>VWYP01013773.1:149388-309446 GCA_013400435.1 Pycnonotus jocosus | reverse complement strand
AAAAAAAAAAAAAAGCCCAATCTACAGATGCACAAACTGCATCCAGAAATCAAGAGTTTGAGTCAGTGATTCATTTTCTGACTGAAAATGGCTTAGTTGAGTGTGGTGGTGTGGATAGGAGCAGGCTCCTTACTCTGCCCTCTGGGAGCTCAAGCAGGCCACACTTCTCTCATCATCTCTGTAATTTAGCCCTGTCAAACTCTGGATCTGAGTCACCCCAGGAAAATAAGATAGCAGGCTAATTTGGGTACCTTAGGGGAGGGGGAAAACGCAGAGGATGAGGTGGAGCAATTGCAGTTTCTTTTACTGCTTAATTAAAAATACATAGTAGAAAATCTCAAGAGGTTTGGGTTGTGCTACATGACCACAAAAAGATCACAAGTGCATTCAACTCACGAGATCCTTCCTTAAACAAGGACAGCACCCAAACAGCTTGAATTCCTCAAGTGCTCACCTCAGGCTCTGACATGACTAGAAATTCATGCCCTTGAATCCCAAAACTCCCAAGAAAAAATCAACCAACCAAAGATTCAGCTTTAATTAGTTGTTCTGTAGAGCTCATTTTTTCCAGTAATCTGATTTATTTAGCTTCCATTACCATCAAACCTCAAAGCAGCACCTGACTTTCAGCAGGGCAGATTAAATGACTTTCTCCCTGCAAGGATCCTATTCCAAAAGGAGTAAAGTCAACTCTGTTAGCCACAAATTGCTGGCAATATCCTCAGCAGCACATCAGAGAAGCTATAATGGGCACTCAAATCTCCCAGAGGGTGGAAACCTTACTCATAAGTTGCCCCACCCAAACTCACAGGCTGACAAGCAAACAGCCAGCCCAGTGAGACAATGTGCTTGGAACATCTTTTTTAAGGCTCAGGAATTCAGTCAGGCAGGAATATGTGGCAGGAGATGACTGTCCAAGAAGCCAGAATGCAAACTCACCACCATCGACCCATCCTGCCTCCCTCCTGCTGTCTCAGCTCCATCACTGACAAGCTTTAGGAGGCTTAAATCATCATCAGGAACAAAGATTTGGATCTATTTTCTGCATCGTGCCGGCTACCAGGCCTTGTGCCAAGCTGGGGAAGGGGAACACCAAAACCCAGGGAACAAACCCACCCCATTACCTCACTGTGCTCAATATTCCTTCAGACTGCCCTGTGATCCTGAGCCAGGGTCCAGCTGGGGTGCACAGGGAATGTGCAGCACTGGGAGAAATTTATCTTGGAACTGTTATGGCCACAAGGAAAGGGCACTTGGGCATGGATTACAGCAAAGAAAAAACATAAATGTGGGCACGTGCTCAGTTTATCTTACAAGTCAGAATTCAGCTGCTGGACATGGAAATTCTGCTGTGGACCTGGAAACAAACTTCCCTGAGTTAACAGATCTGAACAGAGCTCCAGCACCTTTCCTGTACTTGGGTTATGAGTAAAAGCTGGATAATTCCAGGTAACCCCAAATCTTGAGGTTGAGCTGCAAAACAGACACATATCTATCTAGTTTATACATACTTACAATGTACATGCAAATTCATATATATATATATATATATAAATATACATTACACCACACACCTTTTCCATACTGAAATTCTGCACAATTTCAAGCATTTCATGTGTTTTAAATATTTAGAACATTAAATATCCATTGAAAATGTGAATGGAGGTACAAGAGCCAGGTGCTCAGAGGAGGTTACAAACCAAAGCTCTCCAACTTAGGAAGCCAGGCAGCAGAACTTGGGATGATTGCCATTTCAGGGGAAGTACACACAGAACCAACTTCTCCTCTTACAGTGCTACCATGGATCTCTCAGGCAGCAACAAAACATTGTCCAAGTGCTGCAACGTTATGTGTAACCTGAAAGTCACAGGAATGACAGGAAATCAGGATTCTGTTATTAGGAAAAACAACCAAACACACAGGAGCTGCAGTAGATGCAGGAGATGCAGCAGCTGCAGTAGTAGCTCTACTTGTCTGATGCATGTGAAAAAAAAAAAAAAAAAGCCATTAAAAGCAGTGCTGGTTCTTCCCAGCTGAGGGAACGTAATAGTGAAGCACACCCAGAACTGGGTGATGTCAGAGCAGCTCTGGCATCTGTGCGATTTGCATGCAGAGATGATAAACATTAACCACTGAAGTGACACAGAACAGTGATCTGGTGCTGCAGTGCATTGTGCAAATCCACACACATAAAGCTGCCACAGACCTGACCAACTCCCAGCAGGGCACCCCCTCAGGGAGCCTTGATTTAGGACAATTGGCACAACAGAGGAATCTACATCTGCTTTACAGCCAGTCCTTTCTAGCACTGGATCAGAAACCTTTGAGGAAATCCACACCTTGCCCACAGTAGGGCAAACTCTCAAGCCCAGAGTCCCTGCTGGGCTGCTGCCAAGATCACAGGACAGTCTCAGGCTGCCCAGAGATTGCACAAAGCCATCAGACACGTTAAGACTCTAACAGGAAGAGCAGAAAAAACGAAGGTAGTAAGAGGCACTATCTGTAGGCTGTTATTAGGATTAGGGATTAAAACAGATTAAACAGATTAAAATAGTACACGAGGGGTTACTTAACACCCAGGGGATGAGAAGACAGAAGCTGCAAGGGCTAAAAAGATGTCTGTAGATACTTTAAATCCTGCAGCAGTCACAGGTACCATCAGGCTCACCTGCAGCTCTCAGTGTGGTTCTGTTCTAGCAACTGAAGCCTGCTCCTGTATGGCCATTAGTTCAAGAATTAGTTTGACACAGTTTTAAAGGCAGCAAAGAGCATCAAGTTTTGCTTTTGTCACTTTAAGAAATACTAAGTAAGATTATCTCCATGTTTCAAACGTATATAGTGCTCAGAGAATGAGACTTGAAAATAATCAGCTTACTGGGAAGATCAGCTTCTCTATGAACAACCTTATAGATAACAATGACTTTAGGTTTTCTCAGCAATGAAAAAAAAAATTATCATCTCTAAATTCTGCCCCTGGTAGAATGCTTGTGGATTTCAAAAGCAGCTCTGCTTGCTCCATGCCCAGCAGAACTTTGTTAGAGAAAAAATGCCAAAGTTTGATATTCTTCTACGAAATCTTCTGCAATCTGATCCTCTAAAGGGGATGAGTTTAAGATGCCAGCCTTTCTAACCCAGTTATTGTGTTTCCCAGGTCTGCCATCCTTCCCTTTGTACCCTGGCCTTATTCCAAGGGGCACAAACTTCTCAGCAGAGTGGCTGAAGCTGTGAACACCAGGGAGAGCAGAACCCCCCAAAAGCACAGCCATGTGCAGCTCTCTTCAGATCAGGTGTGTGTGTTCAGTGATTCTGAGGCTCTTCCTGCACCATTCCCCAGTGATCTCTGCATTCTGCCTTGGTGTTTTCCCACGCATTCCCAGGAGATTGAGCCTGCTTCATGTGTTGCTGTGTTTGAGCAAAACAAGGCAATGAAAAAGATAAAAATCTAAGACAGCTGGCTTTTCATGGAAAAACAGAAAGAACAGCTCATTTGGGCATGAAGAAATGGCAAGTACCAAAAAGAAGGTTGTTACTGCCTACAGAGATGAAAAAACCCTATCAAAACATGAAAAACAGCAGAGGGGACAGCAGGAAGTGAAGGGAGCTGCACTCTGAGCTACAGCTGAGGATCTTGATTCAGATTTTGGGCAGCTCAAAGGCATTCAGGTCCTGAACTGCCACTGTGTCCATAAACTCAGGAGTGTCCACGAACCTCAGGCATTTCACAAAAAGACTCAAGTTTCACTCACAAGCCCTGGCAGGGGCACTCCCAAGCTCCTCTGTGTGCAATCAGGAGAGCAACTACCTTTGTAGGCTCCAGCAGTCACAACAAAACCCTACAAAAAGTCAGACAACAGGTGATACTTCAGTGTCCTCCAAGAGATTCACTCCAGTCAGACTTCCAGGGGCACAGCCAGCCTGCCACAATACAGCCTCAGCATTCTCAAAACCACCTCTTAGAAGTTGTCTTTTATTTTTGTAGTTCACATTTAAACCTAAAAAGGCCTCCTGATGAAATGGTTGTTCAGGAAATAGAAGTCCAAAGTCCTTCTCTGCCCAGCTTTAAAGTCTTATTCAATCACCCAGGAGAGCTGTGAGTACCAACAAATCAATCCCTGTTGCTGTAGCACCCTCCTTTCCTTTAACTTTGCCCTTTAACTGGTTTCTCTTTAAAAGATTTCAGAGTGCTTCCAAAGTTATCTCTAGTGCAGGATCTATAGAGAAACTGGTTATGTTACATGGAAAAGATAAACTGCATTACTTTACCAATGCAATACTTTAATTTTATTGTTCTCATAAAGCAATGAAGTCAAAGAATAATCTTTGGACAGCTCAGATGTTCACAGTTTTGTGATTTATTTATTTATTTATTTATTTTTAATTTGGCAACAGGAACATTGTTGATTTAAAATCCAGGTCATTTAAAAATCAAAAGTTCAAAGTGCAGTCAGATACTGCACCTGCAAACTGGATTTGCTGTCAATATTTTATGTTGTTTCCAAGCCTCTGCTTAAAGAAAATTCTTTCCTGTTGTTCCATAACAAAGAGTTAAATAGGGCAGGTTCAGGAATGGGTTTGGTGGTGGATAACACCAGTCAACAAACTCCTACTGCAAAAATCCAGGTGATTGTGCAGGAGAGGCCACTGCAGAAAGACAGGGAAGGAAACTTTATTTCCCAGATCCCCTGGAGTCCTTAGGAATATAAATTCCCTTTACTTTAGTGGGACATGAGACAGCTGGGACTGTTGCTGCATTTAGTAATTCTCTGGGCTCTCACCCTCTCATAGGTGTACCAGCTTCCAGAAAACAGTAAAATTTAAAGAACCATTTTTTATTGTTACATTTTATTTCTCCTTCCATTCTGTGACTTAATTGCCAGTGATTATTTTTTTAAACAGGGCTTACTGCTACTGTACTTGGCATTGATAAATTCTCCTGCTTAATGGGCTTGATACACTGGCATGGATCCCAGAACCATGTGAGTTTATTGCATGGATCATCAAATCTATTAATGTTATCAGATCCTGGTCCATATTTCACATTTCCCATTGCTACACTGAAACAAAGCAAGAGAATTACAGAAAATGCTGCTCCCACAATTGCCTGCTGCTTCCATGAACATGCTTGGATGGCTACTCAAAATCGTGTTTCAAGCATGAGAAGTTCAAACCAGCAGCCCAGACCTCACATACCTGATCCAGAGAATCTCCCCTCTGTGTCAGGATAAAGTTTGTTGCATGCTCCTCTTTGGCAAAGCTGGAGCAGCAGAAAAAGCCAACTTGTCAAATTTTAGCTCGAGAACAAGATGTTCCTGTGTCCTCTGTTGGCAAGTGCACAGCCTAGCAAGAGTAGCCCTTTAGCCATCTGCCACACACCCCCCTGCCAGCCATTTACACTGTGACTAAAATGAAGGTTTCTGGCAAAGAGTTCCCTGCTATTACCTGGAAATGGCCTGAAATTGAAATACTAGGTAAGGATGGTGTCAGCTGGTGTCTAAACACACTGAAGGAACAAACCAGTGTAAGAATCCAACAGCATAAACCCAACTCTGTGCTCTCTGCACATGAACTGTGTGCTGCCAGGCATGCTTTGATGGATGCTTCCACAGGGAAAAGGGTGGCTGAGGATCACCCTGAAGTTTAGTGCTGCTACAGCAGATCCCTCTGATTCTTCTTTTATGTTTTTTTGAGAAAGAAAACTTGAAAGTTGGCTCTGGGCTTTGTCTGTGGTGACCTGATAACCTTGCACTTGACAATTAGAGATGTGCTGAGGTCTTTCACTTCCCAGACCATTGATGTTTCAGGTACAACCCTGCTGCTTTGCTTCTGATTTCTTGGCATGCAGATGTCAGACATGGACAACTTTTCATCTTCAACTACAGGACACTCACATTTGCTGCATCCTTAAACCAAGACACGCAGGGATCTGTATTTATGTGGCACCTTAAAGCCAAGACATTCAAAGTTATTCCAAAAGTAATAGAATAGCCTTGCCCAAGTAACTTACTTGAACTTTACTTTTCAATCACCCTTTAAAACCACTTTACTAGAATACTTCTCTCCTCCATCCTGGACCTATTTAAGGTTTATGCTGCCCAGGAGCTGCAGATGGATGCTCAACATAAAACCCTGCAAGACAACAGAGAAGCCCACAAAAATCCCAGACTGGACACGGTCTGCACTACACGCCTGCCTTTCCCATCTATGCCAGGAACTGCCAAGTGATGAGCAGTCCCTAGGGAATAAGGGTCACTAGAGGATGTGTGGGAGCCAGAAGGCAGGAGAGCTCTCTAGGAATCCACTACAAAACCTCACCCTGACCTCGGCGGGGCTGGGATCCCAACGCGGAGAGACCCTACAACCCCACAGGCTGGAGGAGAAGAAGGGGGAGAAGGAGCAAAACTTTGAGAGAGCTTGGACAGCCGGAGGAGGAGGAGGAGGAGGGTGTTCCGCAAGCCTTGGGGAAGGGCAGCAGAGGCTCCTGCCCAGGGAGTACCTTGTAACTGAGCCGAGAGCGACTCCTGATGCTGCTGGTACTTGAGCGCCGTGGCCTCAGCCTTCCTCAGCTGGCCCTGCAGCTCGTAGTAGAGCATCGCCCCGTACAGGAACCCGAACACCACGGTCAGCAGCAGCAGCGTCTGGAAAATCCGCTTCTGTTTCCGGGAGCACATCCCGTTGCCCATGTCCCCGGCGGGGTCCCGAGGGCCCCCGCCCGTCACGGCTCAGCAGCGGGCGGGAGGCGGCGGCATCGGAGGCCCCGGGAGGAGCGGGAGGAGAAGGAGGAAGGGAAGGAGGGACGGCGGAGGCGGGGCCGGCCCAGCGTTTCAGCCCCTGGGCACGGCGGCGGCGCCCGGGGCGGTCTCTCCGGTGCGGGCAGCAGCGGGGCTCATGCCGGGGATGCTCCGTGTCCCCGCGGCCGTGTGCGGGTCCCTGCGGCCGGGGAGGGCTGCGGGCCGGGGCTGCGGGGAACAAAGGCAGATCCTGGCCCCGCACTGACGTGTCCCCGCTCGGCCGCGGCTCCCCCGCCGCGGGATCCCCGAAGGAAGTCCCGCTCCGGGCGCGGCCTCATTGGGTCGGGCCGCGGGGCTCTGCCCTCCCTCCGGAGCGCATTGGGTGCCCGCCGCGTCCGTCCGCAGCGGGCAGCGCTTCCCTGCCCGCCCCTCCAGCTCCAGCTCCAGCTTCAGCCCCGCATCCTCTCAGCCCCGCGTCCCCTCAGCCCCGCATTCCCTCATCCCCTCATCCCTTCATCCCTTCATCCCCGCATGCCCTCAGCCCCTCATCCCCGCATTCTGCATCCTCGTATCTCTGCTTCCCCTCAGCCCCGCATTCCGCATCCCTGCGTGCCCGCTTCCCCTCAGCCCCGCATCCCTTCATCCCTGCATCTCCTCAGCCCCGGTGCGGGACCACCTCGGGAATAGGGCTCGTGTGGTGATGAAGGGAGCTGTGACACCGGGGGCTGTGACACCGGGGGCTGTGACACCGGGGGCTGTCACACCGGGGCTGTGACACCGAGGGCTGTCACACCGGGAGCTGTCACACCNGCGGCTCTCACCCCGGGGGCTGTCACCCCGGGGGCTGTCACACCGGGGGCTGTCCCACCGGGGACTGTCACACCGGGGGCTGTCACACCGGGGCTGTGACACCGGGGGCTGTCACACCGGGGGTGGCACACCGGGGGCTGTCACACCGGGGGCTGTCACACCGGGGGTGGCACACAGCGTGTGTCCCAGTGGCACCGCCGGGACCGTCTGGGTCTCAGAGGCACCGGGAAGGCAAAGCCCCAAAGAGGCTCGTGTAGCCAAGCACCTGAGGTGTTCATGGAATCGCAGGATGGTTTGGGTTGGAAGGGATCACCCAGTGCCACCCCTGCCATGGCAGGGACACCTTCCCCTGTCCCAGGCTGCTCCAAGCCTTTTCCAGCCTGGACTTGGTCACTTCCAGGGATCCAGGAGCATCCACAGCTTCTCTGGGAATTCCAGCCCAGCTTCTCCCCACCCTCACAAGGAAGAATTCCTTCTCAATATCCCATCTAAACCTACTAAATCACATCAATCTATTTTTTCAAACCTTGTTGGCTGCACTTTCTTTTGGGTGCTGTTTGTCACAGCCTTCACTGTCCTTGGCCTTTTCTTCCCCCAGAGCCCAGCCCAGGCCACGGGTGCATCTCACTTTAGGCTCCCAAAAATGTGCCATCCTAATTCAGTGCTCCCAAATCCCTCTGTGGTGCTGAAAAACGTGAGACAGCTCACGTATACTTCATTGGCATAAATTCACACTCAACCTAAATATAGCTCCCTCTCCTAGTGTATTTTATTATAGGACAAACAAAATCCAACCAACTCTCGAGCTAAATTAGAAGAATAAGCAAAAAATTCAAATTAATATGCCAGAGTTGTTTTTTTTTCCTAAATGCATTAAACTCATAAATGTGTGTTTTGCATAGGCATTATTCTGGCCTTAATAGAAAAACAACATCAAAGAAGCTTAAGAAATTCTTATTCAAATATTCTGCATATTCCAGTAATTAATAGCAGTTGGTACCACAAGCTAATATGATTTCTACGTGTATTTCAAATATCTGCTTGATATATTTTCATTTAATGGAATTCCTTGCTCTCAGTTTGAGGACGAATGTGTTTGAAATTATGAGTTAGACACCCAGGAAGGAACTGTAATTGCTTTTTAATAGTGATGATTAAAAAAAAAATAAATTGTGACCTTTTCCCTTATCTTTAGGAAGCTTCCTGGGGTACTCAAAGTTACATTTAAAATCTTTTTGTTCCAACCATGAGGTTTCAAGTTGAGGTATTTTCATGCTGGTTTAGAGTATTCACTTCTTTCACAAAAATATTTCCAGGAAGTTTCTTGGCATCACCCAAGCTCCAGCTCCCCTCCCTCTACCAAACTCCTTCCATTTCCAGGCTCTTCAGGCTGAGCTCTGCTGAGTAAAATGAGATAATTCTTTATTTTTAGACTGAGACTTTCAAATCACTGGAGGTGATTTATACTTCAGTATTACAGCTCTTCAAATGATTTAACTTTTTGTGTTCCCACTTGTTGCTGACATCACCTCTCATAAAACCAGTCTGTGTCTTTAGTTTTGATTACTTTGCACTGGAGAACAATTGGCTGACATTTTAAAATGTCTAAAGTGATAAAATGTAAATTTAAAAGGACACTGAACCCACAGTGTTATTTAATATCTATTCCAAATACATTTAATTGATTATGGTGTAAATATACTTTAACTGCTTGTAGAAATTGGCAATATCATTAACAAATATGAGGGGGAAAAAAAGCAAATGACGATCTCATTTTGTCTAATCAAATATTACTTATATTCAGTAGCTGCTAGTGATAGATCTTTTCAGGTCGTGTAAATTGTGATTCTCCATGAACAAACCAATTAAAGTTGAAATGAGGAATTTATTGGGAGCAAGGGACTATTATGCAAAGCTATTAGGCAAATTTGAATTGGAAGTCCCAAAATAGAAAGGTTTGGACCTAAAAGAGGCTGTAATATATTAAAAAGCTTTAAATTAGTTGCTAGGAGAGAAATGTTATGTGGCCCAATCTCTGGATACGTTACTGATGTAATCAGGAGAGATGAGGGATGAGCGGTTTCCGAGCCATGGGGAGCTGGGAGGCTGCAGAGGGAATTTGTGGCAGGAATTTCCACAGAGCCATTTGTCAGCTCTGGTTTCATTTCCCAGGCAAAGGAGGCTTGTGCAACCCAACTGCCCCTGAGTTTGTGCTGCTCAGCGCCAGCCCTTGGCCAAAGCGATGGCCAATTCCATCAGGTTTAACCAAGAAATGTTCAGCACAATGAAGTTCTTCCTCTAAGTTTTGAGAAATGTATAAATTACAGCCCTGTAAGTTCCTCTCCACGTACTCAGACCTGGATAACTGAGAAGCTGATTGGGGAGAGATGTCAGAAAAATCTCATTCCCTTTGGACACAGGTTCTCATCATCAACCACAAGATGTGGGAGGTGCACCCCTCTGTAATTTGGACACCCCTCTGTAATTTGTAAGTAAACAATTTTTGGTTTACTTGTTTCCTTTGTTTATTTTCCTCCTCGTAGGATAATTTTCTTGTATTTTTTTTCCACTGTCAGTTTCGCTAACTCGATGCCACAATTATTACATCTCTAATAAAAATAATCATTGAACAGCCATGAGTTTTTCCAGAATGGTGCAATAAGCACAGCAGCTAAACAGATCAGGCAGCAGGTCCTTGCTTTTTTATTATTTTATTTTAATCTTCCCAATCAATGGATCAGGCATCTCAAGCGATGGAAATGCACAGTGAAGGTTGTCCCACACAAGTCACAGCCCATTCCTTTGGTTGCCAGAAGTTAAGGAATGTCCTGGCAAGGCATCTGTTATTACCTCTCCAGCTCCAAAGTACATTCCAGCTGCAGATGTTTAACCTTTTTGTCCAGTGGCTAAAGCTTACTAAGACATACAAAGATTGTTTTAACATGCCCTGTCATTTATTGGTGATCAGGAGCTGTAGGAAAATAAGATTGGACTTGAAGAGGTGAATGGTCCTGAGAAAACTGAATTTACCCCTGCTTGAGGTCACAGTTTGTGACATTGGGGGAAGTCAGGATTTTTATAGCTGAGCTATGTCTGAGTAATCAGTTGAACTTTGTTTGCTGATGTCCAGATTGGAGGTGAGAACAGGAGGGCTGTGTTTTAATATAGAAAGTTCTCTGTTATTTAATATTCTGGGGGAAACAAATAATCAAACATAAGGCATCCCAAACTGGACACTTCAAGCTATCAGAGCTTTGACATTTATGTTCTGGTGCCCCCAGTTCTGATGTGGAATAGGAGATGATGGTTGACTTTTACTTCATGGATGCACATAAAGACACCTTTTTGTAAATCCTTCAGCATTCATGGTTGGAATGGAGATGAAACACTGGTGAGAAAATTTTATGGGGGTACAAAGAGTAATTTAAACAATTCCCCACTGAGGTGAGAAATGTGGTTCCTGGCAGAGATGACTGAGGAGGCTACACTGTGACTTTGTCTTGTTTCTGGCACTTCCTGACTTAAAACAATCTTGTCATTTTGGCTCAAAATGGCTCAAAACCATTATCCTTTGTAAATAATTCATGCAGGTAAACAGATGCATTCAAATGTACAGCTGCTGTAGCAGGACTTGGAAGCAGCGGGGCTGTATTTGCCAGAGAGCTACAAATTCACTTTACACGTGACACGTGCAGGATGCTCTTGGAACAGCCCGACGTGACTTTGTGTCATTGCCTTGCAGTCACCACAGCTGAACTTCAGTGCATCCTGTGCTGAAGCCATTAGAGGCCTGTCAAGGCAGAACAACTTCTAAGAAACACTGAAATTTGATCAGCCTTTTGCTGCAATCCCCGGAGAAAAAAAACAACCTCCTCATGTCATTACATGCTCCATTGTTCTTAACATGACAGCTTCCATAAAAACAGTAGTAAACACCTAACGTAAAGAGTAGGATCCCATATCTTTTGAACAGGGAATTGGCTTTAAACAGTGGTCAGGTGATCCACTTGATGAGAAATTCGCAATTGGAAACCCCTGTTCCCGAGGAACAAAAAAGAAAAATAATAATGATTGAGTGCTAATGATAATCTGGATACTCCTACAATTAAGGGGCAGGATATTCGAGCCTTTGGACACTGATCTAACAGCACATTTTGTGCATTTTCACAGGGATCTGTTTGTATTTTGCTCCTGTGTGGTTTTTTGATGCTGCAGATTCCTCTGAACCAGTGGGTGAGATACAAACAACTCGAGCTGCCCCGAGGATGAACAACTGCACATCAAAGCCCTGGGGCTGTGCCTGCAGCCAGGTGGGAATGGGAGGGAAAAGTCCTAAATTGGAGGAAAAATCCCAGACTCCTGGGGCACCACCCACGGGAGCCTGGTGGGTTTTCTGTGCCTGGAGTGTTGGGGAATTCTCTGTCCTATCTGCAAGGCAAGGGGGCTTCCCCACGTTGCTGTTTCAAAGGACAGCAGTTGCATTCCACGTTTTTATGAGTTAGAGGAAATTGTTGAGCTTGGGGAGACTGACTGCAAACATTGTTTCTCTCTCATACATAGGATAATCTCCAGTGATTACTTTTTCCTGGTGCATTTCCCGTTGGGCTGTCCAGACCAGAGGCCGTGGCAGATGCAGGAGTAAATAGGTCAGTGAATTTTGAATGATTCCATCCCCTGCTTTTTTCCAGTCTTGTCACACTTATCCACTTTTTCTTCACAGTCTTTGTTTTTCCAGCACCTGAATAAAAGCCAGGGTCTGATACCTCACAGCTGTAAAGCTGCCTGGCCTTCCAGAAATCCCATCTTTATAATTGTTTACATTATCATTGCGCTGTGAGATAGTGAGTGATGAACTAATGTACATTCCTTGATGTTTATGTCTGGGATATCCTCGTGATTTTTAAAGGCTCTGAAATGGACACTTTCAAATGGAATTTGGAAACTCTTACTTTGTAAAATTAATTCGTGGAAAGGAAAGCAACCACTCAGGAATTTATGTTTTAAATCTGAAGAAATGTAGATAAGGAATTTTAAGTGAGCTTAAAATGATCTCAGGACTTCAACAGCCATATCCACATTCATTTTCATGGGACTGTTATCTCTGTTAATGATATTATCATGGCCTGGCAGACTCAGAAACAGAAGCTATTTTTCCAGTGAGTAACAGGGTTATCCCCAAATAGTAGTTTTAATTTAATTGGAGTTATTGACTTCTAGCTTCTTCCTATTCACCAGGAAAATGTGTGCAAGCTTTTTTCCCAAAACATAACTATATTTTCTAATTGTTAGTCTTGGAAGGGCTTTGCTGCTACATTACAAACTAAAATTAGTTCCAGTCCAATGGAATTCTACATATTTGTTTGGGAATGTATAAGAGTATGGAGGAGTGAAGAAAAGGGCTGAATTTGAGAAAAACCTGCTGAAAAATCTCAATCTCTTCTGAAAGATATCCAAAATTAGTCCTATCAGTGAGAATCACTCTTGACTACTTCCTGTTGAAAGAATTATTGTGTTTTATTTGCTGCCAAAGCCTCATTTGAGACATTTTCTTATTTCCTAGAAGATGAATGCTGCTGGCAGCTCTCAGTCACTGCTACATCAGTTTTTCCCACAGCTTTCCCTGTTTCCCAGCTCCCTGCCCTGTCTGGGATTGGGGTGTTCCTGCAGAGGTCAGGTTTATTATGCACCTAAGTGAGGATAACAAAGTAAAGAATCTCTAAGGACTCGAATGATGAAGGTCTTAAAAGAAATAATTAATGGCTGTACCAGTCAGGCTCCTGAACCAGCTGTAGAAACCACACTGCAAATTGATCTTTTTTGTCTGTGGAAGAACATAACTTGGCTTTTGGCTTGGATCCATCCAGCACTGTTAGGACAGGAAAAAAGATCCCAGGAGCTGTTTGTTTTTGTAGTTATTAAAACCGATGAGCTCAGAGTTTGGAAATGCTGGGAAAAAAAAAAAAAATGGGGGAGAGAAGACCTAGAGCAAAAGCAAAGGGAATTCACGCGCAGGGTGGAGAGGGAATGTTGGATATCGGTGCCACCTAGTGGGAATTCTCCAGAAGATCGAGGCTGGCTGCTTTTCACCCTTAAAAAAAAAAATCTCTTAGAGAAATAAAGAAATCATTGATGACGGTGGGGGCACTCAGCGGCGTCAATAAGTAAGGCTGGGAGTGTGTGAGATGGAAGCTACAGGTGGTGGATGGAAAAAGTAAAGTTAATTAAATCTCTGGTACAGCTCCTTACAAGGGGACTGTGTCTTTTAGAGTTAGGTAACAAAAACCCCCTAACAGTGCTCAGTGGGTGCAGGGGAGCTCTTTGCCTGTGGAATATTGCCCTGGAAGGCTGGGAAGGGGCTGGAGACAGTGCACATGCAGGATTTATTAACCATACCTGGGCTGGAAGTGCTTGGAGGCAATGGAGCTCATAAAGTTTTACAAGCATTTACACAGCACATTTACATTGTGAATAAAGAAGTGCTACAGCTGCTGGTAAGAACCTCTGCACGGAGTTACTGCCTTGTAAATAATGAGCCTTGAGAGCAAAATCTACTCACCTACAGTATCAGACATTCTTGAGCTCTGGCCATGAGGATGAACAGTCCCTGAGAGCCACAAAGTCCAGCTCAGTGCATGCCTTTTCTTGTTTGATTGAAAAAAAATATTAATTTCCTTAGGAAATGATGTTGCAATCAGACAAGGGTGTTGTGTTTGTATGTTGTTCACTTTGAAACCTTGCAATTCATTGTCTAACTCACGCATGTTTGCCAGAGGGCAGCAATCTCAGATCTGACATTCCTGAAAGTTTCATGAAAATAAGTGTCCAGGTAGAGGAGAGTCAGCCAGGGGGAAAAGTGCCATCAACTGGCTCCTAATAACATGAAAAAATACTTTAAACATACTGCTGGCTGAGAAAAAAACCCTACCATTACTTTTCATAGTAAACTATAAACCACAAGATTATCAAAGATAAGCTTCTGCTGGAAGTATTCATTTAGGCAAAAGCAACAGAGAAGTGGTAGTAAAACAGGAATGTGAGTGGGATCAGGGCATTGGGCAGCACCAGGGGGTTTACTCCTGACTCCACCCTGGCACCCTGGCACCACTGAATGCCACCAGGATTCTCAGCTGGAATGCATTTAGATCCCGGCAGAAACCCAAAGTGTTTGCCTTACCTGGACGGCTCCTGCTGTTTCATAGCAGCCTGGTGCACTCTGAACAACACATCCTTGCTGTTTGCCACTCGTTCTGCTTGAAATGTGAGCTCCCCTTGTCTGCAGGTGGGGCTCAGGACTGCAGTGTGGGATTGCCAGAAGGGGCTGATGGCCCTTTGATTTAAAAGGGGATGGGAATTCAGAGAGTCCCAGGAAAAAAAAAAGGAATGGAGTGAGCTCCTGATCTCTGTGCTGCCCCTGGGACACTCTTGCCTCTCTGGGCTCAGAGGGGCCCTCCCTTCCTCCTCATTTAATGTGGAAAGAGGAGGATTTGTTTCATGGGCAGTTGGCCTTGCATCCCTAGGGATCAAAGATGTGTTTGCAGGAGGTCAGGCCAATCTTTGAGGAGGAGAGAGGAAGAGATCCCAGCAGCCTGGTGATGCAGATCACAGAATCCCAGGATAGTTTGGGTTGGAAAGGACCTTAAAGCCCATCCAGTCCCACCCCCTGCTTCAGGCAGTGACACCTTCCACTATCCCAGGTTGCTCCAAACCCCCTCCAACCTGGCCTGGAGCACCTCCAGGGATGGGGCATCCATGATCAATGGGGACAGTCCACATGGTTCAGCAAATAACCCAAACCCCCACAGCTTCAGGCTGTGGAAACCTGATTCTCTGTGGCTTCTCTTTGGATATTTTATGCTTTTTGGAGTGTCACTTTTGCTGACCTGCTCTGGGGCTGGGACACGAGACTTTGGAGAGGAGCTGTAAATGTTTTTTTCTTGCATGTTGTTTATTATCATCAAAAGGAATCTCCTTTGCAAACAGTCCCACAGAAGTTCCTGTATTTAAAAATAGCAGCCCTAAAGGGCTTGAATTTTCCTTTTGGGCTTAGCTTCTTCCAGATTGCATGAGTCAAGGAAAAGCCTGAACATACAGGGAGGAAGTGACAGAGACATATTGCTCATGATGAGAGCACTCAGCAAATGGGAAACAGAAATTTGGCAGGGGCAGCAGGGAAGATTAAAATACATCTGGACTTGAGCTGTGGTATTCCAAGGGGTGAAATAACCAAAACAATTGGAAATCAAAATGCATTATTGGATATTTTAACATTCGAATGCCAGCAACAAGGAGAGGAAATTTGCCAATTTCAATGAAATAATATTGTATTATGGTGAGCTTTGTGCAGTGGCTCAGGTAAATTTCCTGGTTGCTTAAAATGAACTTGTTTTATCTCTAAAGAAACTGAAAGAATTGAGAAAGGTGCAGCAGCAAAGCAATAGAGCTTTTGAGTTCATGTAGCACGTATAGAAGAAACCATTAGGAAGAGCTGATGATTTTTCTCCAGTTTCAGATGGCAGAAATCTCCAAATCTAAAGGTAAAATAATTGCTGACCTCTTACCCTTAAGAATGAGTGATTAAAAGTGCAATTCCTAATCAAATAAAGTAAGAACTATATTTACCTAAGGGCTGCACTTCTCAGAATTGCTATTTAATGTGTATCATGTGCATAAAACAAAGACTGGAATTCCTACAGACACTTTTCTGGGTGACACCTTCCTCCTGTTAAAGCCAACATCAGGTTATTGACTACAGCATACTCCAAAATTCACTTTTACTTTCTTTTCCCTTCACAATTTAAGAGGTGATTGCTTTGTTTTGACTTGGCTCATAACCTGAGGCATGACTAACGCTGATGTGCAGCGATAAAACTTCCTGTTAGGGTAAATCCCAAGAAACTCGAGCAACTTTATTGTCAATTTGGACTCCTACCAATGCTACAGTGGAGGATTTTTTTTCATTTTTATTTCCACAGTAAAAGTAAGAGGCCCCAGCTGAAAGATGACAGCCAAGCTGCATGTTAGAGCAGTTTAGGTCCAGAGCCAGACCTGTATTCTGCAGCCTGAACCTTTTTCTAATTAAAATGCACTTGATCTACTGTTACAGTGTTCGGGAGCTTTTGAAGTCAGACTCTCCCTTTTCCACTTTTGCAGGGTATATTGAGAAAAGAAGGTTTTCTCTGCTTTGGGACACATAAATGGAGCTTGGTTAATAGATGAGAGTAAGAATAGGGTAGATGAGCTTGTAAACTTCTTATTCCGCTTTGATGTGTCCATCCTAAACTCCTGGATTTTGTACAGGGTTTATCACAATGGTATTTGGTGATATATCAGGTCTAAGAGTGGGCTTGCTGCCTTTTTTTTTTTATTCCCTCAGCTCAGTGTCCACTGTCTTTTTAGAGCTCTTTTTGTGTGTTTCAGTGCAAATTTTGAAACTTGTTCAAGAAGGTTTTATATGATTTTCTCAAGACGTGAAACCTCAGGATCAGTCAGGATTACTCATCCTCTTTTGTCACTTATAACCAAATTTGCCAGTATTTCTTTATAAATGCCAAAGGCATGTGGCCTCATCTGAAACAAAGGTTTTTTTTTTTTTTAATGGAAGATAAATTTCCATGTTTTTCCTATATGAATTACAGTATCTAGGACATTTTTTCTTGAAGCAGGTTCCTTCCCTTATTTGAAGAGGAGAGCTAAACCCTAACAAGCCTCACACTGTTAGCAATGTGCTTTTTAGAGCACACTCCAAAGCCTGTGCAGATATAACGTGATGTTTGATATATTCATGGGAATGGAACACACAGCTGAAAACTTCAGCGTTCTCCGAGGCTGAGTGACACTCCTGAGTGTCCCTTCTTGGGAAAACAGCTGTTCTAGAAGAGCAAGGGTTGGTTTACACTTGATGTTTGGCATATTAACCTCAGAGGATGCTCTGCATCAGCCTCATTTGAGTGGAGAACTCCCCTGGAAGTGTCCAAATCCACGTTGGACAGGGCTTGGGCCAGCCTGGGACAGTGGAAGCTGTCCCTGCCCATGGCAGAGGGGGAACTGGGTGGGCTTTAAGGTCTCTTCCAACCCAAACCATTCTGGGATTCTGTGATAAACCTGTAAGTGGCAGATGTCCAACATTTTCAGCTAGGGCAGGATTTCCTCAGGCAATAACAAACATTCTCCAAGGTGCTAAAGCTGTTACCCCTGGTCACAACTCCTGCATGTAGACATAAAAAACTGCAGAGAGCGAAGTCACAGACTAATGATCATCCTTGTGGGGTTTTTTTCACTCACCAAACCGTGCAGTTCAGCCTGGGTAGAGCAGTCCCATATAACAGGAAACTCTGCCCAAGAGATCTGGCCATAGGTCTTGAAATCCCTGGAAATCTTTTTAGTACTGCCTGGGCCCCAAACCCTCTCATTATAATCCAGACCCAGAATGTGCATCCAAGCTTTCTATCCTGTTCCCATGCCACAGTCCTTTGTTGGGACACAATTGAAATTCCTTTCAACTCAAATTCTCCTTGACTACAAGAAACATTGACTGGGATCCTGTCTTGAAAAACAGCCAAGCAGAGGAGGCTCCGTGCTCAATCCCAGCCAGTCAGACCTCTGTGATCTGAGCTGCTTTCCACACCAACATCTCCTATGGGAAAAGTGATGGATAACACCAGAGGTGACACATGGAAGTTACAGACCTCTTTGGATCAGGGGAAGGGAGAGTTCAGCCATGGATTCTCCAACTTTCTGGACACAGTTTGGGGAGAAGCTGCCCCATCCCTGGAAGTGTCCATGGCCAGGTTGGATGGGTTTGGAGCAATCTGGGATGGTGGAAGGTGTCCCTGCCCATGGCAGGGGGTGGAAAAAGATCTTTAGGCCCTTCCAACTCCAACCATTCTGTGACTCTTTTCTATGGTTCTAAGACTAAAATACTCCAGACCCTGAGCTTCACGCAGTTTTGGATACCTTGTTGAAAAGTCTTCTTGTCATCCCAAGCCAGGTAGGGACTGAACTGTAAATCTCCATTTCTTTTAGGCTGGGGGAAGAGTTTCTTCCTTCAAATAATGAGCTGCTTTTACTGAAACAACCAACCAGGAATGTGCTCCTGCCGATTTAAGTTATTTTGCTTTGCACTTAAAGATTGAGTCTGGAAAAAATGGGGGGTTTTTTTTGATGTTTTACTTTGATCATACTGCTTCTCTGTCCAATATCTTATAAATTCTTTTTGCCTTGAAGTTTATGTGGACTTGACTTGGAGACCATATTTACCCCTGAGATCAGGACTCTGTAGTTGAGTGGAATTTGGAAAAGGGATTAGAAAATACAGGGTATGAGCACACATGTAAAATGTGAAGTAAAGAGCTTTTAACTGATGTCTCTCTATCCCTAGAGCCCCTCCAGAAGTGGCCAACAATGCTGATACCACTGACGAGGATGATGAGGCAGAGAGAAAAAAAAAGGAAGAGGCAAAGAGGCTGATTGATGATCCCCAGCTCATTAGTAACCTTTTTAAAAGGAGAGAAACACCAAAATTCCTCACTCCAAGCTCCCTGGTGCATCCTATTTTTCAAGTTCCTCCTAGAATGCAGCTGCCTTCTGGACAAAGGCCACCTCTGTTTTGCCACATTTTAGGTTTCAGACTCTTACGCATCAGCAAGGAGTTTATCCAAGCTTTTTTAGAAACCTCCATGTGGATTGAGGGCTGTGTGGCCTTTAATTTCATCTTTCCATGACAATAAGCACCACAAAAGTAAATGACTGGAGTACATTTGTGACAGAATTCGCAGAAACAAATCCAGCAAATCCTTCTGGGGTTCTAAGTAACCTCTCAAATGCTGAATATTAAACAAGCCCTTTGAAGTGAGTACATAATCCTTTTTGGGGGCTTTTCAGTGAAATATGACTTCATGTTTTAGACGTGGCAGGGAAGCCTCTGTATGCAAATCACCTTGTGCTGATGAGGTTTTGTTTTACTTTTTAATGAGGGGAGAAACGCTGACTGAAGTGCAGCCATGTTCTACATTAAAATGGAGCAGTATATTTGTTAGCCAAATTTAACACCTTGTAACAAGAACATCCACTGACAGCAATATCTCTTGCAAGTGCAGCCTGGTGGGAAAATGCTGAGGTGTTCTGGCTCTCAATTGGCACAGCACAATTCTACTTTCTGCAGGTGTGGGCACTGTCAGGACGGGTTGGTTGCTCCTAAAACTATTCAGGTGTGGTCCCAATGTTCATTTTACATTATTTTTTATCCATTACAGTCTAGAGATGGCACTGGTATCTGAACTGCTCAGCAAACACAGAGGCTGAAGCCAAGTGGGAGTTGGTCTCCCTCCCAACAAGTGACAGGATGAAACAGCTTCAAGTTGCACGAGGGGAAGATTAAACTCGATATTAGGGAAAATTTCTTCATGGAAAGGGTTGTCAAGCAGTGGAACAGGCTGCCCAGAGCAGTGGTGGAGTCACCATCCCTGGAAATGTTCAAAGGCTGTGTGGATGTGGCACTGAGGACAGGGTTTAATGGTGAGCACGGTGGTGGTGCTGGGTTGGCACCACATTTAATGACCTCAGAGTTCTTTTCCAACCTTAACGATTCCATGGCTTTATGATCCCCGACTGGAAGAAGCTTCTCCAGTCCAGCTGGTGCTTCCCTCTGACACAAGGGGTTTTTTTACACAATTATTCTCTTCTCTACCATTCAGGCAGAGTCAGTTTGAGATTTTTTTTTTCTTCCTCTTCTTCCTTCTCTCCTCGTTTGATGATCTTTAACCCTGAATTATTTAAATTTCTCTTCTATTTGCACTCTAATATTCCCCAGCAGCACCAGCCCTTGTTGGGTAACTCTGAGAATTTTGGTTTATGTGGCTGCTCACTCAATGACATTTCGGACTCAGTGCAGGGCCAGGACCTTGGATGTTGTTCCTGCGGGGAGCAGGAGCCTCACAGACGCTCTTCAGCCACTAATCCCAATTTGTGGAGGTGGGAAGGTGGGACCAGGCGCTTTCCTGGGATCCCCCGCTCCCGGTGCCTTTTCGGGATGCGACCGCCAGGTGCCACCAGATCCCTGATGCTGGGGGACATCCCGGGAATTCCCGCTTTTCCCGGCGTTCGCATTTTTCCTGCGATTCCCGCACCTCCCGGGCATTCTCACATCTCCTGGGCATTCCCACTTTTCCGACCATTCCCGCACATCCCGGGCAAGGCAGAATGGGAGAGCTGGGTCTGGCCCGGAGTCTCCTTTTTGCCTCCTTTTTGTCTCCTTTTTGTCTCCTTTTTGTCTCCTTTTTTGTCTGCCCAAACGAAGCCCTGGGAAGGTAAAACCACTTTGGTTTAGATTTCAGACTTAATACAATGAAAATTCCCCAGAAGGTGACTACGGAGATTGAATTAAACTCCAAATATTAAACTTGATGAAAAAAAACCCTCAAATCGTGGTTCTGGAGTTCCCTAAGCCAGCACATTTGTTTTGTGGGGGTCCATGGAAAAGTCTGTTGGAAAAGTCTCCTGGACCTTTGTGGGGGGATCTTTGTGAGAGGTTCTTTCAGCCCATCTGCCCTTCCCATTCCAGGACACCTGTGTGGAAAGCCTTTTGCTCTCATCCTCCTATTCCTGCCTTCCTTGGGTTTTTGTGCCACTGAATTCCTTCAGATTTGCAGCTGGGTGGATTCTGCTCCTCAGGTGTTTGTATCTGCCCTGGGCTACTGCTGGTTTCCTGTTAGTTATTCACCAGCTTTATCTCAGAGCCAAAAAAGAAATGGAAAATAAAGAATAGCAAAAAAAAAAAAAATTCCTTGCTCGGTTTGTGGCAATTTCTTCACTGAGTTCAGAGATGTTCATTGTGTCACAAAACATAAAACTGTGTTTGATAATGTTTGATAATGCTTTGAGCATCCCACCTCTTCTCCACTTTGGCCATGTCACAAGCTGCCTTTTCCTCCCCTGGGAAGGAGGGATGGTAATATTCTTCTTCCAATGTGGGCTTTACTTCAGCTATAAAAATGAAATCTCCCACTGTGTATTTTTTACAGCTGATTTTGTTTCAATGGACATCCCTTGGTTAATTTTCCATTAATATAATGGAAATAAAAATTGCTGTGATTTTTTTGTAATTGATTTTTTCTTTCTGTCTATGAATTGTTGATAACGTCCAGGAAAACTTTTGCAGAACTTTTAGGCAGCCTTTGCCAGAGGTTTGTAAAGTGTTTTGAGATCTGCAGGATGAACACTCAGAAGTGTCAAGTGAGATGATTAACAGTGGATGTTTATTACCTCGAAACAATGCACAGAGTTTCATTGGAAACAAGAATAAAATGTTTGTAGCCAGCTGGTGGAAACTGGGAGCTTACAAAACATTTTAATTCCCTTCCTCCCCCTTTTCCAGCTCTCCTCCTGCTTTTCCTTGACCTGCTGTTCTCGGAGTGCTGGTGAGTTGCTTATTTTCAGTGCAAATTTCATTCACACAGCCCAAAGTCTGCACTGGAAGTGAAGCACTTTGGCTCAGGTAGCCTCATTATTTTTCTCCTGGCACAAGGGGGGTTTTGCAGAGCTTAATTGAAACCAACAGGTACCTGTCTGGCCTGCACTCGTTAGAAATGCCTACCTGGTACTGAGTTTGTGTGCTTGGGCTTGTAAGAAAGTATTGATGGCAAATTGGTTTCAAACTTATTATAACAGGGTTGCTGTGGCATCATAGAGTTGTTTATGTCTCAAGATTTTCGCCCCTTAAGGTCCAGGTTTTATTTCACAACTAAAAATGCATCTGTTCCTCTCTGCTAAAATAGGCTTTTTACCACTGCACAGCCCCACAGTCACTGGGAACTGCTCAAACTGGAGGCCTCAGTCAGGGCCCTAAAAGGAGAGGAAAATGGAAATCTGTGTAAATGGGATCCTTCAGGACAGCTCCAAATGGGGCTTTGGGTCACTCACTATTCTCAGGAACAGCTTTTCTAGGAGATGTTTGTGGAGGGAAAATCCTGGCACTCCTAAAAGCATTGGAAACATGTTTTCCTTTTCAATGGACATCTGTTGTGCTAAAACCAAAACAGAGTTAGAAAATAATGATGGCTCTGTGGCTCCAGATTATCCTCACTGTTTGTCCATCCCCAAAACAAACCAGATTTGTCAGAACTCTTGCTGAGCATTAGTTAAGTGTTGATGTAAGTACAACAACCTGAAGTGTTCCTGGAGAAATCCCATCCCAGCTCAGGGAAACGTGAGCCAAAGGCAGAGCATCCCCAGCAGCTTGGGGTTCACCCTGCTAGAGGGGAGCTCCAGATTCATAGAGGAGAAAATAGAAATGCTCCTGGAATTTTTGTCATGCCTGAGCACGTGGGCTCTGCTTGATTGGCAATGAGAAGCGAGGCAGTTGTGGCACGGGGAATGTGCTGGACAAGGTCAAAGCATTTCAAGGCAGCAATTTCTTTCCTTGGTAGCACGAAGCAGAGATGTTTCACCAGCAGAGTGGAGGTCGGGATGATTCAGGGTCAGTCTTAAAAGTGCCAGCCTTGAAAGAGTGATAAACACAGAATTTTCCACTGTTCAACTGGTTTTACAGCTGATTACAGTGAGCACAGGTAGTCAGAAATCATAAAAAACCCCGCTGCTTTTATACCTGAGGGGAGGAGAACACAGTGAAAGTTTCTTTGAATACCCTTTTTTTTTTTGGTATGTTGTAAACATGTCAGAAAAGCTTTTTGCAGGGTGAGATTTTTTCCCTCTGGGCTCCACGAGTTAAAACTGGCTGGACTGGGTAGTGACAGTCTTCCTAGAGCTTCAGCACAAGCTGGACACATATTCTGGAAAATAAGATTGTGGGCATTTGCTTTGTTAGAAGCACTGAGATTCACTGAGTGAGGATAATTCATGTTTCCTAAGCATGCCACATTTCTTTAATATGCCTTTTCTGCAGACAAAATGTGGCTGTGCCCTGTCCATCATCTGTCCAAGAAATGGGAAAGTGAGTGACAGAAACTATTTGTTAAAAATGCTTTAAATTGTTCCACAAATGCTACGGGAAAGAAACATTCTTTATGTAGTTACACCGTGATCTGTACTCAAAGTGAAATATACTGGGGGAAAGAACGTGGTCAATGGGGTGTGTTAAAGGGCTTTTATTTGCATGGATGATTCACTTTGCCAGCTCTGATTTATAAATCCGTGGATTCTGACTAAATATTCATTTGACTAGGATTTTCCCCTCACAACCACACACTAGAGCTGGAGTCTGCTCAGCAGAGCTGTCACCCCAGCTCCGAAGATCAGATCTTTCTCAGCATCCTGATCTGTCTGGAGCTTCGTGGTAAGAAATTTATTTTACATATCTAGGGCTAATAAAACAAAGTCACTGCAGAAGGGAACAGGTGGAAACATTCATGTTCTCTGATGTTTGGACTTGTACATCACAACAGCTAGTGATTTCTAGAGACTGATGGTTTGTTATTAGTTTATTTCTCATAATTAGGCTGTCTGTGTGCTCACACGGACTTTGTGAGTCACATCTCAGCTCATTATCTTGGGAAATAGACCCATTATTTTTGAAAGCCATCCAGTCAATAAATTAGCTTGGAAGAAATGATAGTCCAAAACACCTTTTCAATAGATTGCTGTCATGCTTGGTTCCTATCAAAAAGAAGGCTGGATTTTTTGTCATGACATATGGATTAACTGAGCCTTTCCTGCTGGGAGAAAACAAAAGGCAATTGGTGATGCATGGAGCAAAAAAAGATCTTAAAACAGAGACATCAACAAAGAAACACGACAGCATGAAAAGACAGAGCACAGTCTGCTGTCCACATTTACAAAGTCATCCTGCCTGCAGCTCCAACACGCAGCTTTTGCCTGGTTTTTGCCTCAAACCAAGTGACAGAGTTCCTCCACTGCAGCATCTCAAACCCTGCACTCCCCAGACAGGAGAAGGGAGATGTTAACCAGAGGTTTTTTTGCCTTGGTAGTGTTTTCATGCTTGCTGTCGAGCCACAAGAAGCTCACCCAGAGTCAAGAGGGAATAATTCTCCAGGCACAGCTCCTTTCTTTGCTCTGGCTTCCATTTGCTCCTCCACACTGCTGGGCCACACGGAAATTTCAGTGTGATACAACAGAGCAAGCTGACTGCCGTATTTCCCCCTCATTATTTATGCATGAATATGGCTTTTACCGGATATAATTTTTGTTTCCTTGTGTTTTATGCAGTTCTGATGTATTTAAATAGCTCATTACATAATGTTTAATGTGACTTTGTAATTGCCAATTACATCTTGATGCTGGCTGTAGATATAATACAGAGATTTAACACAGCTGGTTCTCATCTGGTGTGAGACAAAGGCTCTGTGCTGGATCAGCTCACATCCTCACCAGATCATAAAATCACTGAATATCCTGAGCTGGAAGGGACTCACAAGGATCATCCAGTCCAACTCCTGGCCCTGCACAGAGCCCCCAACAATCCCATCCTGGGCATCCCTGAGAGCACTGTCCAAAAACTCCTGGAGTTCCCAGGGGCCATGTCCATTCCCTAAAAAACCTGGGCAGTGCCCAGCACCCTCTGGGGGAAAAAACCTTTCCCTGATACCCAACCTGAACCTGGCCTGGCACAGCCTCATGCCAGATCCTGAGCTCAGGGGTTGTTACCCTGTGGGTGAGGGAAAGCCCTTGTTTGACAGCAGAAGTGACACAGCCACGAGGGTTTTTCTTCCTGAGTGCTTCAGGAATTTTGTACTTCCCGATGTGACATTTCAAGTTGAATCAAGTTAATCTTGATCATTATCTCGTGTTCTTGCTCAGGTGATCTGAATTGATATTTTGGCTTTTACCCCTTAAGGATCTGAGCATTTTTGTTTCAGCGTGTTCAGTAATAAATGCTTAGTATTTCCTTGGTTTTGAGAGAGGCAGATATTTTATCTATTATCTCTTTAAAAGTGTGTCACTTCTCTGAAATTCGGGCTATTTGTGTGAAAAATTATTCATCTATTGTGCAGTTGCTGTCATTTTGACTATTGCTTTTAAGTGTGATTGATTCTTAAAGAACAGCTAATAGAGCTCTTTGCCCACTATCCTCTTGTCATTGCTGGAGATAGAAAGAACCCTTTCAGTGAGAGAAGCTATTGATTTTATTACACCTTGTACAGGCTGCCATCAAAACAGAACCAGGGAGCTTGATCCTTCCCTGTTTTACATTGGTAATTCCTCCAGCTCGTTTCTGTGAGAAATGGGAGAGGCTCACACAACTCCTACAGATGGAAGGTTTGGAGCTGCCACCCCCTAAAACACTGCCCCTTAACATTATCCAGAGGAATAAAAAGCACAAGGACTGTGGGGCTTGCACAGAAACCCTGAGAGGGCAGAAGAAAATGGTCAGGTCTCTGCTTTACCCACAGAGCCTTTAATTATTGATGAGCTCTACCTGCTTACATAACTCCCTTAATGTAAACAGACCTGCACATCACAGGGATTAATGGATTTGTCCTCAGGCCACCTTGGCAAGGCAGGGAGAACTTAAAGGGAGATTTGAAATTGAAGCACAACCCCCTCAGTGCCTTAAGACACGGAGGTGAAACACAAGTGCTTTAATCCTGGCAGTGCAGTGAGAATTGCCAGCCCAAAGCTCACAATGGCCGTGATTTTGATCGTGATGTTTCCCTGATGCTTTTAACAATCTGTTCCAGCTTGTGTTCAGAACTGCCTCTGTCGGAGCAGGGCTTTGCCTGCCCCTCGCTGACACCCCTCTGTGCTGCCTGAGATAACCTCTGCAGAAGTCATGGAGCCAGGATTTCTCCTCAACAGGGATGATGAGATAACCTCTGCAGAAGTCATGGAGCCAGGATTTCTCCTCAACAGGAATGATGCTGCAGGACACAGGTCTCTATTCCTGCCCAACAGTTCAAAAGAAAATATCTTCCTGTACTTCTGCCAACCCTCACCTTTAGAGGTGCCTGACAAAGGAGAAATTGGGATGAGAAATTGCTTATTTTTGGAAAAATGCTGAGAGGAAGAGGGAGCCAAGAAAGGATGGAGATGGTTGGAGGTGCTCAGAGCAGGAGGAGAACGTGGCACTGAGCTGAAAAAGAGGTAACTTGGCCTTGAGCCCTCATCTAAAGATTGCTAAATTATTAGTGGTCATTCAACATAAAGATCAGGGTAATCCCAGACTGCAGAGCCCAGACAGACAGGAATCTGTTCACTGTCCAGTATTTAAGGCTAGAGGAAAATGAGATTTAGGACACAGCTTTGTCCCTTCTGTTTTCCTCTGGGATAATTTACCTGGCTTCCCTGTGGTGATGCTGTGGGTCCATTTCTCCTCTGCTCCATGTTTAGATATTGCACCTCTGCTTTAGGGGCTGAACAGCCTGAAGTGACCATTTTTTAGCAACTTTACAGCTCTTCTCATGACTCATTTCAGGTCACCTATGAGCTTTTGGAGCAAGAAAACAAACCTAATTCCCAAAAACTTTTAATTCCAGTTCCCTTGCTGCATTTGCTGACCTTTCAGTGAGTAAAACCAAGCCTTAAGAGGGACAGAATGGTTTATCTGTAAATAATGTATATCTGAACGATATCACTGCTGTGCTCAACACTTGAACAGACAAAATACAAAAAAACCACCCTAAGTTTAAATATTTTGGCTACAACAGCCAAAATGCATCCCAGCAGCTGAGAAGCAAATCCCATTTTCACTGGATATAATGTACACAAAGAGGAGCTGCCTGCAAACTGGGGGTTAGTACATGGATGCAATTCCTAATCCCAGGAATTGTCCTGTGGGGCTGCTGCTTAGTTCAGCACACACAGAGTGAAGTGACAGAGGAGGAGCACCTCAGCTGCAGAGCCATCCCCCTTTATCCTCAGGGCATCCCCTTTATCCAGATCATGCCCACACCAAGCTCTGCCTGTCAATTTTATATCAACTCACATTGCCCTGGCCCAAATTATCAGCTATAACACTAATTGGTGTTAAGTGAATGTTGTCTACTACAACAGCTTTATGAAATTAAATGTTTCTGTCCAATTTTCCTCTCATGAGTTCAGTACCAAAGTGGGGGAAATGCTGTTGCACAAAATGTTCTGCAGTTGTTTGGATCCACACAATCAACTTTGTAATTGCTGAATCAATCCAAAGCCTTTTTTTTTTTCCTGCATGCATCATTGCTGGAGATAAAGAAAATTTAGGAGGCAACTTGCTGATAAAGATGTGATAAAGATGTGATAAAGATGTGACAGAAGCCTCTGACAGCCCTGCAGTGATAACCTTGAGCAGTAAATATATGGTTAAAAAAGAAGGTGGTGCTGCTACACTGAAGAGAAAGTTGGTAGGTATTATTTTCTAATTCTAACTAAATTACAAAAACTGCTAATTTCCCAGTGTCAGGAAAATTGCACACAAGCTCA
This sequence comes from Pycnonotus jocosus, assembly GCA_013400435.1. Classification (NCBI taxonomy): domain Eukaryota; kingdom Metazoa; phylum Chordata; class Aves; order Passeriformes; family Pycnonotidae; genus Pycnonotus; species Pycnonotus jocosus. The sequence goes on along the minus strand of VWYP01013773.1, from coordinate 281,538 downwards.
GCCAGCAGATTTGGGCTGCCTTGGCACCACTGCTGTAGCCACCCGTGCTGTCATGACATGGGTGCATGCAAATTTGCCTTTGCAAATTGCAGCTGGTCTTTGCATTTATTCACCCTCTGGGTGTTCCTCTGTGATCTAAAAGACAAACACATCTCTCTGCTTAGGGAAAACATGCTCTAATGTTAGGGCTAGTTGTCTATTTTTTGGTTATTATTTAGATTAGCATGAGGCTGAACATCCCCAAGCAAGGTGCAGGATTCTCTTGCACCCAGGCACAAACCCAAAGGATTTATTCCCATTTCAAGGAGCAAAAGGCTTAATTGTTGGTAGTCACTGAAAGTTAGTTAAATTGGCCTCCTCCAAAGCTGTTCCCTGCAGTTACTTGAGGCACAGCCCCGTTTTGAGCACAGGAATTACCAGAAGAAGATCAGTGTTGTTCTTGTACCTGAGGCTGCAGCACACTTTGGTTATGGTGATAGGATTCAAAATTAAACAGCTGAAACCCAGCAAGGAGCGAGGGCTTGAAAGGCACTGCCTGGTGACCAAATCCAGCTCCCTGTTATCACATAAAAACATATTTGAGAATTCTTTTAATGAATTTACAAATTTCCTCCACGCTAGTTCTTAATTTTGCTGCTATTGCTTGCATGAGGCTGTCCCAGACACTCACTGCTCAAACATCTGTGTGCCTGCTCTGGGCTGGCTTGTTCTCGTGCCAGATTTGTCTTTTACTGTGCCAACATACCTGGGTGTCCCCGAAATTTATCCCATCCCACCCCCTTTTCCACAGTGTGCTTTAAGAGAGCACTCACACATCAATCCCTCTTTCCCTCCCTCACCTTCATCCTGCTGGTTTGGTTTTGCTCTAAACAGATCCAATTCCTTCCCTTTTCCTGGCTGTTTGGTTTGTCCTCACAGTCCTACTCCATGCCTGCATCATGTTGAATTCTCCTCTCCAGCTCCTCAATACCCAAAATTGGATGAGGTAGCTCAGAAGATCCCTCAGTAGGAGAAATTATTCTTAGTCCCCAAGTGTGTCATCCAGCTTTTCATGGCTTTAGATTCCATCCACGTTGTCCATAGACTTCTGCCTCAAAGTAATCTTGTTTTTCCAGCAGGAGATTCTCATCCTCATCAACCTTTTCCACAGCAAACTCCACGAGGCTGGGCCTATCTCTTGTGCCAGGGGCAAAGGTATTGCTGTTTTTTCCTTGACACTCATCACTGGAAGTTCATTAATGAACTTCCCATAACTGAACAGTTCCCCTTTTGACACAACTCACCATTATATCTTCCTTAGCTTTACCTGCACAGAGAACTGCTCCAGGTTAAACAAGTAATTTTCCACATCTAAGAAATGCTTTGCTGAAGTCTGTATAGATCTGAGTTTGCATCTAAAAAGTCAATAATAGAAGAAAAATGTTGAGTTAGTTTGGCAAGGTTTAGCTTCATAAACTTTTCAGAACTTTACAGCATTTCCATTAATCTTTAATTATAGTAAACTTCAGAAATATTTTTTGATTTTTGCACAAATTAGGAGGTCAACTCTAAAAAGCCCGTAACTGCTGACATTGCCTTTTCCCCCTGTATATCTAGGTGCTTAATTTATTATTGTCTTGATACTTGAATGAATAAAACATGCTCAGTTTGCAGTACTCAGCCCAGGCAATGCAGATTTTCTTGGAGGGCAGGCTGCTTTTTGGACTGCTGCATTTCATTTTGTGTAATTCTTTACAGCAACGTGAGTTTCTCAGACACTTCCTGTGTAAGCCTTTGTAGGAAATGGATTTCTCCACGAGTTAATCACAGAATTATGAGTTGGGGATTCCATCCCAACACCATTAATTGTTGCTGGATGTGGCCATGGTGCTGTAGATAAAGAGCCACGCAGGCATGTGTGAAATATTTAATTGCCACTTGCTTGCTGCAGCCCCGTGCTCGCTGTTTCCTGGAGCATGGGCAGCACAATTCCCACATGCAGCATGATTTTATTTGCATTTAGCAACAAATACTGCTGATGCTAATATCTGCCTCCCCGAAGAATTTTAAGAGAAAGCTTATTAAACCATTTTCGGTCCATCAGCTCCCCGTGGACAGCGGTGTTTAAATCCTGCTGTAGAATATGTAAATACCCATCTCTGTGTGCATGGCAGTATGGGGTTAACTCTGTGGATTAAAAGAGCTGTTCCTGGGCATGTAGAATTCCTTGAGAATAAAGGAAATTAAATACCTTTTCCCATATCAGAGTTATTACAGTGACAAGAATACTCTGTGCTTCTTAGGTATCCAGGATGAGGAAAACAGCATCTGTGTACTACTAACTTTTAAACAGTTCATTTATTCTTTTAGGAGAACTTGGTCATTTGAATATTTATTTTTCTTTTAAATCATAGACCCTGATGAGTACTTTTGGAATATGTTTTTAGCATGGAGCATTCCAGAGAAGCTGTGGCTGCCCCATCTCTGGACGTGCTCAAGGCCAGCTTGGAGGGGGCTTGGAGTAACCTGGGACAGTGGAAGGTGTGGAACTGGAGGATCTTTAAGGTCCCTTCTAACCCAAAGTATTCTGTGATTCCCTTTTCTCACGTCCTTGGTCTCAGGCTGAAGTCAGACTGAGTGATGGTGTTTAAACCATATGTTCAGGCACCTGAGCTTGACTCATTTTGGTTAGAAATCAACCTGGATAAATTTGGGGGATTGCAGATCACAAAGGTCATTCTGGTCTATGGGGTGCAGATCCAGCAGGAAGGAAGGAAAGAAAAAACCCTTCTTTTTCTATAAAGTATAACAAAGTTATCTCGATATTAAAACATCTGTTTAGTTCTAAAATCATCTGAAAATCTGAGTCAGGTCTTGAAGTTGCTACTCACTCCAAATACACACTGCAGTCTGTGAGTGTCAATAGGAGGAAAATAAATACAAAATCTTAGATTTCTTTTCTTCTTGGATTTCAGTATCACCATTCCCATGAAATTCTCCTGGTTTCTCTTAATAGTTGAGAAATAGATTTTTAGGTGAACTGACAGGAGGAAAAAGCAGACAAATGCTCCTTTATGCTATGGATAAAGCACCTTTCAAAGGCAATAAAAACATCAAGAATAAGAGAGGGAAAAAAAAAAATCTCCTTTTTCATTTCATCCTTCCCTCCAAACCACGACATTAATTAGCTCTCTGACTGATTACTCAGTCAAGGACTTCAAAGATCAATGGTGACAGTAGCCAGGCAGGTAATTTGGAGGAAAAACCAGTAAAGCAATGCTCCAATGTCTTTGGGAGAGTGAAGTGTGGTCCAGTTGTGTCAGCAGAGCAGACAGAGGGGGAAGTTACACACAGGAACACACCTGTGACATTCCAGGTATTTGCTCTGTGACAAATCACCTGGAAGTGTATTCCGAGGGTTTCATTAGCTCCTAATTGGGAGCAAACAAAAAAAAGCATTTATTCCTTTGAATTTTAGTATTTCAAGTCCCAGTGATGTGCTCAGCACTGCATTAGACAAAGGAGGGAGCTCAGGCAGCTCTGAGATCCACCAGCAATTCCAAAGGGACGGGGAAACCCTGAGGAGAATCCGACTTCTGAGCACTTTTTTTCTTTGATTTATTTTGCAGCTGCACTTTCAGTGATGTAGATGAGAGTTACCAGCTCGAACATCTAAAACCCAAATTTTGAGGGGGCTGCCTACCCCGGAGGATAAATTAGAATGATTGAAGCATCAGTGCTGGTTGAGGCTGAGGTTGCTGGAGTGTTGTTAGTGCCTGCTTTGTGTGATTGACTTCATCCCTTTCGTGTTGCCCTGGCACTCACTGAACTGTGCCATGAACCAACTGAAAAATTCATCAGGGGCAGCAATCCTCTTTTATCACATATTTTAATATGGTTTTTTGTGGTTTGGTTTTTTTTTTTCATTTATTTGTTTCAATTTTCTTACAGGATAACTCTTTGAAATTTCCTGTCCTCTGGATGGATCAGGAATATTTGATGATCAGATTGTGCTGCCTACCTCTGATTGGCCAAGTCTCCAAGGGCTCTTGGTATCTCCTGACTTGATGAGCCTTTAAACACTCCTGGCACGAAAACCCCAATTTTGATTTCTCTGAATGCACAAGCATGAAGATACACTGTTAAATTGGTGAATGAATTGTTTGTTCAGCTGCCTGCAGATTTTTCAGGTGGGTATCAGCGTGGCCAAAAGAAGATCACTGTGAAAATAAAAATGCTGAAAACCAAATAAAATAGTTCCTCCTAGAAAACATTTAGTAATTCACTGCTCTGCCAAAAAAAATTTTGATTGTTCTAAAGTTTCTAAACCCTAATTCTTTGCTTTGTGTGGAGATGAGGCTGGAATAGCTGCATTAAGTTTAGAGTTACATCTGGCTCTCACCTGTGTAGGTCAGAGAAGATGTGACTTGCCCCCTAATGTGTGATGTTAATTTGAATGTACACAAGCACACCAGCTTAGCCACTCATTGGAGTGTCGTTATCCCAAATCCAGAAATAGATGAAAGTACTCCCAGTTGCTATTGCCTGCCAACAGAAAACTTATTTTAGGATTATATTGTCAAGAGCCTGCTCTTACCAGGGTTTTGGTTAACTAATGCTAAAGAGAAAAGCTCAGGAATGAGATCAGTGGTCTTTAGAGAAGTAATTGTGGATGTGGGTAACATTTTATTTTCCCAATCAGATGTAATAGGTCCCTACAGAAATATCCTCCTGACTTGAATATCAATGGGCTTCTCCCAATTTTGTCAAAAAGAAATACTTTGTTTGAACCTTTTTTTGCTGTTTGGAGAGACTGAGTGGAGTGAGGGGACACCTCAGTGCCCTCTAAACCCACCTGAAGGGAGGGTGTGCTGAGGTGGGGGTCAGGCGTGTCCCAGGGACAGAACAAGAGGAAAAGGTCTTGAGTTGTGCCAGGGGAGGTTTAGACTTGATATTAGGGAAAAATTTTCATGGAAAAGGCTGTAAGCATTGGAACACACTTCTCATGGCAGTGGTGGGGTCATTGTCCTGGAAGCGTGAGGATGTGGCACCTGAGGATGTGGTTTAGTGGTGAACAGAGTGGTGGCTGCCAGCTGATTTTGATGATCTTAAAGGTCTTTTCCAACCTGAACAGCTCTGTGAATCTGTGATTCTACTGCTTTGAAGTTAAATTATTCAGACTCTTTATTTTTTCCCTTTCTTCTCTTGCCTTCTCCTCCTAAGGAACATGAATGCAAACCTAAATTCCTGTTGCACTGGGAGAGTGCAGCTAGTGACTTGGGTTGGCAGGGAGGAGGTGGCCTGGGAAGGAGTAGGACGCTGACAGAAAATTCCCACAGAATGCAAACCTATGGAACAAACATTCCCTGCCCCTCAGCATCCCCTGTGCTGGCACTGCCCAAGGCAGAGCCATGAGCAGTGTCCCAGTGCCCAGTCCCCAGCAGTTTGCTCCAACACTGGCTTTGTCCTTCCTCTTGGTGTCTGTGGATGGCTCTGCTGCTCCCAAGTAATGGCAGAGAGGGTCAGAGGGCAGAAATGCTCGGAAAGATAGAAATGAAGCAGGAATTTCAATTCAAAGCTAATGGATGGGGTTTGGAGGCTGCTATTAGCAGAAATTATCACTGTGTTAATGTACTCCAGGCAGCATTTTTTACAGCTGAATGTGGTGTTATTTTCTTAGTTATCCATTCCCTGACAAGTGGTTATAATCAAAGCTGTCTGTGAGCACTATTATCAGAAACTTACTATTATGTGCTGGAGGAAAAAAAAATATCACAGGATGCTGCAGTGCCAGAAAACTATTGTAGGTTTTAAAGATCTACTGCACCACCAAGTATTTATTTATGTACTACTTTTACCTCCTGTGGAAGAAAATAATTTTAACTTAATTTTCTTGTCTCCCCCCAACTACTTTAGAAAATGCACCTCCCAAAATAAGTCCATAATTATGATTAACCACACAGGCTAGAACCTCAGTTGCTGTAAATTAGCATTCCCCCATTCCTTGCAGTGGAGCAAAGCCAATTCCTTGCAAACACAGAAAGCTTCCCATGCCCTTGGCATGCTGCTTTACATCTTTCAGGGTATTAACAAACCTCCTTTAATGTGGCATTGAACAGAATTTGCTCTGGCCAGAACAAACTTAAAAATAATTTTAAAAAAAGAAAAAAAAAAAAAGGATAAATCCGGCATCATGGTCCTAAAAGTCTTTAAAATTATCTTGTAAACAGAATGAATCCTTTCAATATGTTCTGTTGATGAATTAAATCAATGAAACTGCTATTGCTCTGTCATGTGATCTGGCTTCAGAGAACAACTTTATTTTCTTCCTAATTTTCAGGTTGGCCATATACTTAATAATATTGCTGTAATTCTGGCACAGCTCTGTGAAGGAAGGAGCTCCAGTGAGACAGCACAGAAAGGAAGTAATTAACAAAAGATGTTTATATCTATATAGTTGACTACAAAACATGAGGAAAAAAATCCTCTACCATAGGGATTTTGAGGTTTAAGGATATGAATAGGCAATGAAAAATTCTGCACTTTTCACTTAATAAATTCTCAATAGTGATCAGATTAATTTGAGCATCTGAGTAATCATTTCTGAAAACATTCTCTGTTTTAGGCTGCTCTGCCATGCTCTCCATTCAATCAGTGCTGATGAAAGTGATGGTCCAAGGCTAAGATTAGTGAAGAAAAATCCAGAATTCCTGAGGATACACCGATAGGCACTTTACATCTGAAACATCCCTGCAACTCCTTCTTCCCAGATCTCCCCTCCTCAACTTCCCCTCTTTTTCATCTTCCACCTAGGAGTTGAACAAACAGAGTCCAAAAAGGGGTTTGGAGCAATCCTTAAATCAGGGATACTGTGAAGACAAATGGTAAATGTCTGTTACCCCAGCTGCTAAGTTAATTACTGTAATGGGAAACATCTTGACAGAAGCATTGCATATGGTTATTAGCAATTAACCCACCACTCCAAAAATCACAATTCTGCTAATAACAGAACAGAGCTCAGCCTTCCTAATTACAATCTCTGCACGAAAATTTCTTTATGTCAGAAGGGACTGTTAAATCCTGTAACTAGCTACAATTTAAAAAGACTGGCAATGGAGACACTGAGAATTAGAAAAATGAAAATAGAACAGGATGGTGTGACACTGACTCAAAGTTTTGGGCAACACTCGTTCATGCTTGGGGATACACAACAACTGTCACAGCCTGTTTGTAGGAAATTATACATCAAAATTAAAATGCTAATGAGGGGGGAAATATGCTTTAAAGTGGAGAGGATGGGATGGAGCATTGTGAGAGATATCAAATCTTTTACAGAATTCACTATCTGGGCAGTGTTGTAAATAATGTGCTGAATTTGGATTGCACTGGAATCTGACAGAACAATTTTCTGATCAACAAGAGAGGAGAATAATGCAATTTCCATCCCTTAGAAAGTCCTTCAGTACTCTATGGAGGGCATGAGCTGGTTTTTTTTTTTTTTTTTTTTTCCCTAACCACTTGCACTCTAGGCAATTGCATCCCATTATAACTGCACAAAGCCACCAAGGGGAATTGGCACTTTACCTGCTCAGTTCAAAAGCTGGTTTAGCTGAGCAAGATGCAATTTAATTTACTCCTTTTCCCAGTCAGGAAGGGAGCTCTGGTCAGCCTGTTCAGTGACTGCTTTGGTAGTGGCCAGGGTGTTGCTGGTAGATGCCAAGGTCAAAGATACAGAACTTACAGCAAATAAATTTCAGGGCAGCAGGAACGTGCCTGGTTGGTCAAAGCAAGGATGTGGAATAGAAAGAAGTCACTAATGCTGTTTCCAGTGCCCAGAGTAAGGACTGGAATAAATGAGTCAGCTTCTACCTCTGTGTCAGGCCTGAAGGTTTAACTGACCTGGGATCCCAGCAGATCAATTATCTCAGGAGGCTTTGAAACTCCTTCCACCAATGCTGCAAACTCTACCCGTGGGAACTGTCCCATTAAAGTCAACAGCTCTGCAGGATATTCTCAATAAAAACACAGCAGAGGAGCAAACATTAGATAACATTTGTAAGGAGAACACATTGCACGGACTGGGTTGGCTTTGGAGCTCAGGACAGTGTCAAGGTCACAGCAGCTAAAGCCTCCTGCTCAGAAAGCAGGGATTTTTTACTCCAAAGTAGGGATTTTTTACTCCAAATCAGGGATTTTTTACTCCAGGGTTTGGCTGCAGCTGCATTTTGCTGTGTGGCCCCCAGGCAAAGGTCTCATCTATTAAGTGGCCTTCACTCTGCATTTCAGTACCTCCCAATTTGCATGTTGCTGGCCCATTGTTCTTAACAACTGGGTATAATAAATGTTGTGTATCATTTGTAATGATCACATGCAGCTTTGAAGAACAGCGTTGAATAGTTTATTTTTAAGTTCCTTAAGATGGAAAAAATTAAAGTATTTTCTTAAGACTAATTTACCTCTCCTGGAAAAAAACCATAACAACTGAGGAATGAGATCCTTTGCTATTTTGCCATGATGTGATCCTGAAAATAATCCAGGTTGGGATGACATCACAGGACATAATGAACACTCAGCCTTGACATAATGAACGTCGATTATTTTATGAAGAAAGATTTTCTGGGGTTTAAGAAATAAAATGATTAAAAACTATGTGCTCTGTGGGAGGTAATGAGATTAGCTCAACACAAGGTCCTGTGGAGTTAAAACTACTCCAGACACAAGAAAGATTCAGCCATTCATTGGAAATCTCAGGGTACAATTATCCTCCTCTGAGGCCAGATAAGGGCTGTGTGTTTTCTTCCCCATGAAAAAGAAATCAGTTGATAAAATCTCAAAGGGATCATGTCCATGCAGGCTTCAAAGCAGTGAACAATATAAAACCAGTTTTCTTGTTATGAATGGTAAATGTTTACCTACTTCAGCAAAGGCCTTGGAAAATAAAACCACAGAGGAAACCCACTTGTAAAGTGTGTGTAAAATGAGAAGTGGGTGTATCATGTTACACGGCTGAAAGGGAGATAAATTAATGCTCTGTAAAACAGAGGCTGACTCCTGACTGGTGAGGATGCTGGTGTACCCATCCAGTTGTGTTTGTCACAAATCTGTGCAGGAGGATGCTTCAGAGCCCGAGCCCATTCCATCGGGGTGGAAAGGAATCAGGTTTTAGCACTGGCTGGCTCAGGGCCCATCTGCTGTTCACAGCCCAGTGCCTGGTTACTCACAGCTCTCTGGAGACAGGGAAACCGTGGTGTAATGGACCCGGAGACTTGCATTAGGTCATAAAACGCTTAGGATGTGTTTTCCTCATTTTTTTATTTGCTACTATGCACAGTTCCCTTTCCAGGTCAGTTGGTCTCCCTTCTCTCAGCTGTAAAGGGGAAAGAGTTGGTGTTTTGACAGCAGTAAAGGTCTGGACAGATCATAGAGATGAGAGGATGGTCTAGAGGACGGCAGGCAGCTCTGAGATTTAAAAACCACTCCTCAATTCCCAGTTTTATCTCCTTGCTGTCACTAATTCAGCAGCAGCGGTGTTATCCCTCCCTCAAGATGTTAAACGCATTTATTTTCACGGTTGCCTCTCGGAAGCGCTCAGATATGATAGCAGTGGGCATCCTGCACAGAACAAAGAAGGACCAGAGGAAATAAAGAGCAGATACGTCTGTGTCAGCGCAGCAGAAGGCGCTTGGCATCCCGGCAGCGCAGGGAGAGCATCGCTGGGGCTGGAGGCTGCACATCCCCGGGTACCGACACTGAAAACCCCCCCTGCCTCTCTCCTCCGCTGATCCGCCCCTGCCAGCTGCTCCCGGCGGGGCTGCGGAGCAGGACAAGCTCCCTTAGCGGCCGGGACTGCGGTGATATTCCCGCGGGGAGCTCCCGGGACACGGCACAGGCGGTTCCCATCCGTGCGCTCCGCGGGCGGGCGCGGCTCTGCCGACGGGGCGGGGATGGGGCCGGGCCGGGCCCGCCCCGCCCGTGGCGCGGCTCTGCCGCCGCTTTAAATGATTTGGGGGTCGGGGTTGGTGTTGCTGCTGCTGCTGCGGGTGTCGGTGCTGCTTCAGCCCTCGCTCCATCCTCCGGAGCTCGGCGGCGCCATGGGAGCCGGGCCGGCGCTGCTCTCCGTGCTGCTGGGCTGCGCTCTGGCCGCCGAGCCGCGGCTGCAGCGGGGCATGTGAGTGTGCGGGGCTCGGCGGGGACAGCACGGCCGGGACACACTGCCTGTGGCCCTGCGGGGACGCTCATGCCCCTCTCGGGTCCCTGGAGCGGCCGGGAAAGTTTGGGTGGGTGCGCCGAACTCCGCAGGTCCCGGAGCCGCAGAGTTCTGGATGGAGCTTGCGAGGCTCCGGGGAGGAGGGAGCGCTGCGCTTGGCTTGGCTTGGCTTTGCCGGGGAGATGAAGGCATCCCCCGGGGCTGCTGCTGCTGCCTTCGCCTGCAAGCAGCGGAGGGTGGGGAGAGCAGCGGGACGAGGATGGGGGGTAGCAGCCGGGAATCCGTGCGCGGAGCCGGGAGCATCCTCCGCGGCCGGGAGCGCACAAAGAGCTCGGGGCCGCACGTGTGCGGCTGCTGCGGCGCCGGGGAACTTTCTCCGAGGGGCTCTGCACGGCACGAGCAACAAACGCCTTTTGTTGTACATGCACTGGAGCGTTCTGTGTCCGGACGTGGTTTTCTGGTCGGATTCTGAAAGAGAGTAGCTGGCCGCATGCACAAAATCTTGCGGGTAAAGTTTTTTTGCGTGCTGAAATTGAGTGTTGCTGGAAACTGTTTTCCTGCCTTGTGTACTTTTCTCGCCTTGTGTTTTAAGGAATGTTGGGTTCCCCTGATCCCCCCTCTCAAAGCAACCTGACAGTAGCCTTTTCAAATGTCTGTGTATGCCCTAATTTCCTGTCTCTCTTATCTTCCTGGGTTTTGTCTTCATCAACTTCATCCCACTCTTTCATAATTAATGTCTTATATTTGCTTTCAGTTTAGTTCTTTATTCTGTCTGAAAATTGAGATTTCCAAGCCTATTGCTCCCTGGCTTTCTATGCAATACATATTTACACGGTATTTACCAGAAGTGCTTTTAAGGTGGTTTATATTACTCCATTTTGCTGGAGCACGAAGTATCCATCACAGTGCTCAGAGAAGTTAAGCTCATTCTGTGGTAAAACCTTCTCCTTTGTTAAAAGTGCTCTGTGTTTCTTTCAGGCACGCTTCGTGCTCTCTTTCTGAGCAATTACTCCATCAGGAGGAGGAATAGCATTGGCCTACATTAATCTGTTTGCATTTGACATCAGTAATAACTGTGATTCTGCACTTTTGGAGCTGGAGGTGCTGTTAACTGTGAATTGCCTCCAAGCAATTTTTGTTTGCTTTTACCTTTTTAAAAGCTTGTGTCACCGAAAGAGCAGAGGGAACATTCCCTGCTGGGAATGATGCTGTGTGAGGGTGTTGCTGCTGGGCTGGAGTCACTGGGAGCAGCAGTGCACTGTCAGCCAGCAGCAATCAGGGACAGCCACCCAAACCCCCAGACCTGTGTCAGAGCCTCGAGTGCTTTTCCCAAGAGTTATATTCCTGAAATAACTGCCATTCCTCCTGCTTTTCCCAAGCTGGGGCAATTATGAGTATTACCCCAAACTTCCTTGCTGTTTAGGGACTTTACCTTTGGTGTAAGCAGAATTGCAAGATGTCACCACCCTTTAGGAGTGAGTCTGCCAGCTTTCACCAAGAAAGAGTGAAATCTCCAGGAGGATTCTCTTCATGAATCTCCTTTTCCTAACAATTCTGGTTTGTTCTTTTGACGTTGGTCATCTGCAGTCAATGAAATCAGAGCAGCAAATGCATCCCTTGGAACGTGCCATGCTGAGTGTGTTCTTTGCTGTTGTTTTGATTGAGATCTCATGTGGCTGAGGCTGTGCAGGATATTCTTCAGAATTGTTTTTGTTCTGTTGCTAACTTGAGCGTTTGCTCCTTGCTGAAAATGCGAGGGATCTGTGTGGATGTTGGAGCCCCCTGAGGTGATTTAATGTAGAACAGATTACAGAGTGATGAGATGTTTCTATCAAGTGCTTTTCCATACAATTAGCCCTTGATGATCCTCTAATAGAACTTCAGAGAACTCTGGGATGACCAGAGACCAGATATGCCATTTTCATTGTAAAGCATATTTGGGCCATTAAATGAGGAATTAACCATGTCTCATGATAAAAAGCACATTTTTAACACTTTGTAGTGAGCTCCCTAGCCCAAAACTGGGGTGTGTGAGACAATGTGAGTGTGATGTGTTGTTGTCTAGCATTGGGTTCATGTTCAGCACTTCACAGAAATCAGGGCAGTGATGGGACAGTGCAGAAATGGGAACTGAGGGAAGAGGACTTGATTTGCTGTCAGAAGTGGAAAATCCTCTCCTGGAGAAACGTTCCCCTGGGAATTTGAGCAGTACAAATGTTAGGGATGGAGGACAGAGCAGAGGCAGGAGTGGTGATGAGGTTTGTGCCGGGAACCCCCTTTGTGCAGTAAATATCACCTTTCAGGGTTAGGACTGGGACTGGGCTCAGGAATGGATTCTTCTGTTCCCAGGTGAGGCAGTGAGGGCTTCTTTGAGACAGCCAGGAGATAAGTTTTGTTCCTGTCAGCCCCTTGGCTCACTCTGTGGATTTGCAGGTCCAGGATGACATCTGAAGGGGCTGGTTTGCTTTGAGAGGATCCAGTCTCACCCTTGCAATAAAACCGTTTTGCTTGGGGTTTTTCTTTACTGCTCACATGTTGTAGCTGCATATTTTCACTTTATCCATGAGCAATCTGGTCGCATTCCAAGGAACACCTGGATGTAGAGCTGGATTCCTGGCTGAGTTTTTCCAGCTCCTTTAATTCTTTGGGGCACTTCTTGTGCTCCTCCTGATAAATCACATTCCCAAAAGCAAAATCCATCATCCACATGTTATCTGCATTTGCAAACCTCGAGTAAACTTGGCCCTTCAGCTGTACCAGCTGTTGGGTGCAATGACACAGGACTGGTTTGGCACAGATGTGGCTGTGGACACTATTTTCGAGTGACATAAATAAAAATTCCTTTTAAGGTGTAATTAAAAAAGGCAAAGTCCCCTTTTTTTTTTCTTTTTGGATGGAATGCATTTCAAGAATTAAAGTGCTGTTGTGCAAAGCATTTCCATATGAGGAGATGCCTCTGAGTTGTGATTGTTGCAGCGGAACAAATTGCATGTCAATTTGAGTATTTGGAATGCAGTGCAGAAAACAAAATGAGAAATGCTCCTGTAAAGTATATGGAGGTACAGCTTAAGCTTGGAGCCTGGAATTTTGTTATAATACTGTCCAAATGATGTGAAAAGTAGATTGTGTAATCATTTCTTGGTGAGAAATTGTCTCAGTGTATTGGCTGTTTAGCCAATATACTTTATTTTCACCTCCAGTGATGTCAATTTGCAGGTGTGAGGAAAGCTTGTCTTCCTAGCATCAAATGAGGGCTTAAAGTACTTCTACTTTTTTTGAGCTGAACTGAATAATGTAGTGGAATCTCCTTCCATTTCTTTAGGTGGGTTATCTTACACTTGGAGCTTTTGTAGTTAAATTTGCAGGTTTTTTCTGGTGAAAATAAGGACCTGGTTTGCTAGTGGTGCATTTAAATTTGTACCATAGTTAAATTCTGTATTAAATTTGTACATCAAGTGAGATTTAGTATTTCTCTTTAAACCTTGGTTGAAGTGATGCTGGCAGCTGAGAGAGTCATTGGCAAATTTTGGTTTAGGCTGCTGAATTTTACCTAACTTCTGTTTTCAGCTGAAGCCTCAAGCCCTTCTTCCCTTTCCTGCCTGCTCAGAATCCACAGGCTTGCAGCAAACCCTCACCACACCTGAACAGCAGCTACTCCAGCCTTTGAGGCTTGGATAATGGGATTTTAGTAAGCATGGCTTAAATGCTTTGGCATAAAAGTTTATGGTGGTTCCATCCCCTCATTTCCCCATCCCTGCCCCTCCAATCCTTTAATTTGCAGTTGAAGACTGCAATGTTTCTCATCTTGGTGAGTGTGAACATCACCTTGAACAAAAATATCTCTTTTCAGCCTGTGCACTACAGGATGCTGCCACCAGATAGAGCTCCTGCTGGTCAGCATTACAGCACAGAATCCCATTCCTCAAGCCTTTGCACTTAAAGCCTTCTGTTTCACAGTTCCTAGAGGAATATTAATTTGGGATTTAGTCTTTTAACAGATGGCAAAGTGCTCTTTTCCTCTTTTTCGGCCCCAGTATATTCATTGTCAGGAGACTTGAAGATAATGAATGAGTGTCGTGGTGGTGCTGTGCTTTTCCTGATTTATGATGTTTTCCTGCTCTTCAGGGTAAAAATGAGATCAAGACTTTCTCCTAAACTCTGAAATAGCTGTAAGACAGGATAATAAAATCTTACAGCCTGAAGTTGTTGTATTTATCAAAGATGAGCTTGAACTGTAAATATTTTCAGGTTTTAGAAATTCCTGGGTTTGTATCAGAGACATCATAAAATGGTTCTAAATCTCACCAGAGGTTTGGAAATTTCTTACTCATAATCACAGTAGCTTACACATTTATTTATGATTTATTATTCTTAAATCTGCACATGTAAGGTAAGAAAGTGAAGGGGAACTCCCCTTCACTTTTAATGGGATTTGATGTCTCACATTTCTCTCCAAAAATACACTGCAAGAGGAAAAAAAACTTGTCAGGTTTCTTTAGGTGTAACTGTTATGGAATGTTGCTATAGTTTAGTTATTTATGCAGTTAGTTTAACGTGCTTGAAATGTGTTTTTGCAGTATTTCTTGGGAAAATTGATGGGGTTTTGCTTCAACTTTTCTTCTGCATTGTTTACACGCAGCGTTGCCTGTTTTTCCTAGTTCTAGGCCAGCCATGATCTAGGTATGACAGGCTGTGGAATATTTTTAATAAAGCTGAAGAAACCCCCCTGGTGAGGAGGGATGAGATGATCTGTGGTGGCAGGCCTGGTCTCGAGATGACTTTTGAGCAGAACTTTGATGGAAGTGAGGCTTTGGCTCCCAGAGGGTTAACAGCCCATCCTGCAGGCTCGTGTTATTCACCAATTAAATACCTCCTTTTCTTTGAACACAGTTAATAGATTTCCTTCCTCTGAAATTCAAGCCTGTTATTGCTTACGTTCCCTCTCAAATCTATTGCTTTTAATTTATTTCTGAGGAGAAAAAGAAATTTCCTTTCATTACTGCGAAATCAAAGCGTTTGAAAATGATGCACTGAACATATGTAGTTTGTGCTTTGGATTCCAGGCCAAAAAACTAATTTTTTTTGGTTTAAAACTAATCATTAGTTGTTCTGGAGGGGAACTTGATATTTTTGCCTTTGGTGTGAGATGATGTGGGCTTTAATGTGTGCTCTGAGCTCCATTCCAGTGCCTTTGCCCTGTGGGTGAATATTGGTGTGTGGAAAGGGGAATGTTGTTTAAGGCACAGTGCTGGCTCTTGTTTTTGTGTTCTTCAGTAGAAACACCTTGCTGTCTTCCCTTTGTAAGTCAGAGCAGAACTTGGCACAAAATCTTGTTTGGAAGAGAATGCCGTGCCCAGACCATGGTTTTATGTACATAACTTAATTCAGTATTGACAATTTAGCATAATACCTCAGGATGTGTCTGAGAGGAGGCTTTACAGGCTGCTCTGTACTGTTTTTTAAGGAAGAAATCCCCATAAATTATGAAACAATTGGGTGTTTTGGGCCTGGTCTTCTCAGGTTGGAATATTCCTTTGTAGGAAATGAGGTTTTATACACCTCAACCCTCAGGAGACTTTTTCAGTGGTTGCTCTTCAGTTTGTGTTTGCTGGTGCTCTCTGTTGGCTCCACCATCAATGGTGAAAAATACATCTGTATAAACTTCTCTCATCCTTATATTGCTTTTATCTTATAATTGTGAGTCCAAGCCTGTCCATCTCTCTTTGTAGAGCAACATTAGGAACTGTAGGTTATTTAGAACCTCAGCATAAGTTTCTAATCCAAAAGAAATAAATTGAGATTTTTTTTCCCCCCTTCTAGTTCGCCACTGCTGGACACTAATCCACTAATGCATGCATGTTTAGTTTTTCTGTGGTTAAAATCAATTCAATATTTAGCTTAACCAAGTTTTCATAGTGTTAAAGCAAACAAATAAAAACCCCAAACCACACAAAACCCCTCCAAAAACAGATATTGGTATCACTGGTATCAAGCTAATAATTTATAGGGGAGTAAAAGACTTGGACTATTTGAACACCTAAAATATTGGCAAGTAGGGATTTTTTCTTACATCTGTTGCATACATTGGATGTAATCATGCTTGTTTCAGTTTGACAGGAAGCTATATATTGCATGTTATTTTAAAAGTAAGCTTTAAAAAAGAAGTTCTGCTTTGAATCTCTTGAAATCTGACAACCACCAAAAAAGCAGTTCACGATTCCTAGAGATGGTTTCCGAAATAGAGCTGAGGATTTCAGTACCTTGCAACTCATTTAATTGTCAAACAGTGAGGCACTTGCTGCAAACCAGAATGAATGACAAAGCAGTGTGTGACACTTTGAATGAATTTTTATGTTCATATTTTAACATCAGGTCCCTCTGTGCCTCCCTGCCAAAGGAGGCTCAGGTGTTTGCACCTGGCAGATTTACTGGGGGACCTTGTGATACATGATGGCAATGGGTGCAGTTAATGTGAAATTACACCTACAGCTGACTGCTGCCACTCTGGGCTTTCCTCTCTCACTTCACACTTTCACAATCTCAATTTAGTCTGGATTTTGGACCTTTGTCTGCTTTGTCTTAACAACAAGTGCATGCCAGCTATTTCTTAGCCTCCTTTATGTGACATCCCTTATGGTTTTCTAATTAAGAGAGAGATCCTTGGGACACAGGTCCTGAAGTTTGTAAAGCTTGGGTCCTTAAGTTTGTAAAGCTGAGTGTTAGAGTGTTTGTGCTTCTTTGCAAACCTGGACATTGGCAGTGGTGCTGATGCTCTCCTGGATGTAAAAGACCAAACTATAAAACTGGATGTTGCTGGGGATTGAATCTACGTGACACTGAAAGAAATAAATTTAAAAATCACTCCCTGATTTTAAAATGAAAAAAAAAAAAAAAAGGTGGCTCAACCAATCGTGGTTAAATGATCTGGATGTGCATGTTTATTTTCTGCTTTTCTTGCCAACCAAAATAGATTGTTGTGTCCTGGGGGAGGGAGGAGGATGGTTAAGTAGAAGGTAAACGACAGGCGCTGCACTTTGATAGAGGCGAGAACTAAAAATCTTACTGTTGTTATAATAGCTGAGTGTGTAATTAATCATCTCCCATTGATTTGCTCTTCATCTGGATGCAGGGCACAAAGGCTGGAGGAACTGTGATGTTGTTTAGCTGCTCCATCTAATCAAAGAGAGGATGTGAGCAGGACACAGCAGTGCATTAGTAACCTGTGGGATGAGGGGAGCCTGGTGTGGTGGACCCTCATCCACAGTACCAGGGAGCAGCAGTGATAATGAGACCTAATCTAAATGAGCTTGGTGCTTACAATCCGTGTCCCAGAGGGGCTATAAACATCACAAATATTGATACAGGATCAGGAGAGAGCAGGGATTGATTAGTGGTCAAGGGAGCAGGATGTCCTAATTGTCTCTGGTAGTGCTGATTAATTTTATCAGGGAAATGAGCCTTAAAATAGATTAAGGGTAGAAAGGGGAGCTTGGCAGTTTAAAAAAATAAAAGCCTTTTCAGTCATTCTGCCCTTTGTGAATTATTAAGCAATACTAGCTAGAGACAAAATTTATGTATACAAGCACATATATGTAACTTGTTCTTTGGACCTTTTGTTTTTGTGGCCGATTTCCTGATTTGACTCTTCTGTGTTCAAATAAAATTTGGTTTTTTTTCTCCTTTCCAATTGAGATTGTATCGATTAAAAACTTTTAATCAGCATCTCTTTTGCATACAACATCATGCTGTTGGCTGTTTCTCCTCTGCACTGTCCCACGTTTCTGCAGGGTCCCACCTTGTCTTTCTAGAGGTCTTTTTCATAAGACAATGGTGATGTTTTGCTGGGATGTTGGAGGTGTGAGGGGATTCAGACCGTTAACCTGAAAAGCTTCTGTCCAAATGCTTTGTAGCCGTGTACAACTATTTTCAGATTAAAATCAGTGTATCTCTAGTGCAAAAAACAGTCATCATCACAGCAGTGGAGAATTTAGCCCTGACTGTAGTCTTGGTTCCCTTAAGAAAACTCTTATTTGATCTTTTCAAACTAAAACTGAATAAGCAGGCTGTGGTTTTCTAAACTTTTGTAACAGCATAAGGGGAAGGAGCAGCAACCAATTAGAGTTTTGAAAATCCAGAATTCCAGCAAGTTGCTCCTGATGACAGGTTTCATCTGTTGACTGATTTATGGGAAGATCAATAGTGTTCAGGCTGCAGATTCGTCACTGAGGCAATGCAGGCTGCAACATCTCATTTTTAAGGAGATGTTAACAGCTCCTCTGACTTAGTGGAGAAGGGGGTGTCATTCACAGAGTCTCTGTGGAAAGACCTGAAATCAGACAGCCAAATTCGTATTTGTTAATGTTCTGATTTAAAGTTTGTGCTGTTGAAAGAAGTCTTTAGGGGTGTCTTGATGTGTGTTTGCTCTCTTGCTGCTGTTAAATCTACCTACCTTTAGCTTCTTGTATTGAGCTGGGAAAAAGCAGGTAGAAAAAGATGGATAGAATGAGAGATTTACTTAACAATTCCAGATGTTGGGCAGCAAAAGAAAATATCCCTATCACAGAGATGTGGACATCTCCTTAGAGATCCATACATGGATAGATGGACCTTTACACATGGAAGTGTCCAAGGCCAGGCTGGACAGGGCTTGGAGCAACCTGGGACAGTGGAAGGTGTCCCTGCCCATGGCAGGGGGCTGGAACTGAGTCATCCTTAAAGTCCTTTCCCATTCAAACCATTCTGTGATTTTTGTGGTAGATCTATTCCTTTTCTTTTTAAAATTCCAAACACAGGAATGAATTCCATCCTGCCTGGAGATGCTTTTAATTTTCTCTGAACTTTTCCCGTTGTGCAGCAGTTCACAGGCACCGCAGCCACATGATTAGCCCAGGCTGCTCTTGCTCCGTGTTGGTCTAATTATCTGTTCATTAGGATCTCAAGTCTTGAGCTGGAAGTGTGTAGGGTGTCTTTGTTTAAAGGGCAGTCTCCTAATGCAAATATTAAGAGAGCTTTCTGCCTCTCCTGAGTCAGACTGACAAGCTAATAACAGCCTTGGTGTTAGCCTTGGCTAGCACAGAGCACCGGTGCAAAAAGGGTTTAAGGGACCAGTGCATCCATCAAATTGTGGCCCATAACATGCCTTTGAGCCCTTTGCTTGTTTTAACACTTAAACTCCCATTCAGAAACACCTTCTGAATGCAGAGGGCAGGGCAGTAAAACAGGAGCTGTTCTCTAACACACCACTGCATCCACTTGAGGCTTCAGCTTAGAGGATGGCCTCTAATTAGCATCATCCCACAGTGCTAAATTGTGCCTTCCCTGGTTACCCTCAGAAGCTGCTCTGAGGTTTTAGAGGTGTCAGGTGAGTCGGATGGCTCAAAGCCTGCCGTGCTGACTCTGTGTGTGGGGAGCTGTGAAGGTGCTGAATTGTTGGAGAGGGCTTGTTGGATTCCCAGCCTTGCCAGCACAGGATTACACGTTATGCAATGGCTGCAATTTAATTATAGCGTTTGATACCTGCCTTAAAATTATCCCATGGGCATCAAGGAAGGATGGCTTACTTTGAATAAATCCTCATAAACACATGACTCTGCTGCTGGCTTGTTTTGCTCTGTGAGCGTCATTTGCCCCCATTAACTGTATCCTAGAAGTCAATACTACTATTCCTGGAATGGTGGCAATATCACATGAGGAGGAACTTGTGGGATGGGCTCAGTGTGTCATTACAACCATTGTCAGCTCCTCTCTTTTATTTATGGAGGAGCGATGCATATGAATGTACCTTTATCTGGAAAGTTTTAGGCAATTCTAATAAAAGGAGATATGCATGAATTATCAGAACACGATGTTCTATTCACTGGAGGGAGAGTCATTTTAAAAAGCCTGCTAAGTGAGGCATGGTTGCTAAGTAAGGCAAGGGTTTTATTAGACCAACTGACGTAATGGAAAGGAGAAAAAAAAAAAAGCAGACGAGATTTTGGGCACACAAAGATCTTCTTTGGATGGGAAACAAATGGCAGACTTTGTGCTAAGAATGGCTGGGGAACAATGGCTCTAAACTTCAGCTAAATATGTTAAATTTAGGTGATTCTGGAGGGAAGGGGTTGCTGGAACACATTGCTAAGTGATGGAGCTGGCATTGGGAATGTGGGGGAAGGCAGGTTTCTTGAGGAATTTCAGGTAATCTGAAATGGGCTGTGACCATCTCCTGTTCTGCTCTGAGGTGTTGGAATGGGAAATATGGAGCAATATTGAGCATGGACTGTGCATTAGAGGAGGAAGCACATGGAGGGATGTCCACTGGCAGCGTGGTTTAGGATGATGGAGATGATTGCTCTAATTGCTCTAAAGCCTGGGAGAACCAGATGTTCTAGTTCAGGAAAGCAACTTCTGTCAAGGTCAGGTGTTCCACTACAGATGGATTCTTTAGGGTTTTTTTCCATGGTGATACAGCACAACCAGAGCTGACAGTTGAGGGCTTTCTTCTCTTAACTTCCTTTTCACATGGGCTACCTAAATTCCTGAGGGCTGTTTGTGTTTAAATCTGCTCTGCTCCTCCTCCTGAAGTGTCCTTGTTGGACAAAGCTCCTCTTTACCCTGAGGTGATGCCCCAGGTGTTCCCCTGGGAGCTGTGGTGCCTTTGGGAGCCCTGGCTGGATGTCCCATTGTCCAGGGGACAGTGACAGTGTTCTGCACTGGGACTGTTGTGGATTTGATCCAGGCAGGGCTTCTTCCAAGTGCTCAGCAGTAAAATGGATCATGATTACAGTATTTTCATGTTCTGCACAGGCTTAATTTAATGATATTTGTAAACTACTTGAAGACCTGTGGATGAAAGATGTTCTCTCGTTAGCGAGGCTGCCTTGTGTGGTGTTCAGGCTTTAATAGGGAGCCTCAGAGATAAAAAGCACCATAAATCCTGGATGAGACACTAACAACACGCAGTGGCAGTGATGATGACCAACTGCCAGGCAGCTCTTGGGCTACAACTGCTCTCTCCTTAGTGCCACCCCCAGATTTTCTAGCACAGGGTCGTGTTTCTACCTGTGAGGAGTGACAGCAAACAAGGTGACAGGGTATTACTTGATCACCCTCTAGCTTGGAGAGGGCTCAGACTGAAATTTGGGGAAGGACTTGTCTGCCAGGGTGGATACAGAAGGTCCCTGTTCCCCTCCTGTGTTTAATTCCTTGAGGCTTGTGCTTGCAAATCCTCACCAGGTTGTCTTGGGGAATTGGTGATTAAATTATTGCACTAACAATCTATAAACTGCTCAAAAAAAAAAAAAAAAATCCGTGAATTTCCTTCATGTCACAACAGGTTCCTGCTTTGAAAAATGACAAAACCCCCTCATGCTTTATGGTTTCAGTTAGACCCTGAATGTTTGATGCTGTTGTTTTCTGTCATGTGGAATTTCCTGATTTATACCAGGGCAAAGAAATGGAGATAAGGCAGACAAAATCTCTGCAAAACCATCAGCATGTAACTTTGTTTTGACCCTCCACACCTCCTGCAATCCTGCTATTTTTGTAACTCTGGCTAGGTAGCAGGATGAAGATTACATATCATCCTCCAAAGCAGCGCTTTTATTTCGGTCCTGTTATTTTAGGAATAATCAGCAGAGAACAAGGATACTTCCTCTTACGACTTTTGTGTTTCCCTGAGGGGACTGATAGCGAGGGAGGCTCTTACAGAATACACAATTTCCCTAGCAATAGTTTAGATAAATCTTATCTGCCCTTGAATCTGTGGTGAATCTTTCATTGACTGAATTTCAGTTTGTTGTTCACACGCTGCCTTCTAAGGCTTGGAGCTGCAGTGTGTTCAAACAGCAGTAAAAACTCTCTTTCAAACTGTTAACACACAGCATAGCTTTATGTATATTTCTCTAGATGTTTAAATTTGGTGTTAGAAATTTAAAATGTTCTTTTTCTTTCCCCCCCAGGCCGAATGTGTGCCCAGTGCTGGAGCTGGCCCTGGTGGGACACCAGGAGCCCTGCATTCAGTCCTTCAGTCGGATGGTCAGGATGTGGAAACAGGGCTGCACCAAGAGGAGGTGGTGTGTGAGCTATGAGAGAAGGTAAGGCATGACCTATGGGTATAAATGGGGTTTGTTGCTAATTTTTGTGCAAGTTCTTTAAGGAGTTTATTTTGTGAGAGAAGTTCTGAACTGTTTTATCTGAGATGTGTGGTTATGGACATGGTGTCCTCCTGAGTTTTGACTTGAAATCTGTTATTACTGAGTAGAAAATGTGGCTTTTTAATGTGTTTTGGATTGCTCATGAGCTTTGTGGCTGGTTTTAGATTCAGAATTTTACACTATCAGAAGATGTTCCTGTCTTGTTCAGGTGAAGTCCAGCTGTCAAGTCATTGACTTTGAAAAATTGAACTTCTTTCTATTTCTGTCACATGCTTAGAACTGATGGGAGATCTGACTCCCCCACCAGCTAAACCCAAAATTGATTGCAAAAAGAGAAAAAAAAAAAATTACTCACCTTTGACTAGCCTGAATACAAATTCTCCAGAATCATATGTGGCCATAGCATATCTGAGTTATTTGATGTTATCAGGATGCAGTTTGCTGTATTTGCTTTTTTAATCAGAATTTCTGATGGAGGCTGAAAAAAAAAAGTCATGTAAACATGAGCTGAGTGCAGTGTGCTGCTGGTGGGGTGGCAGTGAGAGGAACAGGAGTTGTGGCTGCTCTCTCACACTCCTTTTCCCCACAGGTCTGGGTACTACACGGTTTACAAGCAGGTGTACAGGATGGAGCAGCAGACTGTCTACAAGTGCTGCCCTGGCTGGGCGCAGAGGGACGAGGAACCCGGCTGCCTGCACTGTGAGTTGGGACAAAACTGTGACAAACCAAGAGCTGACATCCTCAGGCTTTGCCTTCCAGCTGAACCTCTGCCTCTGGATACAAGGATTTTGTTCCTTGTGATTTATAACTGGGATTTTCCCCCGTGATGGGGCAATGAACGTCCTTTAAAAATACAAAAGTGCCTCGTGTAAGAGGAGCAAACAGCTCTGATTTTAATCCACGCAGTGAAACAGTTGAGATTAACAGTCTAAACTCGAATTGGAGTTGTTGCAGCGTTTTTGTGCCAGACTGGCTTTGACAGGCCAACCAAATTTGTTGCTGCTACCCAAATTATGTGGAGAAATCTGCTGTGACGCGCTTGTTTTTTGGGTGTAGCACTCGCTGTGGAGTCTGACTGGTTTTTGGCATTTTCACTTCTGCTGTTGCCACTGAAGCAGTTTTATTTCTACCCTGTGGTTCTCCATCTGATGGGAACCCGTTTCTGTCACTAATTTCCAATCAGGATTGGACGTTTTCCTAAAAGATGGAGTTGAATTGAAATGATAAGGCAGCGCTTCAGCCACTGTTAACAAGCCATCAGTAGAAGATGGCACCCTACTCACTGCTTGGTTTTGTTACTGTTTAGTCAGTAATTGTGTTTTCTATATGAAAGTTAGCATCTGTTCTTATACATTTTTTCATCTTCACACCAACTTCAGGGCTGCATTCAGAGAGCTTGATTTTATGGTTGTCTCTTTGTAGTTAAAAAACTAAAACAAGCCTGAGAGGTATTCCTGTTGGTTTCAGCCTGAATCTACGGATTTAGCGTGCACCTGTTTAGTTGTAAGAAGTCAAAAATATGTTTACAATCTGTGTTTTAATCTCTGGTGTAAAGGAGTTTAAGGAATGTGAGCACCAGTGGCAAAATGAAATTTTCTTCCTGCAAGAGCAGTGCAGACTTGCTTTGAATTCTTTAAGGCACCAAAGTGGTTGAATTACTCTTTTATATTTGATACTTTTTGCAAGTTTGGCTCAAGCATGTGGAATTTAAGTTATTGTAAATAAAACTGTTCTGTGTTAGAGGAAGGAAGGAATTGTAATTGTCCTCCACATGTATAATATCTCCCAGTGCATCAGTGGTTTTTAACCATTCCTGCATTATTGTCTGGCAGTTTTGCTTATTTTATTTTGGATTCAGACAGTGCTTTGAGTCCTGTCCTCAGTCTCTGAAGCACCTTCAATTTAAACTTCAGTATTTAAGTGTTATTTTTATTAAACCTCTTCATACCAACAAGGTAGTTACACCTCTGATACCAAGTCCTGCTGCAGTCCAACTTTTGCACTTAAATAAAAGTCTGGGTTTCTTATCTGGAAGGTCCTGTTGAGACAGGACTTTGTCAGCAGGGCAGTTCTGGAGAATCCTTGGCACAAAATCAGCTAAAACACCCTGTCCCGTTCTGTTTGTGTGCTCTAGTGCTCTGCTCTGCTGGCACCTGCTTCAATGGAGGGCAATGCTCTGAGGAAGGATCCCCAGTGTGCCAGTGTCCTGCAGGATTCCAGGGCCCTCGCTGCCAGTATGGTGAGTGCAGTGGGAATTCTCTCAAGTGCATCTGGTGTTGGGATAAAATGCATCATCAACGGTAATTGTTAAACAAGAATATTTTATTATTGTTGACTTAAAATTAAGGATGTCTTTGCTGCACTTTTAAGTGGCTGTTTGATCATTCTCTGATTTTCCAGAATTTTATCTTTGTTTTTTGGTTTTTTTTGGTATTGAATTTTAACAAAGCAAGATGGAAACCTGAATTGATTGATGAGTGAGTGTCTGTGGTGGAAAATAGCATTGAATATCAGCAGTAGTGTCCAGTGGAATATCTGTCTGTTGCTTCTCAACTTCAATGTTCCTGCAGTGCCCTTTCTAAATTTCTCAGCCTTGCTTTTACCTTTGTGAGAGGAGATTCTGAGTCAAAGCAGGTGAGCAGTAGGTGAAGAATGCAGCAAGTGAGCCACTGTATTTGTTCATGGGATTTTTTTTTTTTTTTTTAGTGCATCTCAAAGCAGGAAGGCTTTACAGCTCACTACCAAATATTTCATAGTGTTCCTGGAATAATGTATGCAGCAATCTCTCATTTCACTGTGTTCTAGCATGCTACAGACTGAATTCTGTGTGACTTAGGCTCCATCACCCACTCTCAATGAGAATCTTTTTTCTTTCACACACTGGCTCACAATTTGATAAACCCACAATGGGTTGTCTTGTAATTTAACACACTGTGTAAAGCTCTCCAGAATTACAGAACTGCATCCATTTGGCTGCTTAAGGGAAGGAAGAAAGTCATTCCTTCAGAGCAGGCTGTGATTGGGACAAAGGATTTCTTTTGTATTAGGCAAATGATAATTTCCTTTTCAACTGAAGCATATTGTGCTTTGTTCAAAGGAAGGCAGATTTTTAAGTGTTTCGAGTTTTTTTTTCCCTTTTAAATTCTAATATGTTCGTGTCCCCACCTGGCTTGTCTGCCAGGCAGAATGAGTCAGGAGGACTGTAACAATAAATAAAATGCAGAGCTGTTTACAATGGGACTGGTGCTGCCTGCAGACAATATTAGCTCAGTTGAGCTGTGATTGGGTATTTCTTTACTGCCCACAGAAACAAGTTTGTGTGGGTGAGTTGAGATGAACCAGAGTGACACCAAGGCAGGTTGGCTGTGATTGACTCACAGAAGAGCTGCTGTTCCAAGGCAGGCAGGACCACAATCTCCAAGAAGCTTTTACCAAATGGAATACATCTCAGCAAATTATAAATTGTCCCTGCTGGTATAAATTGTCTTTTGAGACTCCTTTTGCTTGGAAATGCCTGTGGAAGCGAGGCATTCCCAACAGGCAGATTGTGTGGGTGCAGCCTGTGGAGAGCACAGGTCAGGTTTCCAAGCTGAAATGAGATTGTGCAGTCTCTATTTCACAGCTTGGTGACTGCAGCCCCTGCAAAAACAATGAGAGGCATCCTGCAGTCCTTGCTCTTTGCACTTGGGTGGAACTTTTATCTTTGGTCGTTTGTCTGCTTTCTATTGATTCCTGAGGTTTGAATGGAATTCCAGTAGTCATCATTTTCAGGTTTATACAGCAGCTGCTATCACAGCCTGGCAGGAGTGAGTTTATAAATTGAATTCTGAAGGGAAAAAACCTTCTTTCAGGAGGAATGTTAGGGACCATTCACCTGGCTAACAAAAGCAAGGTAATTTAGAGTGTGAGGCCTCTTAACTGTTGCAGCTGCCTCCAGTCGGATTCTTCTGAGGTTTGTGTCATATTTGTGCAAGCAAGAGGAAGAAATGTACTGTGAGACTAACAGCCATGGCCTCTACTTTTCCTGGCTGATGTTGGAATCTTGCTCTTAAAGTAGCTTGGATTTAATGTGGCTGCATTAATCAATACATTCTGGGTTGAAATGATCATTAAACTTAGTCTGTCCCCTCCTCCCTACTTGTCTGTGCAACCTTACTGTAAATTTGACTCTTTTCCTTCCAGCACTTAACCCAAAAGAAAAAGGGGATCTCTCCTACCAGCATCCTTTCCTTTGAGGATTCAGTGGAAGGGATGGGTGCCAGGGGAGCCAGTTTGGTTTTGGAGCACGTGCTATAAAATATCAGTGTCAAAGCTGTGCTGAGAGGTGAGGCTGTCTGAGGGTGCAGGGACCATGTCCTTGTCCCTGGGGACTCTGGTGACTCTGTCCCTCACCTGCCAGGAGTGCCCAGGTGCCCCTCTCAGGGCAAGGGAGGCTCTGCCTGGGTGTGAGACCAAGACCTGCTGGCAGAAAGCTGCCCCTTGAATATTCCTGGTTTAATCTTGGGTTCTGTCACCTCTGGTATTGTGATCTCCTGTCAGTCTCCTGACAGCGGAGGAACGACTGGCATTTCATAGCTGCACCTGAACTCAGTTGAGCAAAATTGTTTCTTGTGTCCCATTTTATATATCTCCTTCTTCACCATTTTTTTTTTGCTTTTCTTCTTGATTTCTCTCATCAGTGTTGGCAGCTGATTCTAAAGTTTCACAGCTCTCATGATCTCCTTGCTGGGTGCTGTGAACTACAGACAATAGACAAGAAATTGGTATAAAAATATTACTAAATTCAATTACTCTGAGAAGTAAATGGGAATGTACATCTCAAGAATCTAATTGTTCTTCTTTTTGTGGAGTTTATGTTTGCCATTGGGTTAGAGAGTAGGTCAGTGTCCTGGAAATGAAGTTTTGTCCTGAAAAAAGTTTATGATGGATCCTCCAGGGTGACTGATGGCTGCCTCACAGTGATCTCAGCTGAGATGATTATTCACAATTGGCATGGTAGCAGCTAATGACTTTTTAAAGCAATCAGGGGGTGTTTTTGCAGCCTGGGACATGACATATTCCTGCTTAGATGTTGAAAGGGTCAGGGCTCCTGTAACAAACTTAATGTGTCTAGAAATGTGTTCCTGCATCCCTTGTACACGTCACTCCACAGTTTTATTATTTCACCCACACAAGCAGCAATGAAAACCTAGGAGGAAGATTTATGAGTGAAATGGCTGAGTTCTTCATACAGCCATTGCAGGGACTGGGTAACAGATTGAGCTGTCTCTTGCATTGTCTGCTGCAATTTGTCTTGTAATAATAGACTTATATCAATTACAATGTAAACTTGCAAGCTGGATTTCTTTCTATTTTTTTTAAACTTGTTTGGAAGTTGTGATCCCCATTTGTCCCAGTGAAAGGGAGGGAAAACCTGTAACAAAAAAGACAGAAGGCATAACCCAGTGCCAAGAATAAATTCTGCAATGCTGGTGTCATTGATATTCACTAGTTGTCCTGGTAATCTTGTTCAAGGCCTGGTAGCCACCTGAGGTGGACATGGAAGTAAATTAATTTCATTTAGCTTGCTTAATTCAGCCCCAAGACTTTTACTTGGACATGCAACCAGTGAAAACATTCCAAATTCTACAAACAGGGATGTATTTATTTACTCCTCATGTACATAGAAGTGCTCAATGGAAAATGAGGGGTTTGTTTTGACTCTGAAGTGTTTTGTCATCAAATCTCAAGTTGTTGCTGGTTTTACTGAGTGCCTCCTGATGGGTTTTAAAACATGGAGTAAAAACTAGAGTGAGAACTGAACAGGCTTTATGATTTCTTGACTGATAGAGAATCCAAGCATGGTTAATGTTTTGCAAGAGGCTCCCATAATTAAGAAAGAAATACAATTGAGCCTGTCTGAGACAATGAGTGTAATTGGGAGATGTTTCAAGATAGGTGAGGAATGACCAGGGAAGACTTGTCAGGAAAGTCATTTCATGGTGACATGATGTTTGTCCTCTTAGAAGATGCTTGTCCTCTTTAAAGAAAGCTGGATACAACATTCCAGTGTTTAACTGATAAAGTATCAACAGATTGGAATTCTACCCTAGTGTTTGCTGTGGCACAAGTGGAATTTTAAGTTCTTTTTTGCAGTGGCTGATGCAGGTTATTCCAGGCTGCAGTGGGTGCTTCCCAAGCACACATTTGAGGGGCAGTGTGCTCTGCTGAGTTGTTCTCACCTGATAACACCTTTCTTTTCCACCTGCCACTGACCTTGGATATTTCGTGCAGTAACTTCTAGCAAATTACCCCACTCTGCCTGGGCTTTGTTGTACGTGAAGTGTTGATAATGGTGGCTCATCAGGAGCTTTGAGACCCAAGTAATTAAGTGTAAGATAATGGCGTTGGGATGTGTGTGTAAAGGCAAAATGCACACTGCATGGGCAGCTAAATGAAATGCTTATGAGGGAGATATTCATCAGCTCATTGACTTGCTGTCAATCTCTGCCCTCACTCTGGTCACACGCTATTAAGATATTGAACTATATAAAGATTCTGGTAAACAAAAATGTCAGCACCTCCTAGACCAGGTAGATCAGAGTTTACACTGTAAAACTGTTTAAAACAAAGGTTTGTGTTGGTTTTTTTGTGTGTTGGTGGTTGTTTTTTTTTTTAAACCATTGATTAAAAAGGCAGGAATTCTGATAGATCTTCTTGCAAATAAAAATACTCTTTTCTTTTGCTGTGAAAGAGAATTTTCTTCCATTTTCCTCCAGGAAATGTTTCTTCCTGCAAAGAGCTGTTTGATAAAACTTCTCATTAATGTCCTGTCTGCCCATCCTGGTCTCTTGTAGGGATGAAGTTTTTCTTCTTTGAGACTGAAGACCTACAGAAGCCTTACAGGGCAGTGTAAATCCATGAACCAGGGCTACAAATTTTCCTTCTTTAAAATAGCAGATGGCGAGCTGAAAGCTCCCATGGATCTGTTGCCCATAGGGATGTCTTCAGTTTTCATGGGTCTTTGTTTCCCACTGAAACTATGAAAAGTTTAAATATTTGAATAAAAGAATTTGAAATTATTTGAAAAAAATCATTTTAAATAAAATAACTTGAAAATATTTGAATAAAATAATTTTAAATAATTTGAATTAGTTCTGGTAGCTGGGCCCTCATTGTACCAGGGGTTTTGGCATTTTGTTTTCCTGTTTTGGCTATGAGTCCCCTGAAGTTTGACCCAAGACAACCTTTTTAACTTGAAAATTTGCCATTAGCCCATAGGGAGAGTGGAAGAGGATGGCCCAAAAGATAATCTATGCTCAGATTGCTCTAGTTTAGTGCATATAATATCTTAGAGAGAGCAGGTTTGAGGTTTTTTTCTCTTCTAGCACAGTCCTTTTCCTGCTCCAGATGACTCAGGCTCATTAGTAAAATGCCAGCCTGTCATGGCAGGGCAAGCAGAGATGACTGATGAAGCTGCTCAGGGTAGGGAAGCAGAAAGAAACCTTGTGACCACCCTCTCTCCTAGAGGAACCCTGCGTTCTGTCCCTCCTCTGCTCCTTTCTGCCTCCCAGGAGCAGTGACCCATCAATCCTGTGCCTGGTTTTTTTTTGGCTACCACGCTCTTGCTGCGATGGAGAAGCCCTGGCAGGCAGCACACAGGAAGGTGGAGATGCTTCTGGGCCTTCCTGCAGCACTGAGAGAGCCCCAGTGAGCTCTTGACAGCTCGAGAGCATCCTGTGGGCTGGGGATGTGCTGCAATCACTTGTTCCTGCATTTAGGGACTGTGCTAATGAGCCCTTCCTTAGCACTTGTCAAGCTAATAACAGTGCTGTGTACTTGGAGGCTCCAGAAACCCTTCCAAGGAGTAAAATCTGAAAACATGAGCGTGTTTTGAGCAGCAAGCAGAGCTAACAAGGTGTGTTGATGTTTTCCATCCCATCAGAAGTTGAGTGGCGCTTCCTTTCTGTCCCTCATGTGTGAGGCACACGGGGAACACCAGCAGTGTTGGGAAGCAATTTCAGGGGATGCTGCTCAAATGTCTTCACTTTGTGCCTGGCAGGTTGGTTGTGGCCAGCATGCAAAGCTTGATCTTGTGTTAAAGATGCTCTAAACTCAGCCAGCTCTAAAGTAGATTGGTTTAATTCATTGAAAGAACAGGCAGTGTAGGTTTTAAACCTTAATATTAACTGGTCATTTTGCAAATGCAGAAGCCCTTGATTTTGATGAAGTGATCTGAGAACCCAGTAAATATTTCTCTCTTTGCTGTAATTCTTTCCTACACCGAAGATTTCAGACATTTAAAACTGTTTCAGGTGATTTTTATTCAGTGTTAAGAGTGTTCTACTGCCCAGCATGCATTTGAAAAATACCCCTTGTATAACTTCAGGTGGTTTTGGATTTAAAACCCAGCTTCAATTGTCTGGACAACTCTGCCCTTGCTAAAACCAGTCTAAAATAAGGATGACCTTTTCAAATCTCCCCTCTCAGTATCTCATTTCCCATGGAAACATTGCTGTTTTCCCTCTGTTACTCCCCTTAGTCTGCATCTCCTGCTGTTCCCTGGTGCTGTGTGGAGCTCAGTGCCATCAGGTGGGTTCAGAGCAAAGGCAGCTTTGTGTCCCTGTGTGATCCAGGGGTGTCACCAGCCCCTGTCAGCTCTGTCCTGCTGTCTCTGCTGCCTTCCCTTGGCTGCTGCTCCTGAGCTTCTCCTCCTGCTGACCTTGGAGCTGCTGCCACCGCCTCTTTTTGCCTCAGGTGGGGACAGCAAAGCCTCACAACCTCTACAAAACCAGTCTGGGCCCTTCAGAAGCACAGGGAGAAAGGGCAAAACCTGACGTTTTCAGACTATAAGCAGTTTATCAAATTTAGTGAAAATTTAGATGCAGTAAAGTCTTCAGTTGCAGCCTTTTAGCTGATCCTGGCCTCTCTGGAGATTTAGTCCTTCAGCACTCCAGTGACCTAATTGCCTTGGAAATGTGAGAAACAGGCATTGCTTGCTTTTCTTTTTTTTTTAACCCCTAAACCTTAATAAAACCTATAAATGGCACATTAGATTTTTAAACCATTTAAAGAGAGGGAAAAAAAAGATTTTGAGTATTAAGAAAAAAAATCTGTTTCTAATCAACAATGTCACCCCATCATGTAGATCTATCAAAACAGGGTTTGACACACCTTTCATGGTGTGACACACCTCTCTGTAATCTGCCTCCTGTACTTTGGTGACAACTGACAGATATCCTGACACTTAAAACATAATGGGATTTGTATATTTAAATTATAGATGTATATAGCTACAAATTAACAGGAAGGTAATATTGGACTTCAATAAAAAAGTGTCACAAGTCTGGAGCTGATTAGAAACCCATGAGAAAGAGGAGTTGGATGTTCTTTTGGGCAGAGATTTGCAGAAGACAAATGTAGTGCACAGGTCACTGCAGGAGGTCCAAGCCATCTGTAATCTCTCAAGGAAAAAAGTTATGGTTGAGATAAAATGACATTATCTGTTCTGGTGATAGATCACAGCTGATTCAGAGATTAATCCCAGTTGTGAGCAAGGCCCTAGGCAGGATTCAAAAAACCTGAAAGCACGGCTTCCTCCAAACTTTCCATCCTTTCTTCTTGCCTTCCCTGCTCACACCCACCTGCTCTTTGCCAGTGCTGTCCATGGGAACACCTTTCATCACCAGCGAGACACGAACCTCTCCAGATGAAAAAAATCTTTAAAGCAGCCACTAAAAAGCCGTGAGGAATAAAAAGCTTTGCCATCCCGAAACAGGAACAGTGGGAACGCTGATTGAAAAATCATGCCTGGCTCTCTTGCAGGTATGACAGGATATAATCACCAGCCCATCTTGCTGAAAGGCTCTGCAATGCCTGGGCTCCACAGCCATCAGCAGGGACAGACAGGTAGACAGACAGCAGAGCTGAAGCTGCAAACAAATATGTCAGCAGTAAATGAACCTCAGAATAACCACTCGAGAGAGAATTCACCCCTGTTGTCTCTGCCACAAAAGGCTGTTTACTCTGTGCTTGCTATGAAAGGTAAAAGTGGGAAAAAAATCACGGGGGAAGAGCTGCTGACTGGCTGCTGGCATTTCTTTGCTGCTGGGTGAGGAGATGTGGCTGCCAGTCACAGCAGAGCTGAGTGTTGTGCAGGGATGCTGTGCAGGTACCTTCTTCCCCCACACACTAACAAAGAATGAGCAGAGCTTGAGTCTTTAGAAACATCTGGGTTCTGTTTCATGACACCTGCATGGCCTCTGTATGGCTGTGGGCAGGGTTATTTAGGTTTCCAGCCTGCTTCAGGGATTTGAGCTGGATCACAATGGATTTGATCAGGTAATGCTGATGAATTTAATTAGCCCAAGGTACCGTGTAAGCTCTGCCAACACCCAGTTCATGCAGTGCTCTGGGTGCATCCCCTATATTAGAGCATCCACACAGCATGGAATTTTAACTGATTTGGCAGAATATCCAGCAGTTTGTTATGTCTTTAAGAATATTTTTGTTGCATTTTGGTAGCTTCTCAGAGTGAAGTTGGAGATGGTTGCTGTGCATTTCATTGTCCTGTCTGCAGGGAGCTCTCCCCTTTTTTCCAGCCTTCCTGTGCACAGAGCCAGAGGTCAAACCCTTCTGCTGCACTTTCCCTCCCATCCTCAAAGATCTTGGGGCTGATGTGTGTTTCCAGAGAGGTGCAAATAGCAGGAGAACCCTTCACAAACAAAGCTTGGCTGGCTGTTGTTTTCTAGTTCAGTGGCATTAGTGCAGCGTGTCACTGCTGATTGCTGCTCCTGCCATGAGATGTTCTTGAGGCATTGTCACTGCGATGTTCCTTGGGAAAGGGAGGGAGGGGAGCTGCCTTGAGCAGCCCTGCAAGGACTGCGACTGACAAAGTCAAATTTGGGGAGATAATTCCTTTTGCTGACCTAAGCGCTTTGACACAGATGTGAACAGATTTGCACCGTGAGAGGGGAAAAAAAGGGGATGGGGATCTCTCTAGAAATGTGTGGATTTGGCTATTCAATCAGGACTGTATCACAGGTTTGGAAGGGACCTTAGAGAATATCTTTTTTCAACCTCCTGCCATGGGCAGGGACATTTTCCACTGGACCAGGTTGCTCCAAGCCCTGTCCTTGAACATTCCCAGGAAGGGGGATCTACCCCTTCTCTGGTCTGGTACCTCTAAATTTATTTTAAGCCAGGAACGATGACCTTTAAAATTTATTTTAGCATCAAAGGAAATCCTGTGGTGCCTGTCCTGGTTCCTTTCCAGCCCTTGTCTGCAGTTCTCTCAGGTTGGGTATGTGCTTTATGCCACAGGCTGTGTTTTAAGGCTTAGGAGTAGATGTGTTAATGTGTATCGTCACTTTTTCTACAGCAAACTCCTTCCATCCTGTGCCTTGTGTCTCCTTGGGTGTCCTCTCAGTGCTTTTAAGGAAACACCTATTTGTTGTCAGCCATCATCCCCCTAGAAATTTGTTTTCTCAGGTGCGATGACTGCGGCAGAATCCTCCAGCATAAATACTCTTTTTACAGTCATTTAACAGCATTTTTCAGTGCCGATGTTTATTCCATCTAAAAGGGGCAGAAGAGTTAATTACATTGTCTAGAAAGGGAGGCAGAATCTTGCCAGCAACCACGAGGCACTGCTGCTCACTTCGATAGAACTGAACTCACAGCAGTGGCAGCTGGATTTAATTATAAGTTTGCAACCCTGTGGTTTCAGCAGCAGCTGCTGAAGAATGGATAATGCAAGTAGCCATTCACATTAGAGATAAAACCTTGTCATTCACTGAGACAGCTGACTGAACAAGTATTAAAATGAATAAAGATTTCCCCGGGGAGGTTGCAGGATGAGGTTGGTGTTTTTTTGTCTCGCTGGCTCTTGCTCAGATATGTCAGGCGTGTGCAGGGTTTTACTCTGCTTCCACCCCAAAATATGAGATTGCTCACAAATAAGTCGTAGATTATCTAATCTATGCACTGGTTGTGTGATTAACCTCAACAAGTTAGGAAGGAAATGTTACTTGCTGGACTTCTTTGTGTTTCTGTAGCAATCTTAAGAAAGCATTATCCCTGCCTGGAGCATAAAGGGATGGGAGAAGGCTAAACATGTGCCAAAGATACCTTAAAAATTCACTTTATTTGTCATTTTATTCAATGCTATGTCAATAACAGACTACCACAACTGAAATTGAAAAGAATGTGACTACTGAAGTTGTGTTTTCGTTATTTTGTTGCTGATCTATTTCAGCTTTTATGAATGGAAAAATTGAAAATTCTAAAATGAATTTGAGCCTTGTAAAACTAAAACCAACAGCTGGAACCTCCACAGGCAAATTAAAATATTCTCCAAGTCAAGCTGGAACAAGAACTTGGTCTAAATGCTTTTTCCAGCATCATTGGTCAGTTGCTTCCTAAAATGACTTCCTATGCGCTCTTAAATTTTGAGGTGAGTAATGATTTGGAATATTTGGAATATTGGGAACCCTTCTCAGTTTTCTCTGCCATAAGATTTGGTATCTTCTGAAAACAGGTCCCTATTTAAGATAGATTTTGTTGGTCACATAAAAAGCTATGAAGGTTGAGTAAATTTCAGATTTGACTGAAAATTCAGTCTTTCTTAAGTCTCCTCTTGGGTGCTTCCTTTTTCCCCAATAATAATGAAAGCACTGACTGTGTGTGCTTAAAAGAAGTGCAGCTTTTATTTGTCCAGGCAGATATTTAATTTCTGCTTTGTTGCATCTCCTGGAAGAAGAGGCAGCAATGGATGAAGTGGTCCCTGGAGGCACTGGCCCTGTGATTCTTACAATTTCTTCTATTTTTGAGTGCTTTATCATTCTTTTCTCCTTTTCCCTCTTCATTTTTTTTTCCATCCTTGCTGCTTTCCAAACCTCAAGTTGGGACTTAAGCTTTAGATCCCAGTTATTTCAAAATTGTTTTCTGCTTCTTCAGGTACTTTATAATAATCGAAGTACGCCGAAAGTTGAAAAGGCCAAATCTATTTTGTGACCACCTGGGATAAAAGTGGCTGCTCCTGTTTTTCAGACGTTTTGAGAGATTCTCATGGCGGTACTGAAGTGGGGGAATTGGTGTCTGTGCTATCCTTTTAAAGAAAACTTATTTCTTACTGTTTCCTTTTTTGTGAAATCTGATTGCTTTTGCTTCTCCAAGAATTCACAGGCAATTGCTTTTCTCGCTGTTACCCACGCTGCAAGGGCAGCTTTTGTGTGCGGGGTTGCTGACCTGAATCTGCTTTTCCTCTCTGTAATCTCGCTGTGTTTGGGAGCTCAGAGAGCTGACAGGAGTTAGGGGAGGCAGTGCTGATCTGCTGAGTGTCTGACATCGTTTCCTTCACGTGTGAGCACTGGAAATCCTGTTAGTATTAACATAATGTGACGTGAGGGGAGGAATTGCCCGTTCCATGGGAATGTTGATGGATGGAATTTAGCTTGGCCATCCATCTCTTCTTCCTTCACTGCTCCAATGTGAGATGTACCTGCAGTGTGACTTTTAACCTTCCCCACTGACCCTCTGCACTTCCTACTGGGGCCTGTGTGCTGCATTTATGTTGTAAATAATCCAGAATATGTAAATGTGACTTTTTGGGGGGGTTGGGAGAAAAAAAACCAACTCAATATGATGTTAAACTTCCTGGATATTTTCTCATTTTGGATCTTGGTATCCTAAGGAACCTATAGCCTTGAAATTGTGTGTAGATATTGTTTAACTGAGTGTCCTTGTTTGCTTGTTGTGCTGCTGCTATAAATAGGGGCTGTTTGTGTGAGTGATGTTTTCCAGGCTGAATCTGCAGTTCATCCTTTCTGGATCCTTGTACATGCAAAGAAGTCGAGAGTTCACTTAAATCCTCTCTCCCCAGATTTCTGTGTTTTGTGGTTTAAAATCTTTTTTCATGCACTGGAGGGTGGTACTGTATGAATAGGTCTGGGAACTGAATTTGGAGTTATTTTCACATGCAATCTCCACTTGTAATAATCTTTCTTTAGTTTTATGTGGTGTGGGAAGCAACAGGAGGGGGAATGTGCTCACAGAGTAGATAAGAGAGAGATGTTCATCAGAGGGCAGACTTAATAACTGTGAAATAAGTGAATATATTACAATGCTTGCTAAATTTTTTGCATGGAGAGCAAATTCATCTCTGGCATGACTGTGCAATTATACATTGATTGCAGCAGAGTTGTGCTTCACATCTCTAGAGGATTTTGCCACAATTTCTTTCACATTCCACCTTTGTTCCAGCCAAGTAAACTCGAGACAGAAGCAAATTGCACAATACATGGGGAAAAAATGGAAAAGGGAGGAACTGTAGGTGTAGCTCTGAGTGTTGCTCTCGTCATCATCTTTGTATTGCGGGGAGCTTTGTGTGAGGATCCATTTATCCTGGCAGTTGTTCATTATCCTGCCAGCCACTTGGCATTATCATTCATCCTGACAAGCACATAATAAAGCCAGGAGTTTCAGAGCTGATGAACAACTGTATCTGTGAATAAATACTTCAGGATTTTTGGGGTTGAGCAACTAATTCAGTTTTGCTGAAAACATTCTCTTGGTTTTGTCTCATTCCACATGGAAATGGGGTGGCAAATAGGTTCACCAAAACCTGAAATGCCATCATGACTCTCATGGACCATGGACAGCTTGCTGGAGGTGAGGGATAAAGCTAACTAGCAATTTAGGGAAGTGTATGAAGAGTAGCATAACTCATTAAAATATCACTGGAAGTTATAATTATCCATTCAGAGTAGTTCAAACTGAGGTTTGGATGGTCTCATTTTTCTCAAAATTCCTGTGTATTCTTAGATAAGTAGGTGTAATGTAAGGGTGCTGTCTTTATTAAAAGAAAAACTAAAAAACAAGCAAAAAAACCCCCCAAAACCCACATCCCAACATACCAAAAAGGTGCCGTGCTACAAGCATGATGTTGTAAAAGCCTGGTCAGGTCATTTGTGAGCTCAGCACCTGAGAATTGTTATTGCACCCCTGAAATGGTTCTTTTCACTTCCTTGAGTCTTAAAAATAAGGAAGACTGTCTAAAGAAAAACAGTTGAACTACCCCAAAACATCCAGACACCCATATTTGGGAAGCTTCAGGTGTACCTAAGCATTTAGAAAAGGGAGATGCACAGGTTGGAGAATGCTTGGGAGAAGAACTGGGTGAGGTTAAATCTTCTCTGACATGGTCTTGGTTTGAACCAGGATTATTCTCTTAGTGCAAGTTCTCATTAATTGCTATATTGCTCTCATGGCCTCTTCATAAATGTTCATTTACATAAGCTTTCAAAAATGCAAATTCAATGCCAATATCTCTTTCCTTCATTTTTAATAGAATATTATTTTCAATGCATCAGGATGAAAGTGTGTCTAGCAACAGCACAGTCTATCTTATAAATACCAAACCAGATGTAAACTGTGCTCTCTGGGTAGCCCTGTGCCTTGGGATTCAGGACCAGAATGTGCCTGTGGTTCATGCCAGTGTGTGTTACCCTGCACCTACAGCCCTGGCTGAGCTGCCCTGCAGTTCATTCTGTCTGTACAGTGCTCTGGATAGAATGCTGTGAGTTGTTTTACCCTGACACAGGTACTCAGTAACTATCACCTGATTTATTTGATTGGGCTTGTTCCTGTCCAATATCAAATTTCCTGACTTAGGAGTTTTAGGCAGGCCGTATTTTTTGCTCTGTTGGGAGGCTCCTATTTCTGTCACCATTTCAAAGGTTTTCTGTGTGGTCATTATTAACCTTGTTCAGTGCTAACAGCAGACCTGTGAGATTTTTAACTAGTGATGGTGAAGATCTCTTGCCTGCATTACACACTGGCTTGACAGATGTGCCAGGCTCTTCCTAAGGACACTCTGATGTCTGTGGGCTAAATTAGTTGGGGACTTACAAGGTTTTGCTGTAAGGACAAAGGATGAGGGGTTGTACTCATCCAGAAACCACATCAGTGTCCATGTCACAGTGTACACAGTCCTGGGGAAAAGAAAATAAACAAATCTGTGTGAGGGCAGAGTGACTGGAAGTTCCTCTCATGCTGCTGTGTTGTCCCACTTGAGAGACAGAGAGGTCCTGCTTTATCCAGCACTTTCCTCAAGTCCCTTTGCTACCAATGCAGTTCTGGGACATATTTCATCTGCTGCAGTGTTTTTTCTCCCTTTCCTTCTGTGTTTAGTGCTGCAGGATGTCAGTGTGAGCTGTTGGGTGGCTGTGTGTGACAGTCCCTTGGACAAGGACGTTGGAAGCTCCTGGGAAGTGTTTCTTGTGTCTTACTGCACTGGAGTGTGGGTGGAGTTGGTGCAGAACTCCTGCAGAGCATTGTGAAGTACCTGCACTGCTTCCCAAGCCAGGAAGGATTTGTTGCCTTTCTGTAGGTCTCCAGATCTTAAAGATTATCCCCAACCCTTGGGATGGAAGTGAGGGCTTTAGTTTGTACCCTGCAACACAACCATAGAGCTGTGTGTGTTCCTCAGGATCATTTGCCCCATCCCTGCCCTTGCCCAGCCCAGCAGGAGCTGTTTGTCTTGGCTTTGGCCTTTCACTCCCTCCCTCTGAAGGTTTGGTGCTGCAGGTGTTTTGCCAGGTTTAACCTCTGCATCAGGCTCATTTTACTTTTCTAGAGAAAATGAACTTTTAACCCCAGTGCCATGGGTCTGTCCCTGGCTTGTTCTGTGTCTGGAGCAGGCAGCTCTCAGACCTTCTCATCTTACCCATCTGTGGAGTACATATTAGAGATGTGGATGGTTTATTTATGTTAATAATTGCAAAGCCCTTTGAAGCCCTTACAGAGAATTTCATCTGTATGGAGAAACACTCATTAAAAGCCTGTTCAGTTCACAATGAAGGAAGTGGGGTTCTGTGGTTTAAAAAAAATACTCATTTCAAAATTCTCTTTAAAGTATTGCAGCAACTGCATTAAAACTGAGGAGGGCTATTGATTAAATGCACACAATATGATATTGTGCTGTTAGGTTTTTCTTTTGGTAGAAATTCACTATTGATTGTTTTCACTTTGACCAGATAGTAATGAATAGTGAAGTAAGTCTACACAAGTTGCCAATTTGAAAAAAGGTTTGAAAAGTTTCTTGCCATTTTTGATGTAGTGTACTTGTAATGATCTCATTCTTTCTCATACTTAAGTAAATCATTGTCTTCATTTTGTTGAGAATAGATTTAAGCTTAAAATGCAAGTTTATATAAATGGCAGTGCTTCATGACTTGCTGTAACAATTCATAGGGAGGAAAATGTGAGTGTTGCAAATACTTGAAGGGGCTTTGGCTGAAATTACCCTGACTTAGACTCTTTTCAGCCCTGCTGACCTTGAGGGAGGGATATGAGGCAGCAGAAGACTGGATGCACCATTAACCACCCTAAAACAGAGGACCTTCTTGACTTAGGTACTTGCACCTCAGGCTGAGATCACTGGGAATTTAAATGTGCAACAATGCAAGTTCAGGTTAAGGTGGGTGAACCTGAAGCAAACTGTCCCAGCACAATCTGGGAGAAAGCGTTAAAATATCACTTTATAGAGAGTGGTTTTGTCTGGCAGGGTCCCTCCTGACTGCACACACCCTGAGCATGTTTGGAAGCTTCATTATTGATAAAAGATGTGCTATCACCATGGAGCAAATGAGAAATGATCACCTCCTGCTAGAGGTGGTGGGACACCTCACACACACGGGGCGTGACTGAATCTCTCCAAGCTGGTGCCAGTCAGAATGGCAGAATAAAAGCACATCCTAGCTCAGGTGGAGAAGATAAAGAACAGTCAAAAGAGAGAAGAGGAGTTCTGACTTCAGTGGATAGCAGTGCTAAGTGATGTGGAGTGGCAGTTCTGCAGTTACGTGGCTCTGGGACTATGCAGGCAGAGGGAATAGTCCTGGAGCCAGAAGAGAAATTCAGGAATAGGTGCCAGAAGAATGGATGATTGTTTCATTTTTAATTCTTACTATTTATACCATTAATTTTTTATAGATTTTTTTTTTCCCCTGTCTGATGCCTTGAAAGTTATTGGTTTCTGCTGTAAACTGAGGTTCTGGTCTTGGCAGTGAAATGCAGCTAGAGGATTTTGGCCGGTCGGCTTGCTTAGCTCTGCCCATCTGTCATCAGCATCCTCTGCTCTGTGGCAGAGAGAAACGGGGAGTTTGACTTCAGAGATGCTTGTTATGCCTGGCATGTCACTGCTGGTGACAGATCTGATGTACTCGTGTAGCAATTAATGGTGGTGCAGCTTTTCTTTTGGCACCAGCGTGCTTCGTGAGTTTTCATCATCCTCCGCTTAGTTTGAAGTGAACAAAGCACTGAATATTAGAGACAGCCAAGGCTGGGGCTGCAGATGCTTTTGTAAATAGTGTGAGGGAAGATGTGCTGTGGTGTAGGCCTGGCTGGGCATCAAGGTTTCTGTTCTGAGCTTGTTCTCAAGATCAGAGAGATGTTTTGTCTTCATCTCGCCCCGATTTGGAACAGAGCAACAAAATTCAAGTGTTTGTGGACCTGAGGATCTCCCTTATTGTGCTTCAGGTGGAGAACACCTCTGACTTCAGCAGAGCCTTGCTCTGGCAGGTGCTGAATCAATCTGCACTGATCACTGTGACTCCTTTCAGAGTCCTCATGGAATGAGGAGCCTGCAGTCACGCAGGGTGACGTGTCCCTGGCTCTGTGCAAGCCTTGCAGCTTGGCTGGTGCCAGCACAGCATCCCAAAACCATCCCAGTTCTGTGGCTGACAGAAGCCCCTGGGGCTTTGGGGTCCATAACCCCTCCAGATGGGCTCTCAGGGTTGTTGCAGAGCGAGGATCTCCAGCTGCTCTCTGAGCAGCTTTGCTCTGCACCAGCATATGCCTCCTCCATGTCTCACCAGAGCTGGGTTCCAGCTCGTGTTTTCTGTGAGATACTTCACTGAATGATCTAAAATCTAAACAAGATTGTTTTTCTTGGAAAGGTCTCAATAGCCTTTATTGTAAATTCAATTCTGCTGGTGTTTCTGGAAGATCTGATTGGCACAATCCACTGTATTGGGCCTCTTCTCATGGATGGTCAGCGGGATGGGTTTAGTACAGCATTAAAATCTCTGCTGAGAACCTTTCTACTTCTCTTCTAATGTAAATCCAGTAAAATAAAGCACTAAGTTTAAACTGCTTTGCCTCAAATGAAACTCAGTATAAATATTTAGGCTAAAATATGAAATGTTTTATGGCAAGATACAGTATTCAGCATCTAGTCATGTGAAAGAAGGTAATAAAACAAAGATAATCTTTATCTTCACCAAATGAAAAAAATCCACAACGCTGATCTCACTTAAGCCTGTATAAATAATTACTCTGAATTAATTTGGGGTTTATGTTTATTCTGCAGTGTGATTGTCTGACAGCTGTTTATATGCAGTTGTGGCTTTGTAGCCTAATTCTTCTGCTGCTGATGTGAATGTCAAACTCAGCTTCCTTCAGTGGGAGGATAACTGGACCCACTTGAGGAGTGAAACTACAAGTTTTTACTTTATAAAAGTGAATTGTTACAAAAGCCCTTCCTGTCTGGGTTTTCAGTGACTGGAATGTCTTTTCCATATTCAAACTGTAACAAGTTGAAGCTTGCATTACTATCAGTGCTGGGTTTAGAGACTATTACAGCAGATTTCCAAAGTGTTTTACAAGCATGAGATTTCAGGATTTTGTTTATTGTAGTCTTTAACCTGAAAAATGCCCTTCTAGAGCTGAGCTGTCCAAGTCCAGTTTGGCAGCTGCTCTGCTGCAGACTTGGACCCGTCCCACTTCCCATCTTGCTGATGGAGTTATTCCATATTGTATTGCAGATTTCTTATATAAATAACTCCACATCTCAGAGGGACTGAAACACCAGTTCTGGGCTGTGACTTTTCTGATCTTTTATGCCTTTGCTGGCAGTGATGTGTGTGGGTCCTGACTCAGCTACTGCACTCTTCTGCCTGCTTTTTTTTTTTTTCTCCCTTCTTTTCCATTATTAATGTCAGAGGATCAGTTGGGCACCTCATCTGATCACCCCATTTGCTCACTGGTTTTGGTCTCCCAGCCTGGAAGGCCTGGATCATCTGTGCTTTAGAAAAAGAATTACAGTAAATCTTTCATATGGGAAAAGACTTGTTGGAGCTTGGACTTTTTTATTTTATTCCTTTTGCATGTATTATGTGTGACAACTAAAGTACCCAGTCGTAATCATTTCAAACCATCATTATTTAGATTATTTTTCCCAAAGGCGATGCAATTCTTTCTGTTTCTCTGCTGTTGATAGGGATGGAAAGGACAGATTTTAAATGTGGCTTAGTCACTTTACCATTTGCATAACTACAAAAACCATTTACTAAAAATCACTTTCTGCTATAATTTAATATACAAAAAGAAATATCTTTAAAATACCTTGAAAACCTGTTTATCTCCAGAAGACTTTAAAAGTTAATTTTAATTAGCAGTGCTGCATGCCAGTATTTTCACAGTGAGTATTCTCTGTAGAAGAAATTTTTGTTTTACTGCCTTCTTTTTGTGGATGGGGGAGTGGGCCTCAAGATATAGTTGTATGCTCCCAAAAAAAAAGGGTTTTACTCAAGTATATCTGCAGAAAGGGAGTGATGCCTGTCATTGAACTGAGTGATTGATTGATGTCTGTGGTTCTCAAAATGCATTAGAGGATATTCTTTTTCTTCAGCAAGTCTTTCTGGTTTCACTAAAGAAGGAGTGAGCTGCTTTTGGATGCCCTGAGAAATTCGGAACATTTTCTTGATTTTCTTTTTCCCAGCCACCAGTGTTACAAGGTAGGAATCCTGGTTCATTCCAGTTTTCAGGGTAACCTAAGGCACTTCAGTAAAGTCAGCGTTGTTCCTTCATAAATCTGGTGGGGATAGAGCTCATCCCCTAATGAATATGTAATTTTGAGGGGGGTGTGTGCCTGTTTATGCACACATGTTACCAAAGGGTAAGGAAAGAAGGTTAATTCTGTAAATCTGTAGAGTTTTTTACTCAATCTTAAAGGTAATAATGCTGTTTTCCTTCTTTGCATAGAAATTTTATTGACATACACCAACAAATAAACTCCAAGCTCACTGTCACTGAATAGTCTGGGCATTGTGAGTACACACAAAGACATTCTTTAAGGGTGGCTTCTTCTGAGCTATCCTCCTTACAAATGCTCACAGGAAGAGCAGAACCTTTCCAAGACATGCTTTTTTTTTCTGAGGATCTGTGTCTCAGCTGAAAGTCCTTTAGGACTTAATGCTTCGGCTCTAGCCTGGATATTGAAATCTCAGCACCATTAGCTGGAGTGTCCCAATTACTTTAATTGACACAGACATATTTGAGGAGAGAGGCTGTTTCCAAGGTTACCAGGATTTGAATTACAGCATCACTTTTTAAAAAGAAAAAATAATTTTTAAAAAAAACAAGATAGAAAAAGCCACCTTCCCTCTAAACTCCAGTACTATTAAGAGTCAAAGAAATCGTAGTAAGAGTGGAGTAGGCTCTTCCCAGCTCTAGTAAATATGGTTCTAAGTGAAATTATTCAATGTCTTAGCTAATGCTGCGGCCACTTTGATTTGATTTATTCAAAAAGTACCAGTGTTATGACTAAATGCTCTTAAAGGATCAGTTTCTGGATCGTAGCTGCAGCCACTGGGGAATACCGTGAAACACTTTCTTCAGTGTCAGGTCCATGTGCATGTCTGGCACTGAGAGAAAACACATCTTCTCTCATCACCTCTTTTCAGGAGAAATGTGTTACAGTCGATAGAAATGAGAGCTGAGCGTTCAGCTCTGTTCCATATTAATGTTAAAAATGTTCATCTTATTATGAGTTGGCCTAATTCTGGAAATGTCGTGTCTTCCAAATGCTTTTAAATAATTCTGAAAAGTCCTCCTTGCTCTGTGATGCAACTCCCAGTTCCACTGCTGCACTCCAACATCTGTTTCCCTTTAGTGGGAATTTCAAACATTTTCCCTCCATGTGTGCTGTGTGAGGATTGGAGAGTGTGATTTTATCCAGTGTCCAAGGGCCTAAAA
Organism: Pycnonotus jocosus; assembly: GCA_013400435.1. NCBI lineage: Eukaryota > Metazoa > Chordata > Aves > Passeriformes > Pycnonotidae > Pycnonotus > Pycnonotus jocosus. Next base: position 237,201 of record VWYP01013773.1, on the reverse strand, counting down.
TTGGAAATGGCAGCAGGGCAGGTGTGGCTTTTAGGCTGTCCTGAAAGAGGGAAGAGGTGCAGGAAAAGTTCATGCCTAAAGTTGTCCTACTGCTGCCACTTTATAGTGAATATTGCACTGTAATACAGAGCAGGACTCTGCTGGGATATCTGGGGCTCCTTCTCAGGTTGGTTCCTGGAGCCACCTCCCACTCTGCCCTGCAGACCCTTCTCTCCTCCCCAGGCTCCTTCAGGCATGGAAACCTGCAGGACCTGCCAGTGCTGGCTGTAAACGAGGACAAAACATTGGAAGGATGGATGGAGGGAGAATGCAGCAGGGGAGAATCTATAAAATATACATTATTTTTTTCTCCTCTGGCAGTCAGTTTTGCTTTTAGCTTTGGAGATGAACACTGGGAATTGACTCAGCCAGTGCTGGAGCTGAACACTTGCTGTTGTCTCTCCTTCTGTTGTCTTGTGGACTAAGTTGTGCTCAAGAGTTCAGGCGCTCATCTTGTTCTAAATTCTATATTTTCTATAACAGTCTCATGCAGGAAGTCTCTCTCTGCCTGTAAGTTCAGCCAATTAACTTTCTGTGAACTCTCCTGCTAAATTTTCCTCTATTTCCATCATTGTAAATCAGGAGCAGCTTTACTGGCCCCAGTCTGAAGTCTCTTGATGTAATTGAAAAGGGAGAGTCTGGAAAGCAGTCTGCAAAAGGTTTTGTGGCAGAAATTCTCTTGAGAGAAGGAGCTTTCAGTCCTCCTGTGCTGATGCTGTGTCAAGCAGTAGCCTGTGTGTTGTGGAACAAGGACAGGTACCCAGTTATTTTACACCTCAGAGTCTCCTGGGGATGAGATACCTCCCACTGCTCAGGTTGAGCAGGTCCAGGGCCATTTTAAACCCATTTTAAAGGATGCTCTGGCACACCTGCATTCCCCAAATCCCTGCCTGTCTGCAGCACAAAGCAGCAAAAGGCACGGAGAGCCTCAGCCTGGTGGAAATCTATTGATGAGCACTTGGCCATGGAGCCAGAGTTGTTCCATGAGAGCTCTAGAGCGATTCTGTAGCTGTGATGAGTTTAAATAAAGTTCAGTAAGGCACACTGGACTCTCAGATCATCAGTCATCTGTGTGGATGGGACTGCAGTTGTTACAGGCATGCTATCCAGGCTCTGGAATACTCTGCTAAGGAATCATTCTCAAGACAGGTTCATAATCAATTTTTTTATTTGAGTGAAACCAATTTTTTTCTTATTGGACCAGACTGAAAGATCTGTGGATCTTATCCAGCAGATTTATTCATTTCAAGCCATTCTGGATTATGTCAGCTTTATTGAGCTATAAGTATTAAAGAAAATAAAAAGCTGTTCTCAGAGCCCAAGATCTTTTAGTTAGAGAATTGGAGAATGGGTAGGAAGGGCTTGAGATGAATTCCCCTTCTAGTCTGTGGTTCAGGTGTTTGCAAGAAATGATTTGTGTGTGAATCCAGATTTCTGGCTGTGTTTGGCCAGGAGAAGAGGCAACAACCCCCTCTAAACAGCATAATGAAAATAAGACATTTAATTTCTCAGTGTTTTCATTAAGTGAAGCCTGCCAGTTCTAGCCATATGTGCCATTACTGTTTTAATCATATAAATGATACATACACAGAAAAGATACACAACTCACACACTTGGAATTACTGAGTGTTCTTTATGCCACTTCTGTGAAAAACAGCCTTTTATTTTAATCTTTTGGAGCTCTGAATAGAGAATTGCATTCCTCAGTGTTGAACGGAGGTTTTTAGGCACTGGGACTTGTAGCAGGAGGGTTGTGTTGAGGACTGGACACGTGAGGAGTAGAAAATCTGTAGAGAGAAGGCTGACAAAGAAAAGATTCATTTTGTTTAAGTATTGTCTCTTTCTGGTGAATGTGGTTGTGTGTAACACACACACACACACATACACACACACGTGTTCACTGCACAGAAGTGCTGTAGGAGTTTCTTATCAAATCCATGGGGGCTGTTCAGTCACCCTTGAGACACATCTCCACACCTAGCCGTGATTTTCTGATTCCAGTTATGCAAAAACTGGAAAATCTTGGGTTTGAGGTTCTAACTCTCACCATGGAGTGAGAACACAAACTTTTGTTTTATTCCAACCCATTGAAGAATTGCTTCAGCACACTTTTCATCATTTATCTCCTCATTTATATTCAGCTGCTGCTCCGGGATTTGCCAGACTCAAAGGTTTTTCATTTTACTGTTTCTCTCCCTGTTTAAAGGGAAAAGAAGATGTTGTAGTTGGTTGCATGTAATAATTGTCTGGGGGTGAAGCCATGGCTCCCTTAAAATTGATAGAAGAGCACTCATTGAGTGTAATTAAACTGAAATTTCCTTTTGAAATCTGTTTTTAATTATGAAAACAAACCTTTCCCTTTTCTTGTTTCCTTTCCCTTCTCTTCTCTGCTGGTTGTTTCATCCCTGCTCATTTGCAAGGTGTTCAGATGCTCTTGGTTGTGATTTGTAGTAACAACAAGAAACTTTATTTCTTTTGAATGACCAACTTATGGGAGGCACAAGGATCATCCAGTCCAGCTCCTGGCCCTGCACAGACACCCCAACAATCCCAGCCTGGGCATCCCTGCGAGTGTTCTCCAAACCCTCCTGGAGCTCTGGGAGCCTCAGGGCTGTGCCCATTCCTTGGACAGTGCCCGCACTCTCTGGGGGAAGAACCTTCCCTGATATCCCACCCAAACCTGCCCTGACACAACTCCAGGCATTCCCCTGGGTCCAGTCCTGGTCCCCAAAGAGGTCAGTGCCTTTCCCTTCCCCTCCTGAGGAAGTTGTAGGTTCCTGTGGGGTCTCCCCTCAGTCTGTCCTCCAAAAGAAGCGGAGTGACCTCAGCTGCTCATCCTTTCTCTTCCCCTCCAGACCCTTCCCTGTTTTCATTCCCTGCAATGTTCAGCTTTCCTCAGTAATTCTTGTGCCTTTTGAAGAGGAGGAATAGCCCTTCAAAAAAAGTTTTTGTTGCTGGCAGCAAACAGACAGTGCTAAATGTCTTAAATGGACGTAGGTTGCCTGTTCATCCCTGGAGTTGTTCCTGAGAGGAGCTGCAAGCCCTGACTGAAGGTATCAGAGTGCATGGGAGCCTTTAAGGTCTCACCCTAAGTGTCTCACTGAGCACTCAATTGTCCTGCTGAAGTTAAAAATGAATTTAGGCACATGCTGGAAGTTCTGAAGCAGTTGGTGGAGTTGAAGCCCATTGCAGAAATATCCTGTTCTCCCCCAGCAAAAGCCTTTTGATGCCTCCTTTGAAGGGCTGATTCTGGCTACAATGGCCACCAGGTATTTGCAGAAACCTGAGAGCAGCATCCTCTAAACCTGTGCACTGTAAATAAGCCCAGTGGTTGCTTCAGCCAGCATTGTTGTGTGGCAAGCCCTGGGTTTGTGGGGCCTTTGTAAAGAGGGAATTGGATGTACAAGTTCCTCCATTGTTAGGTAACCTCAGCAACCAGCTCCTCTGACAGCGAACATGAAAGGGACTCGTGTCTCCTGACATTGCCTTGCTGCAGTTGTGTTTCTATAACAACTTGAGGAATCATTAATAAATTTGAAACACAGCTTCTCCCCCAAAGCGTTGCTTGCAGCAGGATGGGGGCTCGTGCTGGATTTCAAAGAGAGCATCGTGTCTACAATTTATTTTCAGAGGGAAGTATATTTCTTTTTGAATCAGAATTGAACCGATACGCTGAATTAAAAAATCCCTGATGGCTCTAAAATTTGTCCAGTGGGTAGCTTGCTTAAACAAGTAATTATTTCTAACATTTTGTAAATTATTAACTCCTTTAAGATATGAACACATTTATCAGTTGAACTGTTCTTGTGATGTTTTCCCTTCCTATGTTATTTTTCCGCTTCTCTTGTATCTGGAGATTCAAAAATAACTGAAGATCTTGCAGGTTTATGCCCACTTATTTTTATTTTTAGATTTTTGTATTGCTCACCTCTTAGGATTTTTCAAAGATTGCATCTGAGAAAATTCATTAATGATGCTTTTTTGAGATACGTCTTTCATGGGATTATAAAAAGCAGCTTCTGAGCCCATTTCTTACAACCAATTTGTTCTTGGGGCTGTCAGTTAATTTGTCTGTTCCTCGCTTTCTGAAATAAAACTGAGCTTATCTTGTAATGAGGTGTTTGACAACTGTTACATAGCTAACGAGAATGAGAAAGTGTAGTCACAGAAAACGTTTTAGGAACCCTAGTAACCTTGTGCATAATATAAATATATTACTTTTTTTTCAAAGGTAGTACCTCTGTGACTGGAGTAAAAAAAAAAAAAAAAAAAAAGGGCAGCATGTAGAAAGCTGTTTCCTGGGTTTTATTTGTTGCATTGCCACCTGTAATCTCCCCAGAAAAATGACATTAAGCTAAGTGCTCAAAGAATTTATGCATATTGCAGCATCTCCTTGTCTGTGGTTTGACTTCATAATGCTACATCTGTTCACTGGTTATCATTTATAGAAGGACCTGATTTAGGGCTCTAATAAATATTGGCCAATGCTCATCTGAACCTGACTTCCAGCTAAAGTTATTCTTCCAATTTAATTTTTGAGATAGTAGATCTCATTGCAGGTGCACAGGCCTCCCCAGTAATGGCAAAACTTCCTTGGTGCAAATGGAATGTTCTGAGGAGCCCGTAATTATGACAGAGGCTTGATCAGTATTTATTTCCTGGAAGATCTACTGTGGCTTTCTTGGAGGAGGGCTGGTGAAGTGATTTACCTTCCGCGGGAATGCGCCGAGCGCGGCGTCGTAAAACCAGAGAAGACAGTTAATCTAAAAGTCCATTGTGGAATAACAAATGTTATTATTATGGCCTGTGCAGAGCAGCCCAGTGCGTTCCTAGAGAGCAGCCTGGATGATTCATGTGGTCCTTGTTTCCATTCCAGCTGTCCGGGATGAGTAATGGTGTGCTGGCCACAACCTGGGATTTTCACAGCTCCTCCTCTTTGTGGAAATCTGGTGCTCCACCCCAGCTCTATCTGCTGTTACTTGAAGGTCTCAAATCTGTGCTCTCAGAGGACAAAAATACAGCTACAGGCATTGCTGAGTGGAGTTGAGAGGAACTCTGCTAATTCTTCCCTTAGTTCATTTAGGCTCATTACTGAGCTCAGCTCAGGATGCAGAGCCCAGCTCAGTCCAGTTGCATCTCTGTTGAATATAAAACACTGACTTGGAGCTGTCTCTTGTTTGCCCTATAATTTTCAGCCATTGACTCTGTTCTATGATGCCCTCAGGAGGTTATTAAGAAAGTAACTCATTATGGGAATCCAAAGTGTAGCGATAATCACTCGCCATAAACCGCGTAATGGAAGAATTTTATAGATTGTTAAAGCTCATTTTAACATTCCTTTTTTTTTTTCATCTTCTGCTTTGGGTTAATGCAAAGGCATTGCAGACAAAGAAGGGATGATTGCTGCTGGATTTGTGATCTTGGATCAGGGTGGATAGGAGTCGATGAACAGAAGCAGATGGTTCCTGTTGGGCAAACAGGGTCAGGGAAATCAAATTAGTGTGTATTTGTACTCATTTTTTTGCAAATAGTAAGAGCACCAGTCATGATTTCAAGGCCTCTAGTGTGCTTTTACCAGATGCTTCCAATGAGAAATTCTTTCTTTTTCTGGCAGTAGGATTAATGCACAGTGCCTGCCCAGCACACTCTGTGTACTCCACAGTTAAAAACATTACGAGAATAGAAAATATTGGTCATAAAACCATTTTAGCATAAGTAAGTGCACTTTCCCTCATTGTGATATTGAAAGGGCTTGAGGTGATTCACTAGAAAATGCAATGTTTGTGTATAAAAATGCAAAGAACTGCCAAATCACAAAGATTGGGTGGGGGGCAGAAGGAGAAAGAGAAGGACGTTCCTTGTGATTTGGGGAAAAAAGTGACAAAATACAGGAGTCATCAAACTCTCCTGAAAGATGTGATTTTGTAGATTTGTGTCTTGTTTAACTCGTAGGGATAAAAAGTATTTTATTTTTTTAATAGTGTTTCACTTAAACATCGTTACTGTGGAGTTCAGTTATGGGTAAGGTCCTGAGACTGATGAAAATACAAAACAATTTTGTTTATCACTGCTCAGAATTACCTTAAATGTAAAAGACAGTGGACAGGTAAAAAAACCAATGAGAATTTAAGATCTTTATTGGGCTAGGTTGTGGTTTTTTGTCATATCCACACCCTAATCTTAGCAGAGCTTCTTAGTCACAAAGTTGTTACAGAGATTTTTTTAATTTAGCTTTGTTCAGGGAGAGTTGAGTCTCTGGTCCTGCAAGGTGAGAAACAATGTAAGACAATATGCAAGGAGAGGTGTTTGCTTTTATTTTTATCATATGGGTAATGTAGCCTGACACCTTGATTGATGGGACAGAGCTGTTGGGGACCTTGGAAGGAGGGAGAGGTGAGAAAATAAATACTTGATGTCGCAGAGATGAAGGAGCAGCAGAAGAAAGAGTGCTGAGATCTGGCTGCAAATGCCACTTACCCAGGCTGGGGGTTTCCCAAGTCTGTGTGGATATGAGCAAGGGAAATTGCAGCACTTGGACTCAAAAGAAACCAGAAAAAAAATGATATGCAGAGTTGGGGGTCACATCCCAGGATAGCAAGGAGGTGCCTGGTAGGCAAAAGGAGATGTGGCAGTAGCTTTTGTTCTCTCCAAATAATACCTAGGCAGAAAACGTGGCAGCCCTGTTCTCCCCACTGCAGGTAAATCCTCAAAGGAGTTGAAGTCTCATTAAAACATCAAAACAATTTGTTAATTAACTTGTCCATTCAAAAATGAATGCAAGGAAATAATTGGAATACCTAGAATTGGAGTTTCTGTGGAAAAGCAGACTTAGAATTTTATGGCTAAGTTAAGAGCAAGCAGTAAAGTAGCTGCTGTTTTGAGCAGAACCATGAGAGAACTTGGAGTTGATAAACCAATTCTCAAGCAGTTCCTTTAGGTGGAAAATTACCTGGGAGACTGGATGGGTCTTAGTTTTCCTGACAAGTGCATGCTCCCTCTTGTTATCTGCAGTCAGGTCTGTCCTGACATTATTTTTCTCCTTTTAATATTTAATTGTTTAGTTGCTAACAATTATTTTGATCTCCATTTTTTTCCCACCTTGTCAGTTTGGGAAAATTAATCAAATGCCTGACAGTGACCAAGAACTGTTAATCTTCTGTGCTTCATCATGGACTTTTTTTGCATCTTCTTTTCTGAAGCTAAAACATTTTCAGCTTCAGACCAGTGTGGCTGACACATTCCCTCTCCATAAGGATTCTTTATTTTGGAAGTCCACTGAGGCTTCCAAATAAATTGAGTTGACCTGTGCAGCTCTGTGTTTGTCTCCTGCCTGACCCTCCCCTGGTACAGCCCAGCACACAGATTGGAGTGAATATGATTATGCAGGCAAGCAAATCCTCTGGCTATAATTGCTCTTAATTGCTGATGCTTGACACTGGAAAGTGCCAATTCTCTATTTTTTTTTTCCAGAAATATTTTTTTTCTACAGGAACTTTTGTTTGAAATGGAGATCTGGGTTGTTGAGTGACTATGCCATGACTAGATCCTGGCTGCTATAATTAGTAGCTAATTACACCCTTTGATTGCATGTCTAACACCCCGTTTATTCAGAAGCAGACGCACCTTTTCTCTGGCTCAGGTGGAATGAGTAGCTCAGTGTTTTGTTATTCTGCCCTGTGATCATGCCCCGTGCACCAGGAGCTCTCCCTTTCATGTGCTATCAGTAGGAAATTTGTCTCTGTCAGCAGCATTCCCTTCTCTGCATACCCAAGGATGTGGCTCTGTTTTATCAGGTGCTCCAGAATTAGCCCGTGTGGTGGGGGAAGTCTCCGAGGAGGAATTTGTCCAGCCCTTTGGGTCAGGAATCTCTTCCCTGGGCAGGATTTTCAGTCCAGCTATCACAACATTAACGCAGACACTTGCAAACTGGAGGCTGGAGCGTGCTGCAGACAAGGGGATGTTTATTAATATACTTTGCCTGTGCAAGCTGGAGATAACAAACAACAATATCGATGCCGTGTCTGATACAGAGCTGCCAGTAAACTGCTCTTTTTTTTGCTTTAAAAAAGATGATCTAGATAACTCCTTACAAAAAAAAGCCACGAGGATTTTTAGTTTAAAATTTATGTATGTCCTATCATCCTTGATTTTTGAATCACTAGTTAAATACCTGTAATTTTTTTTTTTTTGTCTGTGTCACTCATGATAGTGGTACTTGCAGGACAGCTTTTATGTCTGAAACATAGGAAACAGTCATTTAAATGAAAAAAAAATAGTTCTTGGCTATAATAAGATACAGTCTTGTTCTTTCTCTGCATAGACAGTGCTGAGGTGTTTTTTTTTCCTTTCAAGCAGCCTCCTCTGAAGTAGAAGAAAATGTTAAGTACTTCAGATAGCTGGAGCAAAGGCAAAGGTTGGATGGAAATCTCTGCCTTGCTGCTGCTGCCAGCGCTGATGGTGCTTCTGATATTTCCCTGGCACTTTGTTTACTGGATGGAAACATTTCATCACTGATATCTCTTTTTTTTCTGTTAGTCACAAAGAGGAAAATTGGACTTCATCCCTTTTAATCATGGTTAGTAGAACTAATACAAGGAGAGTCATGCAGTGGTGCTGAGAAGGCTGGCAAAGTTAGCTCTTACTTTTTGAGGAAAAATGCACTTACACATGTGAAAATGAAACTTTTTTTCTCACCTTATCTTAATGTTCAATCATAGGCATTGCAGCTCCCATTTTCCATGTCTGGTGCTTAAGGTTTTGATATGATAAGTCACAGTGTTCTGCAAACTTGAAAGCTCAGGGAAATGCCTGTAAGCACATATTAATGATACAGTTTTTCTGGATTAAATTCACTTACATCGTTCCGAAAAGAGGAGATAAGTTTGAACTGCTAAATCTGCCCAGTTTCTCTCTGGTGAAACGTCTTCTTTATGCCTCAGAGATTGGGAACAGGGAGATGTGGCTTTGTTTGAGCTAAAATGACCATCTAGGAAAACAGGGATGCTTGGAGTTTTCATGTGAAGAGGAGCAGACTATTTTACTGAAATAACCTGACTGTCACAGAGCACAAAGTTTGAAGACTTAACCAGTTGAATGCTGAATTTAAAATGTTAATTTAACTTGTGTATGTTTTTGTCCTAAGTGCTGTCTTGAGTTTATTTTAAGCATTTGAATCAAGAAAGTGCTCACAAGGACCTTCAGAGTGAGTGCAGCCTCCTAATTACCACCAAGGGAGCTCCATCAGCAACATTCAGAATGTTCACAGCACAAATCCCAGGGACATTTAAAGCCCTCACTCTGCTGGTTCCACATTTTATTTTATATTCCTTGTTAGCATGATGGTTGTGAGAAGAGAAGCAGAACCATGTGGAACATCAGCTCTGGATCCCTCCATCTGTCCCAGAATGGGAGTAAGGATGCTGCCTTCCAAATTATTGGACCACCAAATGTGCCTCAGTCGTGCTGTTCCTGGTGGAAATGTTTCCAAGCAGGGAGCTGCCTTTGCTCCCACTTCAGGCTTCCAATCTGTGTAAATTGGGGTTATTTTCAGCCTGGTGAGGTATTAGCTGTAATCTGGGTAAAAGCCATTTAACTTTGGAACCAGTATTGGGAGTACAGGATTTATTTGACTGGGAGCCATCGTTATGTTCAGTGTTTGCAGAGCAGAATAAACCTAACAAATACTGGTTATCTCTATTCCTTGCCACCCTGGTGCAAACAGTGGCGCTCTTAGCACTGCATATATTGGAAAGTTCAAAGGCTGCTTCACATTAAACAGCTTTATTCTCTGAAAATGTATTCTTGTACCATTACTGGGATCTCAGACCTCCCTGCTTGGTCATAAGTCCTCTAAGCTTCCATCACCTCTTTGCAAGGGTGCTTTTAATGAGACTCTGCAGCTCACATCTGGCTTTTACTGCTGTGGATGTGTGACAGAAAACAAAGGGTTCCTTGTTTAAAAATGAAGTCCTGAGGCTTGTAAGAAAGCAGTAGGAGTTGAAAGTGACTCTAAACAAAATCCATTTTAAATGGATTCAAGTCTATTAGAGTGTTTCTTGTATATCAAAGGCCTTAATTTCTTGTTTATGATAGGTAAGAACTGTACAGACCATTGCTCAGTATTGCTTTGTCCTTATTTCACTGTATCAGTGCTTGGTTGCTTTAGGGGCAGCATCTATATTCTGTAAATCTGTTTATCTTTATCCACAAAGAGCCAGTGGATATACATTCTCTGTTCAGGAGAGTATCTTTGTGTTTACACAGCACCAGGTATCGCTGTCCTTTGGTGACAGATCATGGAGAACATTTGCAGGGGGACACAGAACAACCTCCAGTGCCGTGGGCAGAAGGAAAAAAGGGCTGAGCCTGCTGGAAAACTCCCAGGCACTGCCAGGGAGGAGGCAGAGGAGGGCAGCTCCAGAAGGGCTTTCCTGGATCCAAGGAGTTGGAAGAGCTCTTGCTGATCCTGCAAGCCAAAAGCTCTCAGGCATTGGAGGGAGCAGCTTTTCATCCAACATCTGTGGGATGACTGCGGTGCACTCGGGAGCTGGGCAGGGCATGGGGATCTCCTGTGCTGCTCAAAGGAGGTGCCTGCACAAAGCCCCCCTTGCAAAGTGCAGAACACATCGACCTCAGGCATGGGGATTGTGATAACTGGCTGGAAATCTTGCTGAGTTCCATCTTTATGGTGTGGCAGATCCCTGGGGCAAGCCAGGACAGTCAGGATGGCCTGGCATGGCTGTAGGATTGTTTTGTGTTCCAGAGTTCCTTTGGGGTGGCTGTAGGATTGCTTTGTGTGCCCTGTGTTCCAGGGTTCCTTTGGGGTGGCTGTAGGATTGTTTTGTGTTCCAGAGTTCCTTTGGGGTGGCTGTAGGATTGCTCTGTGTGCCCTGTGTTCCACGGTTCCTTTGGGGTGGCTGTGGGATTGTTTTGTGTTCCAGGGTTCCTTTGGCTTTGTTGTGTTGTTGTTTTTCACCTCCCACCACTCCTTTCTGGTTTCTTTGAGCTGATTCAGGATGGGGGCAGTTTCTCACTGCTGTGTGCTCTTAGCTGTGTTAACTTGGAATTTCCCCAGACTCTGTTGCTATTTTTTTATTTTTTTATTTTTTTTTAGCTAATTTAGCCACTCTGCTCCTGGTACCTGAGCTAACATAACACAAAGTGTGTGGGAAGTGCTGGAAATGGCAATTTGCTGTACCATGTAGGCCCCTTGCTTGCTTTTGTGCAAGTTCTTACAGCTGAGACCTCTAAATGATATCATATTTTTGCTGGTTTGATACAGGCTGGTTAAGATAAACTCAGGTTGTGTCTTTTGGTACTTTCCTTTGGTCTCTAATTTGACTTGCTTCTCATCATTACTTACTTCATACAAAGAAATAAAAAGTGATTGAAATTAATGGCACATGCAAAGCCATGAGAATATGGCATTAAACTAATGATGCTTCAGGGAAAATAGAAAATTTGTTGTTGTGGAAATGTGTACAGTCCTACTCAGAGTATACTGAGAAGCACAAATGATAAAGCTAATCCTGGCCCAAGGTTTGAAGGAAAAAACTTTTTTTTTTTTAATTATTTTAAGGAATACTGATGTCAGCCTCCTCAAGGATTTAATAAAAAAAATTCATCTCTGGAGCAGATGAGCTCTGGTAGCTGATCCATGAGATTTGGTAATGAGGGGAAAAAAGCAACCTCTTGGTTGGACCACGTACACTAATTTTGGTTAAGATAAATTGTGAAGCTGGAAACCAAAAAAACAGTGCAGAGGAGAAAATGCAGTGACAAAGTATCTACCTTCCCAGATGGCTTCAGTTAAAAGGTGCCTCCAGAGCTTTTCTGTCCCTGTTGTGGGTGCCAGGAATGCTGGGTCTCTCCTGGCTCGCTCTGCTCAGCTGAAGCCTTTGCTTTGTTTGCAGTGTGGGGCTGATAAAAACCCAGAGAACCATCTGTGAGGGAGCTGATGGGATTTCTGGGGCAGGGATGGTGCCCTGCACCTGCACAGGCTCCAAAATTCACCTTCAGCGTGATAATAAACTGCTCTGCCAGTGACTGAGTGCAGAGCCACAGAGAAACAATTTGTAGATGGGCTTGAACGAAGCCTGAACGAGTGAGTTCAAATTCAAATTGCAGAATTTCCTTGCTTGTTTTTCACCTGCAGGCCACTGATGGGCACAATTTGTAGGCTGGGGTGAGAGTTTTGCTTGGCAGCTCGTTCCTGGCGTGCTTGGCTGGGCTGTGGCCCTGCCATCCAGCCCTGCTGCCAGCCTGACCTTGGCAGGACTGGCACTCTCCAACCCTGCTCCATCTGTGAGGGAAAGCTTTGGGAAGTCTCTCTGTGCCCACAAATGCTTACTCTGCTCATCCCCACTTCCCTGATATTTAACAGATGAGGTCCTGCAATTTTGTTTTCTTGGAAATGACATCGCGTTTCCTTTTTGCTCCTGATTTACCTCTTCTGTTTCTTGCCAGGGACGGAAATTCAGAAGACGTGGTTTTCTAGAGCCAAAGCAATCCCTGTGGTTTGGCATCTGAATCTATTCCAAAGCTAGAAAGGTCTACCCTCCCCTTTGGGTTTGGTCAGAATATTACAAGATCTTTCAACTCAGACAGAGAGAAAAATTGTAAGAACAGTTAATTTGAGAAGATTTTTACAAGTGCAGCTTACCCCGTTCTTCTGGTGCAAGTATGGATTTTATTATGCAGATTAATTTTTTTTTTTTTTTTTTTTTGGTAATAAATGTCAGAGACTTCCAGTATGCTTTAAATTTTGTGCTTCATTGGTATATTTATCAGGCAGCATGAGGTGCCAAGGAAACATTTCCATCCTTTGTGGTATCTCAGTTCCTGTTGTGCCATATTCTGTAGCACTGGTGCTCTCAGGGACTTTGGTGGTGCATACACTTTGTACAAAATACTGCTCACTGTGAGTGAGGTTAGTGTAATCTGTCCTTAAAATTCAAGATAAGGAGTTGCAGCACCTCCAAGTCCTGAATAGTTGCTCTTGTAGCACACAGCACGATGAGAAATGGAGCCGAGCAATTGAATGCAGGAAAGATCACCGAGGTCTAAGGGAAACAAATACAGGGAAAAATGCTGTGCTGAACAAGCAGAAGCCTTTGCATTGAACAGGCACCAGAAACTTTATCTTCTGGGGGCAGATTGTGTGACCTTTGACTGGTTATCTGCTCCAGAAGCAGACAATACTTTGGCCAGGAAGCTTTCCTTTCCCTTCATTCAGTGTCTCATTATGTGGCCTGATTTTTGCCTCCTTAACCTTTCGTGCTCACACAAGGTTAGAGCTTCGAGGATATTTTTTTTTTGCTGTTCCCACAAAAGCTGTGGCATGAGGGAGGTGCAGAATGCAGCCTCATCTGCTGCAGCTCCTCAGTTAATCCAAACTGCTGCAGAGGCACTGGAGCTGCAGGGCCAGGTGCTAAATTGGTTTTGTTTGCCTCTCCTCTCTCAGGGCTGAGCTGCAGCCATCACTACACTCATGGTTTTTAATTGGCAGACCCTGACCACCCCATCTGTAAGCACGTGGCAGCTCCTTTGTATAAACTGGGTCATAAATGAGAGAAACTGAGGCACATCGTTGTCTGGTGTTTGTGAATGTATGACTTGGTGAAAAGAGCAATAATTAAGGCAAATTTGCCTATCTTAAGTTATTTTTGTAACTCCTAGGTGCTGGTCTATGCAGGGTTTAGCCCTTTTAATCAGAGTTTATCTATTTTGATGGTGCCTTGCTCCCTTTTCTGAGGCACAGTTCCTGGAGCTTGGCTTTTCAGAAATGCTGGCACCAAAATCGTCTGGGAGCTCATTTTCAGTGTGTGAGCTTAACAGCTTTGAAAACGAAACTTTGGGGTTGTAAAATGTTGTTCACAGCCTTCAAAGTTAACTCATGGAATGGGACAGGCTGGAAGGGCCCCCAGTGGGTCACTGGTCCCAGCCCCCTGGGCAGGCAGGGTTGTCCCAGGGCACAGGATTGTGTCCAGGTGGCTCTGGAATATCTGCAGTGAGGGACACTCCACACCCTCTCTGGGCAAACTGTTTTTCTCAGCTCCAGAAAAAGCAGTTTTTCGTTTCCTGGTGTTGTGGCAGTGGTAAATAATCAAGTGTTCATTGCTTTGGTTGGAGTCAAGTGCAGTGGGGCAGAAATGAGACCTTAAACCAAACCTGTCCAGAGCTAAAAGCTGAAATACAGTTCCTCCCCCTGCAGATAAATGACACCATAAATTGGAACAAACCTGCAAAGTGCAGCCAGGTCAGGGCTTCTTTACTCCTTCTGTCTTCAGAAAGCCAAATACTCTTAAGCTTTTCCATTGCTACTTTGGGAATAAATCAGGCTCTAATTGTCCCTGTAATGAAAAGTTGACCTCTTGACTGATTATTTTTCTTTTACTGAATTAATTTCTTTTTGTGTTTGGACAGAGAAGAGACTTCTCATGCCACTAAAGTTGACTGTGTTAAATAAGGCGAACTGATATTTTAAAATAACAGCAGTGATGCTTCCCTTGCACTGGGTTTTGATGTCCCCTATAGGAACATTCTGGCACCAAATTGAGTGGAAATCAGCAGAATCTTCCCATTAACCCCTAACCGAGGTCATTAAAAAAAAAAAATCCAATAGAACATATTAGAAATAAATAAGAATTGTTCATGAAGCTTAATAAGGATGAGATATATCTTCAGATTGTTTTATCTGTTCTATAGCAGCTTGGTAGAACTATTGGCTACAAAGAAGCTAAAATATTCTTGTCTATTCCAGCCAACTTTTTTTCCAAAACTGAAGCATCCTAGATTGTTGGGAGTTTTTTTTGTTGAACCCTGACAGCATGAAAAACTCTTGTGCTAATGAGTGTATAGTTTTTATAAATTAAAAAAAAAAATTGAGTAATTATAAGTTAGCATTAGAAAACCACTCAAGATGAAATGTTTTATGAATAACAGACCTCTATTGTGACTGTGTGACATCTTAATACTTTAGGTAATACTGTTCTCATTGAGAATTCCAGGAAGCTGGGACCCATACATGTCCTTTTCTGAATTTTTGCATCCTAGGAGGATTTAGAGGTCACCCACTGCCTTGGAATGTCTCCTCTTCAGCTAAATCACAAGCATTGTTCTTTGAAAAGAACAGGAGCAGTAATGAGATGCTGCCTTTCTTTCCAGAGAAATATGGAACCCAGAAAGAAACTCTGTGGGGAAACCAAACGCAACCATCTAATATTTTATGAAGAATTATTTGTCCTCCAGGGTTACTATTTCATGTTTTTATTCTAATAGATCTTGTTAAACAATGAGGCAGGTAACTCTGTCCTTACTTTTAATGACTGCTTTCAAAAAAGTGCAGCTGTTCATCAAGTTAACTGCTTAATTATAGTTCCCTAGGCCATTTACAAATATGCCCAGAAACAGTCTATCAGAATGGAGATTAATTGAAATCTTTCTTGTTGTCTGGGGAAAAATTTGAAGTAATTTTGTTGTCTGGAGAGAGTTTCAGAAAGTTTTCTTGATTTTTTTCCCTCTGGATTTATGAGTGAGCTCACAGGTGTCAGGGACTTGCGTTGGGGTTGTCATGTGTGACAATTTTTTCTCCAGCTCTAGACAGTCTGTCACTGTTTCTAAAACTCTACCTTTGTTGAGGAGCTGCTCCAAAGTCTGCATTTCAGACTTTCAATCAACCCATGGCTGTGTGTTGGCTTCCTGCTGTGACTCAGAGGACCAAAAGAGCTTCCACTTCAGTGATCAACAGGCTCTGATAATAAGGCAGAATGAAGAGACAGGGATTTTTTTTCCTTTGAACACCTAACAAAAGTTACTTCATTAAACCCTCATCAGCACAAAAAAAAAAAAACTGTTCAAATAGGCAGCGCCTACCTGCTAAGAGGTTGGCATCCTGACCAACGTTTTATATTTGATGTATATTCTGCTTTTCATCAGTGGGCTTTATGAAGTGTTGATGAACTTCTTTGCTTCTCTCCTTGTGGAAGTGCTTTAACCTGCAGCCTGGAGTTCCTCAGTCATTACATCATGTGGCAGTAGCCTTAGAGAAAATGGAAAGAGAACTTTAAAAATGCTTTTCTTTCCTCCTTTGGTGGTGTATGAGGATCCTCATCGTGCTCAGCCTCCTGTTTAGCTGAGCGGTGTAAAGCCACGTAACGGGAAGATAATTTATTTCCCAGATACAATAATAAGATAAATATAAACTTAACAATAACAGGTGGAGGCAGCAGATTGAGAGAGCACAAGTTAATGATGATGTGGCTATAATTAAAGTATTAGCAGTGGTTATTTTACAACAGCTGCTTTGTTGTCTGGAACAGCCTCTCCAGCTAAAGTAACAATGATATAGGTGAGAATGAAGCTTCTAATAGAAAACCCTCCAAAAGGCATTGCCATCTTGTCATTAATGCCAACTCATCCTACCATTTCTGTGCACTCTCATTACTGGTTTATAACAATTACTGGACCTCTTCAAAATCTGGCCCAGAAGATGGATCTTATCACAGTTGCAGAGTATTTAATGTTGTAATCAGATGGGAATTTGCTTCTCACCCATGTTACTTTTGGCGTGTATTTCCTTAAAATTATTTTTTTAAAAGTTAAATATTTGTTCTTTGGAGAGAAATTTTACTAAGGTTTAAATAATTATTTAAGAATAATCCATTCTCTGCCACATTCTTAGAGTCTATCCTTTTAAAAATTGATGGAGAGACCAGGTGAGTTCCTGTATCTGTGGAACCCTCACAGACAACAAATGAAGGTGATTCTCAGACAGACATCCACTGGATTTCTTGAAAAGCTTGGAGTTACGAGGCCTGATGAGAAAGAAAACCAAGCTCAATAATACAGTGACAAATGTCCTTACAAATGCATTCCAGCATCTCAGTTTTGGCCAGAACTATGTCACTTAAGAGGGGCTGTTTTCAATTCAAGGAAATCAGCCAAAGAAAGTTCAGGATGTTGTGGCCACGAAAACAGGAGCAGCTCTGAGGGAAGTTCCCCCTTTGACAGAGACTGACATGGACTGGATTTTCTTTCTCTGGTCATGCAAAAGCCACAGTGATGTTTTAGTTTAGATTTTTGACAGGTAGCAGGTGTAGGTAGCTCAGGAGGAGGAGCACAGGACATGAGGAGCATGGTGAGCTCCATGGTGCTCTTTCAGTGCTGTGGTTCTCTCTGAAGGCATCTGCTATCAAGTTATGACACATAAAAGGTTTATTATTTTAGGCCTTGCCCTCATTAAGGTTTGTCTGGGAAGCTGATACCTTGCCATTAAGGAGGCAAGGGATCTTTCAGTGTGAAAAGCACAGAATCTTGTAAAATTCTGTTCCCACCAGGAGGGAAATGCTCTTGTCCTCAACACGTTGGATTTGCGTGTGATAAATGATTGGAACACACGTATCGTGAGTAACTGCAATATTCATCATATCCCATCCTAAAATAGTGACAATCACCAGCCTGAGCCAGTGGAAGGGGTCCCTGCCCATGGCAGGGGGTTGGAGTGAGATGATCCCTAAATTCCTCCCAACCCTGGCCGTTCTGTGATTCCAGGGTGATTCCTGGAGCAGTGTAGGGGAGGTAGAGCTGTGACACACCCACTCTTTAGTTTTTGCTTTGCTTCCAAGCGCTGCTACCACAGGGATGTGCTGAAGGTGAGCTGGAGAAGCTCCTGGCATCAGTCCGAGCCAGCAGAGTCAGCAAGAGCTCATTAATCATCCTGACCTGCTCTGTCCTTGCAACTCTTCTGTGGTTTCCAGTGCTCTGAGCTGCACTTGTCCCTCTGCAAGCAGAGCTAAAGTAGCAGCTGTTCACAGAGAACAATTTCCTGGGAGGAGTATCTTAAGGGTCGAAATAATTAATTTTTTTTTTAGCACATGGTAGAAAAATATTCAGGTCAACAATTCATTGGGAGAAATTTCATGAAAAGGCAATCTCCTTGGCTTTGGGTGTTGCAGCTTTGCAACCACTGTGTTCTGCAGTGTAAGCTTGCAGGACCTCAGATGCGTTGTCTTTGCTCAGCACATCACATGTATTAATAATTAAAGTTGGATTTCAAGGGACAACTGGGCTTTGATATGCAACTCCTCTGCCTCCTCCCCCTTCTGTTCATTAGGGACCTTCAGAGTGAGAGAGGAAAAGGCAGAGATTTTCATTCCACTTTTGCTTTGCACAGTGAAAGGGCAGTTTTTGAACTGCAGTAACAAATTTATTTTTTCATTGGTCTTGCTGATTGGATTAGCAATACTGCTGGCTTTATTACCCCTGATTAAAGTCAGGGCACTGGGGATCTGACAAATGAATTCTGTCTGTAGTTCACCCAGCACACACTGTTTAATCCTGTTGCTTGCAAGGCTTACCAAAATTGTTTAGTCACAAAGCTGGTTCTGTAAGTCGGCGAGGAGAAAAAAGGTAAATAAAAGATGACTCAGGAGGAAATGTGTTTGCAAATTATATAGACTTATATAAGCTCTACTGAAAGTCCAGAAAATCAGAATGTTAAAAAGTTTGGGCTCTGGGAGACCTCTCAGTCCTCTGGTCCATGCCTATGCTGATGCTGGATTATTTTCTGTGCTATACATCTTTTAAACATTACAGAAGGGAAATGATGTCTGAGTACTCTGCTCGTGAAAATTACTCAGTGGTAAAACAAAAACAAGAGCAGTACATATTTCACTGCTTTCTGTGTTCCTTGGACCTCAGATCTCCTAAATGTAGAGGAATGATTACATTATTGTGCTTCCATAAACATTTTTTTTTTTCCCCTCATAAGACTGAGCACAGTAATGGCCCTTTACTAACAGCATTAGTGGTAGAAAAATTAGTAAGCTCCTATTTTTGGTTATAATTATCTGTGGGCTTTGTGGCTTTCATTGCTCTCTAAATGCCTTGTGTCTGCAGCCCTCAATTTCTGCCACAGCTTTCAGGCTGCAGCCCTGCTTGGCTCTCACCTTGTTCTGTCAAGCAATTAGGGAGAATGCAGCCGGATTTTGTGGCCATCCTTCTGCATCACCAAGGTTTTTGCAGTGCACTGTTCAGCCTGGCCTGCTAGTCCCTGCTCCTGGCTTCTCCTTCACTGCAAGAGAGCGTGGTTTGGTGGAGTTTTTCAGAGTTTTGTTCTGCCAGCCTTTGGGAATCATGAGAAGGAAAGACGGGTCCGAGCAGGGGCGGAGGAACGAAAGCTGCACTGAGCAGTTGGGTGCTGAGAGTGCAAATTGTACAGCCAGGGTGATGTGTTCTGTGACCTCTTAAGAAAAAACCCAGTCTTAAAATAACTTCCCAAAGCCTGGAGGGGTATGATGAGCTTCACCTTAAAAAGTGGAGTATGGAGTCCCTGTCATTCTGCAGGTGAAGGTCGTGACTGGTCATTCCTGCATGGAATGCAGTGTTTGTGCTCCTGGAGTGGAAACTGGGAGGTGCATGTGAGATTTTAAAGTCTTGCTTGTGGGCCCTGCTCAGGATTGAGAGTTGGCCTTGGCTTCTCAGTGTTGCTGCTTAATTCAGTACAGTAACATTGGAAATCTTCTGTTAGAAAACACTAAATTAGCTTTTGACTGTAAATGGAGGTTATATAAATGAGACGTGATAAATCAAAGCTCTTTTTTTTTTTTTTTTTAGGGGTGTAATTTGTACTGAATAATCTTGGAATGGGTTTTGTGGATTTGGAAGCCGAATATTACAATTTCAATGTGGCAGAAATATGTTTTGGTGGGAATTAATTCCTGAGTAACAGAATTATGTTTGTCTGCTCAGCCTCTCTTCTCTCCAAGGCAGCATCTGGCTTATTCTCCTTCCCAATTTTACATTTGGATAAAGTCCGAATGAGAAAACTCTGGGCTGTGCTGCAGATCCCCAAGTAACTCAGGGAACCCAGTCCTGCTGCAGTCCTTCCCTCTGCTGGAACAGGTCATGGGAAGTCTCTTGAGTACAAAAATAGAGGATGATGTGTTTGTCTCTCTCATCTTCTGACTTTCGGTGAGAAGAGATTTGCAGATTCACAGAATCATTAAGGTTGGAAAAGACATCCAAAAACCCCTGATTCCAACCTTATGTATTTATAATTTGCTGCTTGGCCACATGTGCAGACCAAAATCCCAGGATGGACCAAAAATCCAGGAGAGTTTTAAAGTGCAGCAGCTTCTCTTGATGTTTGGATTTGTGTCCTGATGTGGGCACAGGCTCTTCTGCCCCTCTCCCAGGTGAGAGCTGGTAGGATTGAGCTGCCTCTGCTGCCTCAGCAGCTCCTGCCTGCTTTAATAATCCTGCAAAAACAAAGCAGGAGAGCTGGGAACATCTCTGCTCCTGTTGAGGTGCCCACCCTGGGGGCGTATTTTCCCAGCAAAGTTGTTTTCACCTTGTTATCCTTTTCCCATTGCTTCTCCCTGTCGTGTTTGGGGGCTTGGCTTCTGTATTTTTGTTAATAAATTGAAAATACACAGTGGCATCCAAATCTTGTTAAATGATGTTTGGGTTGCCTCATAAAACAAGATAATTGTGCAATCACAAAATGGTTTAAACATCTGATTTGGATGAGAAACAAAAAAAATGCTGGGTAATTGCTCTCTGAAACTTGTAACTCACGTGAAATGGATGTTATCAGGCAGATGTTCTTTTATTCACCAGCACACTCGGAATCTCTGGCTCTTAAGAGCCAGGATAAATGCAAGATGTTCAATTAGCTCAGTAGGCTGTGGCTGATCCTTCTGCCCAGCCTCTGGGTCTGCAGTGGCTCCTGACAATCTCCTCAGGCACTTGATGGTGCTACTGAGCCTGAGCTGCAGGATAGAAAAAAAATGGGAAAAGTTTGGGAACAACACCTCTTACAACTGCTCCCTGAATATGGAGGATTTTGTGATAAATAGGCTCTAAAATGGTATCAGTGTGTAAAACCACTCATACCTTGCTGTGGAGTTACTTAGATGGAAACCTCTCAATAAGACTGTAAAGATTTTAAAATCTGAATTCTTCCAGGAGTTAAATTTTGAAATTCAGCTTAATTTTTTGCTGTCCCAAAATTAAAAAACACTCATTTTTGTGAATGCTTTCTCTTAGGTTTGGGACCTGTTTGCATGTTCTGAAGTAAATTAAGTGACATTTCCTAGGGAAGGGCCACGATCCTCCCCAGTGAATGCCACCTCCTCCATCAATCCAGAAGGAAATTCCAAAGAAACTTTATCCTTTCAGTAGTGTGTGAGGGGGCTGTTGACAGGTCTGAAAGGATCCTCCTGATAAAGCTTCAAGTGCTTGGAAGTTCTGAGGACTGTGGAGTAGGAAGTTGAAGATGACTGGAAAAAATCTTTGCTAACCAGAGTATCTTTTAGTATTTCTGCTCTGTGTTAGTGGCTTTCCCCTTGTCCTGTTCCATGTCCTGTTGTTGCCAGGCCTTCAAGTCTTTCTTTAAGCTCAGGATGAAGCAGAAACTGCTTTTTAAGGTAGTGTGAGCAGAGATTGTCTCCTTCTGTGTTGAGCAAAAGTAGGATTTCAAACCCTGGATATAAAAGGACAGTGATAGGTTTTAAATTCAAAACTTGGTCTTCATTGCCCTTTACTGATGCATTAACCAGCTAAGACTGGGATGTTTAATTTGTCTGGCTAAATTTCCCTTGAGGATTCAAATTAGACTCTTCTCCCAGCTCTCTGTTGCTGATTGCTGACAGATTTTTCCTTCTATCCTTTTGTCACTGATGTAAGAAGAAATGAATATCCTCAAACATAAACTCTTTCTGATGCATAGATGGGACCAGATTTTTTTTCAGTTCATTTTCTTTGTGGTACCTCAGCTCCTAAAGGCATTGTACGTGAGTCTAAAAAAAGAGAAAGGCAGAAATGGTGGCTGAGGTTTGCATTCTGAATAAAACACAGACCTGAGCTGGAGATGCACTCAGGCAGCACAAAGGGTGCATGTAGACCTCTCTGTCTGCTGCAGAGAAACTTTCAGGAATCCTCCTTCCTCCAGGAGAACTATAAACTCCTGTTGCTGAATTAATTAATTGCTAGGAAAAGGAAGTTTAGGTCATAAAAGCAAATTAAAACCATAACCACCGTACCACAAAGCACCTTCTAATTTTATCAGGAACACTGATCATGCTTAGAAGCATTTATGGGATCATTTTTCAAGTAAAATTATGACAAACAGAGGAAAGGAGCCATGTGCAAGCAAGGCTTCCAAACTAATTTTAGGAGACTAAACCAATGAGCAGATCCCAAGGTGCAGCATGGGACTGTAAAGGGATTGGAACTTGTGTAGCTGACAGTCTGAGAATCCATGTGCAGTCATCCTGAAATATTGCTAAATTAACTGAAAGTTGCCTCATGACAAAAATCGATTTTTTTTTTCCTCCTTACCAGACTTATCTTTCCTACAGGAGGAAAAAAGCCATTATCATATTTGTTGCATTTAAAGTGTGCGTGGTCCTTGGATTAAAATGAACTGGGGATGGGCACAGGTTTATTTCTGGTCAAAACTGAATTTGCCAGCTGAAATTTTGGTAGCTTTTTAGGGGTCTGTTCTGGCTGTGCTGTTGAAGTCTGTTGAAGAGAGCTGGGGGCTGTGCTGTGCAGGAATGTTGAACTCCTGGTTCTCATTAACCTGCACAGGATCTCTGACATGAGCAGGCAGGAGATCATGGAAATACGGCATTGCCTTGCAGGACCTGTTTAATTAAAAAAATATAAAAATAATTTCATATTTTTATAGTATAAACTTATATAAGTTATATAGAAAAATATAACTTTTGTACTGGACTAAAGGGGGGATTTAACCTTTCCAGCAAATTTGGCTTTACCTGGCAGTGAAATTGGGCCAAATCTTAGCAATGCCCTGTTCTGTGCCCTGTCACAGCTGCAGGGCTCTGGAGGTGGGAGCTCCAGGGCTGGGGTGATGAATTTCCTGCTTGTGAAGCTCACCTCTGGAATCAGGCTGCAAAACAGGAAGGTGGTTATGAATCTAGAGCAGCTGGAGGAATAAGATAATTTTGCAGCTAATTTTTCTGAGGTTTTTTTAGTGCGTGATTGATTGCCTTAGAAAGAGCTTAGAATTAAAGTTCAGTTTAAGGCACTCTGCTGGTTCCTTTAACACATTGTCTTCCTTTGGGGTGGAAGAGGAGCGACTGAATTTGTGCACAGAGCTTGATGTACTTAAATTCATGTGAGTTGTTCTGAGGCTCGTGCAGTAAACTGTAAATTCCATATCAGTGTTTAAACCCCTTCCATCCAGAAGCTGTTTCCAACTTGTTAATAGGAGTAGGAAGGATTCAGGAAGTAATTTTGATAGTCATATTGTGAGCTGCCATAAGGGAGTTACACTAATGAGGGCTGACTGAGATTCACTGATCTTGGGAAAGGTAGGATTGGTAATTATTTCATCAGAGAGAAGATGAAACCACTTAGGGGGGAAATGGTTGGTGTGGTGAGAGCAGCTCACGTTGTAGGGGAGCTCAGCATCCCTCCTGGAGGGTGCAGGGGGGTGAAAATGTGCTGAGTGGGAGAAGGGAAGAACAAGCAGCTGGTGTTTGCTACAGTAAATAGTGACAGAGATGAGGGTGAAGGGCCTGGGAGGGCTTGAAAGCACCGAGTGTTTTTGGGGTTTCTGACACCTGGGGAGAGCTCTGAGTGCAGGCAGTGTGCAGGTGTCTGGCAGCAGCCAGGGAAGGTGTGGAATTTGAGACTTCACTGCAGGTAGAACAATAAAAAGAGTGTTTCAGCAAGGAGACTGTGAGCAGCACAGGCAGTGAGGGATTGTGTGATGGTGCTGAGGCTCTGCTCGCTGGGGCAGATGAATTCTCCTCCCCTGGGAGCCCAGATGGGGCTCTCAAACTCCCCCTTTCCTGCTGAAATGGAAAGATCTGTGTTTCCTTACCTCACAGGGGAACACTGGTAGTAAATTAAGAGATTCTCATGGAATAACACAGACCTGGGACTGGAAGAAACTCCTGGGCCACTGGCAGAATTTCCAGCTAGAGCCAGCAGATGAGTCTTATTAAGCCCTCTATTTTAAACAATTGCTTTTAAAACCTCATGTTCTAGTAATTTTGTCTTTCTTTCAGATCTTACTGTCATTAAATAGTTTTTTTTTCATTGCTGTTGTTGGTACACCATCTGGCAGTGGATGCAGATTTCTAGTTTTTCTGAGGTTTTCTTCAATTTCTCCTGTTGGGTTTGGGGTTCCTGGTTTAGTACCAGATGTAATGGCAAAGAAATGAAGAACGGAGGGACTAAACCCCTATTAATGCTTTTATTTTATGACCCATGTGCAGGCAACACTCATTTGAACCACAGACTGAATGTCGAGATGGAAATTTTGCATTTTCATATGTGTTTAGTAAAACACAGGGTTCAGAGCACAAAATATTTATAGATCTTGGACTTGTTGTGTCAAGTCCTTGCCTTTTTTTTTCTTCAGGCAATAAAGTCAGATAAATCTGGGAAGGGCAGCAATAGGAGAGGTGAATCACAGGATATCAGGTTGGAAGGAGACCTCAAGAACCTCAATTCAACCTTTCATGGCAAAAGCAAGCAAAATGCTGTGGAGATGATTAACAGAAATATCAAATGTGAGCAACCACAACATTAAACAGGAAAGAAGAAGAAGTGATGGAGAACAAGGATGAAATTGTGTTTGAGGATGGTATTTTGGTTGCTATGACATTTCATTTAAAGGACATTCTGCTGTAGGTGAAATGCAAAATGTTTTTAAAAATGCAGGCAAAAATCTGGATTCTTTTGCACAACTTTTGTGGACACAAGGTACAACTTTTCATGGTGTGCTTTGCTGTCTATTTACATGTAACTAAACCACAGTACATCAGTTCTGGTTTCCAGAAAGCAGATTTGTGACATTAATGAAACACTCCTTGGTACTATCTCACTTTATGTTAAATCCAATCACATTTGTCTATGGAGAGAGGAGAGATCAGCTGTGGTAGAAGACCTTAGGTCACATCTTTCCCCCCATACAGGCTTGAGTGCAGTTCTTTCCCCTCCTTTTCTCTTTCTGGTTCAAGAGGAAGCAGAAATGGCTGCTGGTCTCATCTCATTTCTCACCTCATCTTTTAACTGGCCATTTCATGTAAGTTCATTTTTCCTTGGGTTGGTGAAGGTCACGCTCTTCTCTGATGTCATTAACTGTGTGACACTTCTTATCAACCTTCATTTCTGTAATAAATCTCAGAAATGCCAGCTGGAGTGTGGGATAAAGTCCTTTTGCCGTCCTTCTGAGTTTGCATGTTTGTTTTGTGGGCACTGTAATTATGCTCTCTATTCTCTTTGTTTACAAGGTCAAGGTGTGACCCCTGCTTCCACCTTGCCATTCTTTGGAATTGCAGCTCCAGCAGTTAAGGCTGATATTAGATATATCTGCTTCCCCTCCAACAGCTCTGAGAGCAGAGAAGTCAGGTGAACACTGATATCAAGTTCTGTTGATGCCACTCTTTCTTCAGGCCACTTTGTGTTGCTCTCTACATAAACATTTCCATCCCAATCATTTGTATGTGCTTCCTGTCAGCGTGGCAAATTTTTGCTTGTATTTGTATTCCATTTCGATACATTTATTTGAGGCAGAATTGGCTATAAGTGTAACTCTACACCGAAAAAAGAGAGCATTTTTGTGCTTCAGGCTGCATCAGTTTGTTAAGCATCCTGTCTGCCACTTGGATTTTGGATCCTCTCCTCCAAACTAACTTGCAGACTGACACCAGGCTTCCAAGAAAGTCTTGGTGTGAGCCACGCTGCCTCCACCCTGGAGCTGTGAGTCGTACAGCTGCGCTGATCCCCTGTATTTACAAAATGATCAGTGTGAAAGAAGAGACATCCCTGTGGCAGCTGCTGCTGTTCTGGGTTCCTGGCCAGGATGGCACATCAGCATCCTTGGTGCCATACGGCTCGAGACTGCTGTGTCGCACACCATGTGCAAGATGAGAGAGAATAATTTCAGCTGAGTGTTTAGGGGAGGCTGCTGGGTGTTTTAGGTGCCTCTGTGTCCTCATCTTGACCCTTTCTCTGCAGAGTGTCTGCTTAGTTAAATCTTGTCAGCGTGAAGGTTTGTGACACAAACCCTTCCTTATATCGGATAAATTAGTCTCAGGAGAATATTACTGCAGTGATTGATTTTACCCCACGTCTTCCTCTCACCATCTCTCCTTCCTGTTGTGAGCAGGTTTACATCCTGACATCCCCTTTAAGTGTCTTCACAAATGACTGAATTAACTTTTTTTTTGTGAGTCTTCTCCTGTATGTTAGACAAGGCTGGTGTTGTTGGTGGAGCTGCTTTCTAGTTAAGCACTCGTATTTGATATCAAATGCCTGTTTTTAAATGCAAACAAAACATATTCTGCCAAAATGAAAACAAAGCTTGTTAAGCAAAGACCAGGCACACAGGGCTTGCCTGATGTTCAAAAGTTTTTTTTTTTTTTTCTGCTGTGAACTCCTGTCAAAGCCTAGAATCCATGAAAGTAAAAAAAGAGCCTTGATTCACTTCTCGTGCCCTTGGGGAATATAGATGGCAAAAAGATTTAAAATTCTGATCCAGCTGCTTCAGAAGCATGCCATCCGAGATAAATTATTTTCACTCCACAGCAGCAAGAGAACTTTTCCACTGGAGTTGTTCCTTTTGAGCTGGTGAGGGGTGTGCAACACGAGCATCTCACCGAGCAAACGCCGACTCCAGCGCCGTCGCCGTCCTGGCCAGGGCTGGTCCCAGCAGCTGCCAGACTGCTGTCTGTCCTCTGCTATTGATCACTTGCCTAGAAAACGAGAAGATAATTAAGAACCTGCAATTTAATAGGGCATTGTTTGAAAAACAAGGCGAGGGCCTAGATGGGAAGGATTCCTGGTGGAAATCACCTGGAGAATGCATGTTTCACTTAACTGCGGATTTGCCTCATAAATCTCAGCGGTTCTGTGCCGTATTGAGCGAATTTAGTGTCAGCAAATTTCAAAACTCTGTCTAAAGTGTCTAATGAATTTATAAGCCACTAGAGAAGATAGGATGCTTTGCTTGCAGCGTGGAGACTTAATTTGATATTCAAGGTCAGCACATCAAACTTCTTAATCAGGACCGTAATGAGGAGAACGTTCCTGCTCGAGTAAAGAAGCAACAAATAGGATCAGAGCAAAAAAGGAGCGTTTACAGAGCTGATTAACATGTTCTTGTTTTAGTCTCCTAGTAGTCAAAAGAAGTACCAAAATTCTTCTATGCTCTTAGATTTAACTGGTGCATTCAAATGTAAAAAAAGTTTCCAAGGGGTTGTTGCTGAATGGCTCTGAAACCACATTATCCCATTTTATTAGCAAGGTGACAGTGTTCTGGTGCCCTACATTTCAAATGGAAAATCTGAAGCCTTCCAGTTTTAATGTATTAAATGCTCTCTTAAATTGGGCCGCAGCAGAAGCGGAGCATGGGGAAGGAACTTTGAGGAAAGCTCTGCAAAAGGAGCTGGGAGCTGCTTTGGGGAATTAGTGAAGGTATTCTGTTTATATTAGCAAATGAAGATAAGAACTCCTCAGTTCTTTTGCAGCAGAGTTAAAATCTCAGTCCTTAGGGCAGTCTTTTAGATGGAAAAACAGTCTGATGCTTTAATAATTTTATTTGTACAACTGATAACAGGAATTGCTCCTGTCTTCACGAGCTGATGTCCAAGGGTTGAAGCAATAGTGTTCAAGTGTAGCTGCTTTCTCTGAGTGCTTCAGGCATTTGACCTTCACTTTGCCCTTCAGCCGGGTGTTTTTTGGCTCTGCATCTGCAGACAGCACAAGTGGAATGTCCAAAATTATTTCAGGCTGAGATACTGTCAATATGTCATCAACTACAGCCCTACTGGGGAGTTTTAAAATTCCTTCCAACACATAATGGATATATCTGTTTAAACACTTCTTAAAATTCTGAGGAGACAGACAAATCCGGCAGAAAATCAATAGGGTGTTGCTAGTGGCTCTATTATTTATTAATTTCAGCACCATCCAGGGCTGCTAGGTGAATACCAAAGGCCAGGCTTTTTATTTTTTTTTTTAGTACATTATGAAGATAATATCTTACGGGGCTGTGAGGATAATTTGAAAGTCTTTTATCAGATAAATATCTCCAGAGGGTCCATCAACTGAACTCCATTTCTTTTGAAGTCTGGGCTTCATTTTAGAGTAAAACCTGGGTATACAGACTAATATTTGCATGGATTTCTGTAGAGTTACTTTTCTTCACAGTGTTTTATTTTCTCTGAAATTAGAATATGTAACCTTTGCTGTGATCCTTGTGTCCGTGATATTCTGTAATCTTTCTAGGAAATGAAGTGAAAAGCCTGGTATATAGAAATACTTCCTTTCCCTCACTGGCCTATCTGGTGTGCCTTATAAAGAAAGAGTTAAGAAAAGCTGCTGCAGTAAGTATATTGATATTGACAATAAATCTATTTTAGCACAGTACAAGCCATTAGTGCTCATCGTGGGTGTCCACTATAAACTGGCAATAGCTTGGGGCAGCTTCTCAGTGGTAAGTTGTGATTATGAAGGTGTTAAAGCCAGGCACTCTCCTCAGAGTAGTGATGACTCCATCTGACTTGCAGATCTGCTTCCTGCAGGTATTTACAGCCCACCCTGCTGATGGAAGTATCTGAAATAGGTCCTGTTTGCTGACTAGCTCCTGGAAATGGAGCTTTTCTCAGGGCTAAGCAAATGCACCCATCCTTCTTGGGAAAGCTCTGATAGCAGGGTTCTTTCAAGGCCAGTAATATATTCAGCATAAAAAAAGAAAATTGATAATGCTTTTAGATTCAAAATGAAATTGCTGTGCTGTTGAAAATCGGTGTGAGGAAGCCAATAAACTGATCAAGATAAACCCAAAGATCTCCTGGGAATGGGACAATCTCCTGCACCATTTTAAAAAGTACTGGTAGGAGGGAAGGGTATTCCTTTGCTGCAAAAATGTAGGGAAAAATGGCAGGGTTTGTGTTTTTATCTTTCCTTTCCAAATCTGAATTCTGTGCAGAGCCTGGTCAGCAGTACACGAGTCTAGAAAGGGAAACTGAGTCTAGAACTCAAAACTGATTCTTTTGATGCATTCCTAGAAGCATGCTGAGGGAGGATGCAATAGCACTTTTCAGGACCATGGTGGCCAGCTGGAGGTGCCCATTTGGGGGGAATTGAGGGCAGCTGGATCAGTCTGGGTAAATGCTCCAGTTTTCTGCTGCTGTGGGCCAGCCATGCCGTGTAAGCCCTCACATATTTTTGTTTTCAGACTGGCATTGTGATTTCATTCTCTTCCCTTTCCTGTTCCATGGTCAAGTGACCACTCTGGAGCCCCCTTTCCTGGCCACCACCCCATTCCTGCTCCAATCTGCAGCAGCTTTCTCCCAGCTGGGAGGGTGTTTCCCATTTCCCACAGACCTGCCTGATGTCCTGCACAGTTCCAAACCTCCATCCCCCTGGTTGTGTGGATGGAGGGATGGAGCCCAGATGGCTGAAATGAGCTCCAGGTGAATGGGCACGGCTTGTGGCTGCTGTTCACTCCAGAGCCTTGGGATTCCCTCAGCCTCTGCCTGAATTTGAGTCAGTGGTAGGTGCCTGCTGGTGTTCACAGAGTTTTTACATTGAATTTCTGAAATGGCTCTCTGAGAACTTCCCAGAGAGAGGAGGGCAGAGTGTCAGCTTGCACAGCAAGTTTCACATCCCTGGAAGCAGCTGGGATTCAGAGCCCACAGCTCATTCTGTGAAGGGATCTTCATTTCCCTGTGCTGGGGAACCTTGTGGCAGGTACAGAAGTGGTGACCTCCTCTTTAGCACTAATGAGGTTATCAACTAATTGTTTCTCAGACCGGAATTATCCTCCTGTAACCATCTTAGAATCTTTGTCTTACACCATCTTTTCCCTTCTGTGTATTGAGAATGAAAACGACTTTCTAGAAAGTTTTTCTGTCATTGTAATACACTGAAACATTTTACAGTAAAAGCATAGCACAAATTTTTAATGCTGCAGCTTAGAAGAAAACTTCTTACGAGGTTTTTATATTGCATTATTTCAATATTATTTCAATATTATTTCATTCCTGTTGTTGGGAATGTGCCATTCCCATTTTGGCCTCCATGCTTGATCTGTTATTTGTAATGGGGGTATAAATTCTGTTTGGACAGTTTTTATGTACATTGTAGGTTCTGTGACTTAAAATATAGAAATAGTTCAAACTGTCCAAACTAGTGGAATCTGATCCTGAACTGTGGAGTCAAAATCAACAGTAAAAATAGTTTTATTCTAATTTCTAAAAATAAAAACATAAAAACCACATGTGATAGTAGTTTTTAGAATCCTCTTTGGAGTTTGAATCTCAGAGTTGTTTTCTAGTATAATGAACCTAGGTACTTTACTATCCATTCCTGTGTTTGTAGATATAAAATCCCCTTTAAATCATGTATGGATTAGGTCAAGTTCAGTCAAGGAAGAACCTTGCCCAAACACAGTAAATCATGAAGTCACACATGAAAAATAAGCTTTAATCCACTTAGCAGCTTCTCTGTACAAGAGCTGTGAACCATTTTATGCACTGAGTGTTGGGGTGTGGATGTAAGACTCCTGTGGGAAATTTATGAGTGGATATTTGGGAGAAGGGATGTGCTGCAAAGGCAGGAAATCTCATTCTAGTATTTCTTTGTGGTTTTAAAAGCAATATGCATTTTCAGGGGGTTTCTTTTTGTTTTGTTTTGTTTTTTTATTAATTCTGTTGGTGATTTCTCTTTGCCAAGTGGACTGTGTTGCTGTCTAAGTCTAGTGCAGCGTATTATTTCATTTGGAATTCCAATTTGCAATAGAAAGTAATTTCTTAATGCCAGATTTGAATTAGCATATTTTTCTGTAATATATTTGAACATGCAAACATTGCATTCTAGTTTATGGTATCAGAATACCTGCTAAATACACTTTTATCTTCCCCTTCACTAGAAAAGTCATTGTTACCTGAAATATATTACTTTTGTTGGCGACAGATATTTTTCATTTTCAATAATTTATTACATATAAATCTTTGCTTATAACTTCATGAAGCCTTCAGGCTGGAGGCATTGTTGAAGAAGAGTTAGAGAAGGCAATAATTTTTTATATGTTCCTAATAAATGGAACTAGGCCAGGTAAGGGTATAAAAAAGTCAGTCTGCAAGAAGCAGAGACGTGAAGCCAGTGGATTGCATTTGTGTTCTCATCTGAATAAGAAGCAGTGCAAATGCTACAGAAAGTTCAAGTGAGGTTTGTTGTGCATGTGGGTACATAAAAAACTCAGTGAAAGGAGAATTCTTATTAGGGTGAGTTATTTCTTTCTTCCAAGGGGGTGTGTGTCAGGTGGTTGTGTCCCAATGCACTTTGGTTTCCTTGGGTCTCAAATCCAGAGCAACTCCTCAGGTCTAAGTTTGCAGCTGAATTGTGGATGTCGTTTTTCACCAAATACACTTGAAATTATTTATCTCCTGACTATGTGAAGCTGATTTTCCTTTTACAAACCCATGCACAGGGACAGTTTTTGTGTTCAGCCTCTCCATGTGATGCCAGTGCCACCATTAAATGTGAACAGTCACTGCTGAGTGACAGAGACAGAGCAGATTATAGAGCTGAAGGGTATAAAATACAAATCAGATTCCATGTCCATATATTTGTATATTAAATAGCCCAAGGAGAACAATAACAACAAAAACTCCCCCCTCAGGACTTTTCCCCCTGCAGCCACAGGCATCTTCTTGGCTGCTTCTCCCACCACTTATTATCCTAAAAAAATTACAGGATGCCACCTTGGTGCTCTGAGAGCAGCAGTAAGAGCCTGCAGTGCCAGATGTAAAATCAGAGTCTCAGAGAGGGCACAAACTCACCTGAACCATGGCTAAATATCCTGTGGGATGGCAGAAGCCAGGGCCATGTCCTTGCCCTTCACCTCCCTGCCTGACCTGGGGAGGAGACTCAGCTCCTGTAACCCCTCCTGGCTGCATTGGTCAGGGTTCTCTCCCTGCTGCTGACAGCACTGGAGGCCGTGTCCCTGTTGGCACACTGCTGGCACTGTGTGTCAGTGTCACTGTCCCGTTTGTGCCTCCTGTGGTTCCGTGGCAGCTTCTGCTGGGCACCTGCACAGCAGCAGAAATCCTGGAGTGTTTTTAATGGGAACACAAGGAGTTGAAAAATTCAGAGTTCTTACCAATGGAAATGATGGTTTTCAGATTATTGGATACCCTGAGAAAAATGTGTTTGTGTTTGTGCTGAAGAGGGCGAGCACCAGGGTCAGCCTTGGCACAAACACAGCTGGGAGCTGTGGGAGTTCAAGGTGTTCAGGTATGGAAACAACACAGTAAAAAAATGACAATAAAACTCCATCTGGGTTATTTTTTTAGGGAAGAAAAAAAATTACTAACTCTTCCAAATCTACCAACTCTTAGGCAGAAACAGGGTGAGTAGGAGTGTGACCTTCCCCAGAGTGGGGATGTGTCTCCTGTCTGTGTCTCCCCAAGTCAGGGCTTTGCTGTTGGGAGCAATGCTCAGTCTGAGACACTACCTGGAGAGAAAGATTAATGTGTCAGCGCTGGCTTAAGCTGTCAAGCACGTAATATTTCTTTTTTTTTTTTCTAAAAAAGTAATTACTGGTGAAGTAAAGGATGGGTTTAGGCATCCAGAGGTTTGAACTGACATGAAGTATTTGGTGCTACTATTCTGAGAGGTGATTTATCCTGGTAGGTCCAGAAGGCTGGGGCAGGGAAAATATTTCTGGTTACTTTTACTGCTTACCATGCATAAAATCCCTGAAAGAGAAGTGTCTGAACCATCCTGAAGAGTAATACTGGAAAGAAACCCAGGAATGTGTGGTTCTTTGCAGTTCGTATTCATCATCTCCCTCTCATTGTTTTCTTTTTGTTACCGGGAAAATTCCAGTACACCATGAATAATATTTACTGCTGAAACACCCCAACACTTTCACTGTGTTTATAAAACTACAAGCTGCAGACCTGCAAATGAAGTGAACTCGAGATTATGTGGCTGATTACCCATTTTCACAATGATAGGTTTCCTTGTTGCGTGTGAGAACTGGATGATGATGATGATGTTTAAGTCACGACTGCACCTTGGCAGCCTTTGAATTTGGATGTGCAGAGCTCTCCTTGAGGTAATATCAGAGCCTGGTAGCACAGAGCAGTAATTGATGGGACTGATCTGCCAGTGAACCCTGCAAGGTGGAAGAAGAATAGCAATGACTTGCAGGAGCTGCAGTAATGAGCCAGGCTGGGTTTTACTCTGCTTTTCTTGGGGTGTGCAGCTCCGGGTTGCTCAGACCAACTCTGTGCTGCACAGCAAAGGGCATCCTCATCTAACCCCCCAGGATTTTAGTTCTCACTCCTTTCAAATAGATCTGTAAACGGAGAGATTTTATGAGTGGTATGAATTCTCTTGTATATACATTGTGCTAAAAAGGTGTTTTTTTTTTTTTTTTTCATAAATCTTCCTTCTGAGCAAAATCCCTGTGGTATTTGGAGCATTGCTTTTGTGTTGTTTCATACCAAGCTACAGGATGGTTTCTTGTATGTAACAAAACAGGTTGCTTAACTTACTCAGGTGTTTAAAACAAAGAAGAATTTCCTTCTGCTAAATAGTCCTTAAACTAATAAAGTGTAACCTATTATGTATGGTTTAGTATTAATACACTTATTTCTGAATTTACTGAAAGAATTCTCTGCAAATAGCTGCCTTCAAACAAGGGCTGCAAAATGTCAGACTCACATTCTCTTATTTTATTCCCTGGCCAATCTATTTCAGATTTCAAATGATGCTTTTGCCTACTTCTTGATATAAAACACTCCACCTGCAAAGCTCCTCTCCATGGCAGGCACTACTGAGGTGCTTCTGAGGACCCTGATGCTCCAGGAGGTGCCTTCCAGCAGGGCTCACCTGGGCAGTGCTGATGTTTAGCTGAGAGTTCAGGGGTTTTTTTCAGTCTGGTGAATGTGGAGCTGTGGTGGGATATGTCAGAAAAAAACCCACCAAGTCTCGCAGGCCACGTTGAGTGAGATGTTTTCTCGTGGCTTTTTCAACTCTTATCAGTGAAAGTGCATGTGAGAGTATGATGTGAAAGCAGAAAATTGAGGGGGATTGATGAAATTGGTGACAGATGAGCTCATCTCTCTGCATGTTGTGTAACACACCAACGGTGATTTGCACAGAGCTTTGGCAATATTAGAAAAGTGAATGTTTCATCCTTAATTTCCTTGGTTTTTTCCCTGTCCTCTGCATGCCCCTCCAGCCCTGGCAGCACTGCTGAGTTTGAATTTGTTTGTTTGTTGGAGTTAAGGGGAGGGGAAGGTGAGTTTGTGTTGCTGAAGATCAATGGCAGCACTTGCATTGACTTCCCACGGGGTGAGAAAACAACACCCAGGAACCAGGGGTGGGGGAAGGAGTGATGGGCCATTACTGTTGGGATCTGAGGGGAGGTGGGAGTTAAAAGGGCCGTGAAGTTTATGCATTATTGACAGAATAGCCATAATGACTCCTTAGGAGCTATTACACGGTGATATGTGAAGGCCTTAGTTGGGGATGGTTTAATTTATGAATCATTTCTGTGATGGATTGCCTGCTCTGTCAGCCTGCCTGCTGCACTAACTCGGGGTTCTTAATTCATTATGGAAGATTTCATGCAAAGTAATTGCTGTACAACATCGCTCCTCAGAATGAAATAACGGGGCTGGTCTTCCCCTCCTCCTGCTGGTGAGAGCTTTTGTTCACGTTCTGAGCAGTTCCCTGTTCGTGGAATATCATCTGGAAAAGTTTTGCAAGGGAGCAGCTCTGCTGGAGAAGGGAGTTCCTGAAATGCCCAATGTTTTTGCACTTACAGGTCTAATCTTTCAGGTTTCGGCTCCACTTCTGTCTAATGAAGTCTCGTGTTCTCGTGTTAATTCCGGCAGAGGGAACATATTGAAATTCTTCCTTCACAAATCCTCCAGAGGAAGTCAGGGCTTGGTTCTGAAATATCAGGGGTGAAATTTAGAAAGGTTTTTTTATTATTTTGGTGGTTTTCCTGTACGGTCTTGAACGAAGCTCGTAATCTTTCCCTGCCTTTCTCTTCTCACTGTAAAACAAAATTGTCCATGTGTCATTTTCTTAGAGAAAGTGAAAAATTACTTTTTTGAGCAGCACAAAATAAGGGAACTCAGTTTTACAGTGTGTGTGGAGCCCCCAAAAAAGTACAAATGAGTTCTGAAGAATTAGATAAATTCTGTTCCCACCTGCAGCACTTGGATTCTGTGCCCCAGATGCAAGTTTTGTCTTGGGAAATCTCAAAAGAATATGAACAGAGTTTAGAAGGATGGAGCACACCCTTCCTACAGAGAAAGGCTGGGAGAATTGGGATGTCTGGAAAAGAAAAGGTTTGGAGTGACCCAGTTGTGACTTTCCAATACCTGAACAGGAAAGCACAGGAAAGATGGAGACAGACAATTTACAGGAGCCTGGAGTGACAGGACAAGGGGGAATGGCTTCAAAATGAAGGAGAGCAGGGTAAGATGGGATATTGGGAAGAAATTTGTGCCTGTGAGAGGAGTAAAGCCCTGGCACAGGTTGCCCAGAGAAGCTGTGGCTGTCCCTGGAAGTGTCCAAGACCAGGTTGGATTGGGCTTGGAGCAACCTGGGACAGTGGAAATTGTCCCTGCCTATTTCAGGAGTGGAACTGGATGGGCTTTAAGGTCCTTTCCAACTCAGGCTATTTTATGATTTTAAAATTCTTCCTTTCCCTCCTGATGTGCTGATTTCCCCAGTCCTGAGGCAGCCAGGATGCTGACCCAGGTCAGGCTGTGATCACCAAGGGCACCCTGAGGACTCTCTTTGCCCACCTGGTTCCCCCTGTGAGCCCTCCCCAGCAGGGACTGCCCTTCCTGGAGGGCAGGGCAGCAGTGTGAGGTTGAAATCCTGTTCTCCAAGGCCTGGAGGAGCTCATCTCCTACACACAGTGCAGGGCCATGCAGGGATGTTGGAGTCAGCCCCAGAATAAGGAGCTTGTTAATATGGTACATGCTTAATTTATTCTGCTCCTCAGGGGGCGAGTGGCGAGTCATTACCGAGCAAGAGCACAAACACAGAAATCCAAGGCATGGTTTTGATAGTTATTTTAAAAATCTTAATTCCTTCATTCTGCTTTCCTAATTCAAAGCAGGCATGGAATTGAACTATATTCTTCTGGGAAACACAAAAACGGATTCCTCTGGGGGAAAAAAATTCAAATTTGAATATAAAAATAACTCGAGTGATCCTTTTTCTTTCCATTAGTATGTCCTATTTTTGAAGTCTAGAGATGAAATCTTGTAAGATTCTCTTTTTTTTTTTCCTTTTCCTTTCAAACAAATGGATGAATAACTTAAAAAGTGCAGTCCCAGAAATCTTGTGAGAGAGTACAAGCTCTTCTGCCTTGGACAAGATTGATGAGGTTAGCCTGACTGGCAAGTGTGCATTTTACATGCTAATAGCAAGGAGGTTGTCTTGCAGGGAGAAAATACATTGCAAAGTAAGTGTGGAATGTTTATTAGTCCCAGCAAAGTGCAACGGAGACGGTGCAGATGGTGCAAGAGGAATGTCATGCAGGAAATATCAGGCATGTGTGTTTCTTGGCCAAAACCCCTTTGTTCATGATGGGTCTGGGAGGCCTCGGTGCAGACAGACGTGGCCCTCATCATCCTCACCCCAGGGGCTGCAGACACTGCCTGAACAGCCCCATGGCTCCAGAAATCAAGGGTGGGTAAGACCTCGTGAGCAAACCCTAAGGCGACCCATACTTGGTTTCAGGGGCTGTGGGCGCTCGTCTCCGCCGGGTTCCGATGCTCACACCAAACCCAGGACTGAAATTCTGCCCCTGCCCTGCTCCCAGCAAAGTCTGGGAACAAGGAAAAGCTGGATGGAGAGTGGTAAAGAGCCTTCTGCACTGGGAGATACCGAGCTTTCCTTTGGCTGGTGGAGAGGGAAAGGGGGAGGGTTTGAAATCTCACCATCCTTTTTGTCGTATGAGTTGTAAATTTGAGGGAGATTTTAAGGCGCAGTGACTGGAAACAAAATGTAATTTATGTTATCCTGATGCTTCATAGATGGCACTTTTTTTTTTTGTGGAAAGCACCTTGGTGTCATTGGCTGCAGCTGCTTTGTCTCTTTCTCCATTTTACATAACCTACTACTTATTAAAATCAAAATCTGATGAATTTATATTACTGTAATCTTAGGATGTAGATAGAGATCACTTTTTTTTTAATGCTGTACCTACTTTTCTCTAAATTTTCTTCTTGAAGAAGAGAAAATTAAATTAGTTTTCCTTTTGAGAATGTCGGTTTTATACAAGAAACTCATCAAAAATATCCTGTAGTTATGACTGGTTGTCTTAACCTTCCAATACCCAAACTTCATTTTTTAAGTTTGTTGGACAAACCATTTGAGTTTTCATTCAGCACAGCTAAAGATTTACTCTCATTCCTATTTGCCAAATCAGAATGAAATTTTCCAACAAACTATTGCGATGTTACCAACTGCAAATAAACCAAAGGAAAAGCTGGCAAGAAGCAGGAGAAGTCTGTGATTCCTCGTATTTAAAAGAGTTATTTTTCCCAGTGAATGTGCTTCTTATCCTTGTTAATATTTCTCTTGGTTGTGGATCTGATCACATTTGCCTGTGCAGGTGTAGCTCTGTGCACTAATTATTCCAATATATCTGGGATTTTGAGCGCCTTGAAACAGGTGACAAACGTGGTGGACCAAGGAATTTGCACTTTGCTAGAGAAAATCCACTCCATGTCTTTGGGTTTTGGTTTTGCCTCTGGGTACAGACAGAAAAATAGAAATCAAGGAAGGATGGACAAATAAAAGCACCTCTTATATGATCAGTTGTTGACAATAATCTCAAAACAAGCCACCTGCTCTAAATATGCTCCAAAATTCATTATCAGTGGCTTTCCAAGCTCAAACGCTCAGAAAATAAAGAAATAAGGAAAGCCTTAAATTGATGCTTTACCATAGAAACAGAAGGTTCAAAAATTGGAAGACTCTAGTGAGAGTTTTAAAAAATAAAAAAATAAATTCACATCCCTGCATGCCATTTATCCACATCCTTCCTCATTTGCATACTGGCAATCAAAATAACCTGTTCCCCAATCCTCTGAATAGACTTTTCTAGACTCTTTCCATTTTATTTGATTTTTTTTTCCCTTAATTGCCCTATTTCCTTCTGGCATGTAACACAGGGTATTGACTTTTTTCTTACCTCATACTTGAGGTGTAGTAGTTTTTCAGAGACGTGCTTTTCTAGAAATATAAAGTTTTGGGTAGTATATTTTTAAAGCTGATTTACTGTTTTTCTTTTATTAGCTTAAGGGTTAGAAGCTTTGGACAGATTTTAAAGTGTTTGATCTTTTTTTTTTTTTTTTCCTCTTTCCTGTGAAGATGACAGTTCATGGCAATTAGTGAGCTTTATCTTTCTGGGTTTTCTGCAAAATAACTATCTCCTTATGTGAAAATATAGTTTCATATTTTAAACAGGGGCCATTTCAGAA
The DNA here is from genome assembly GCA_013400435.1 of Pycnonotus jocosus. Taxonomy (NCBI): domain Eukaryota; kingdom Metazoa; phylum Chordata; class Aves; order Passeriformes; family Pycnonotidae; genus Pycnonotus; species Pycnonotus jocosus. Next base: position 198,646 of record VWYP01013773.1, on the reverse strand, counting down.
AAGGCCATACCTAAAAATTTTTTTGATAGAATGGTAATGATGAAAGATAATCCTTAAAAAAATAACCTAAACTTCATTCTCTCCTTTTTCTCAGTGCAGATTTTACAATTTGTAGGGAGAGAGCCAGTGTAATATGTGGGATTTGTAAATCAAAGCAGGAGGTCAGGCATGCTCAGAAGTGTGAATGGATGTTGGTCATGGAGAGGGCTCATAAGACGGGAAAATGTTCTTTTTTACAGAGATCTCATTCTTCTTGTGTCTGTTGACATCCCTCTGTTTTCTGTTCAGAGCACACACCTGCTTTACAGCTTACTGAGGTCTCATTTTGGGCTGCAGCCGTGTCCTGCTCTGGGTGGAGCTTCAGTGGCTCCAGAGCTGTTCCCAAACCTGGCACTGCCCCAAGGCAGGAGCTGCAGGGAGAGGCTTGGACCATCCTAAGTGAACACCTGAAAGTTCACTGCTTCCAATTCAGCAAGGGAAAACTACTGTTTTCTACTTTAAAATTAGTTTTCTTCTTTTTACTTTGCTTTGTCCCCCAACTGTCTTGGGCTTTCCTGTTGTGTTCTGTTGTAACTGGAACATTTCTTTGCTTATCTTTTGAGCCCCTTTCCCCCTTCTTTTGCACTTCTCCTGATTGTTTTCTGTGTGCCCAGCCCTCCCTGAATGTGTGCTGTTCCTGTTATCCCTCACCCAGGATGGAAGGACCAGAGGAGTTTGTTCATTTGTAAGAGGGCAACACCTCACATCTTTTGGGTGTGGATAAAGGACATTGCATCAACAGCTGTTGGTATCTGTGGAGCCTAAGGAAGGTGGTTAATCTGGGACACATCTCAAAGTGGCAGAGGTATTACTCTCTCTTGAAAAATTTTGACTGTGCTGGAGAATTATTTGTAGGAATTAATCCCATTCTCTTTTCCCAGTGAAAAGGGGGAGAGTCTCTGTCATGCCTCTTTGGAAAGCATTTAACTATTCAATTAGCAAGTTCATCTGGAATCATGTGAAAAAAGACACAAGAATCCTCCTGGGCCTGCTGTATGAATACCAATGGATTAATTAAACTCTACCTAAACATGTCAGTATTGTGCCTATCATGGGGCCATCTTTTATCATAAAGTTCCACTGTGCACAGACAGCGCTAGGTGTTTATCTTTTAAAGAGCACTTTATTTCTGGGAGATGTGTGTAAAATCCTGGAAGGCTCCTGGGTTTATAAAAATGTCTCATCACTGCAAAGAACCATATTGTCATTCCAGCAGGGAGATCTGCTGGGATGCCCCATGCTGGGCCCTGCAAAAGCAGGGTCTGTTTGGGTTTGTCCCTCTGGTCTCCCTTCTTTGTTTAAACTATGAAACAACACAATGTAAACACGAGGCTGGAATAGCCAAACCCAAATGTAATCTGTTAATTTTGTAGCTTTGGTTTTTTAGGGTTTTTTAAATGCTCTGGAGTGCGTGTTCCCAGGCTCCTGGGATTTTGTTCTGAATCAGCAAATCTGCCCCTTTCTCCTCCCTCTCTGCAATGCTCTGTTCCACCAGGCTCAGGACTTCTTGTCACCTTATCTGCTCCCTCTCCCACTTTCTCTTACTTTCTCCTGTTCTTGTTAATTATCCTCCCTTTTTCTCTAGAGAACTTCCTACTCAGCTTCTAAAAAATTGCTATTTTGGGACCCCAAATCCATGTGAACTTACAGCTAGAACAGATGCTTGTGCTTTGGAGTCCATATTTTCCCTGACCACTTATGAAAAAGACCAAAAAAGACTAAAAGCCAGGATTTCCCTGCTGGCTAGTGGCAGGAATCCAGGAGAAGGATTTTTTTGGGGGGGAAAATTAGAGCTACTGCAAGGCTCATGCTAAATTCCAAGGGTGGGAGACCTCACATAATGCTCTCATCTGTGGGGTGAAATCGGGTGCTGTGCTGGAAAATATTTAAAAACATGCTGGATTTTATATTAAGTTAATGTGAATATGTGCTGAGGGTGTTTAAAAGATGTATGGACCTGGCACATGGTTTAGTGGTGGGCTTGGCAGTGCTGGGTTAAAGCGCAGAGTTGATAAACTGAGAGGTCTTTCCCAACCCCAAAAAATGGTGATTCTGTGGAAATCCAGCAAATCCCATGGGCAGGAGCATCAGTGCACCAGGACACACATTCAGCCACCAGTGCCTGCACATCCCTTTGCTCCTTTGTCCCTTTGGTGCAGGGGACAGGGAGCAGGGCACAGGTACAGGTGTTTCACCTGTCAAGGCTGCTGCTGCCTTGTCACTCTCCCTTTAAGCACTTTGTGCCTTCTGTGTTGCTTTATGAAGTTCATAAAGTTTTCCCATTCCATTTGCTGTTGCTAGGTGCTGGATTTTTTTTTTTTTTTTTTTCCCATTGTGCTTGTTATGAAGAAGCCTTCAGCAGGCTAAGAATATTTTATAAGGTTAGAAAATGGTGTTAAATGTTAATTAGCAGTTGCATAATCCCAGGTGGCATCCTTTCACATGCACTCGTCAATTTTTAATGAGTGTCACTCGTGCACATCAAACTCAAAATTAGCTTTCTTTCCCGAGTACTCTGTTTGATTTTCACACTCACTTCCCCTCCCCGTCTCCTTTGATGTTACTGACACAATATATCATGCTGGCATTTGCTTTGGTTTCATCTCCAATGCATATTGTCATGTAGCTAGTTAGTTATCTGCAACATAGACACACACTCCTACCCGCAGGAGCGCCCTTCACAGAGGCACAGGATGAAGCCTGGCTTTTATTTTTCCCTTCTTAGGCGTAGCCTCTTGTAACTGCAATGAGGGAAACCCAATGCAAAGGCATTTCAGGTTTTGATCTGAGAATTCTGAGTGCTGGAGCTGCTCTCTGAGCTTAGCTGGAGGTGCCCCTCACTGATCTGGGGGTACTTCATCCAAATTAAAAATTGGAGTGAAAAAAAATCTCTGTGTACCCTGGAAATTTATCACCAGCTAACCACTAAAAAGTGCTGTGCTTCCATAAATCTGCTAACTGGTGGGGTAAATCCCCACTTCATCAGTGCATTGTGCTGCTATAAAAGCATGACTGCTCAGAGGTGGAAAGGAGCTTTTTATCCCCAAAACCACCAGCAGCCCAGTACAGGAACGCCCTCAGTGGGGTGATTTGGTTTCTCAAAGGGGTCAGGAATGGCAGTGCCCAAGCCCAGTGCTGGTTTGCAGCAGGAGGAGCAGTGTAGGTGGAATAACCTGGTTATTGCTGCTCTCAGGGGGAGCTGAGCAAGCTGGGGGAGAGGTGCCCAAAGAGCTGGGTGGGAGGAGGTGCACACCTGGCCATGGGTGCAGATCGAGGGGCAGCCAGGCTGAAACAATCCCAGCTCCTCTGGAGTCCATCTCTGGGCTTTCTCAGAGTAGCAGAGCTGGAAACTCAAATCTGTCTGGTGGCTTCACAGTAAATAATGGGCCAGCAGAACGGGAGCCCAGATAACTGAATTTTCACTGCTGATCATTTCCATTAGTCTTCTTGCTTGTTAAAAGCAAAACGCCATCCCCCTCCCCTTCCCCCAACAGCACAGCTTGGCCCTTAGCTCCTGGTTTGATCATGGAAGTAATTTCTCTTTGGTCTGCATTTTGCTTTGATTTTTATTTGTTAAGGAAAGAGTTCTTCTAAGCATCGGGGTGATTTTGTTTTGTTAAATGGAGTTGTTAGCTCACTTGGCAGGAGGCTCTGTACAGACTTTGCTTTGATTTCCCCTAAGAATACCATGTGTTTGTAAAATATTGGCTTCTTGACACCATAGTGCCAATGACCTCTCCTTCCAATGAACAAACTCAGCTTTAAATTATTTTTATTAATCAAGATTTTATCTCTTAGCAGAGATTGACAGTTTTCCAAAATCTTTTTGACAGCTACTGTTACATGCAAGAGGTGAACCAGAATTAATGATCAAGGGTTAGGGGGGCCTGATTCCTGCTGTTACTTCCCAAAACATAAATGGGGGAAAGCTTGCTGATCCTCCTGTGCTTACACCAGCACAAATGAGATTAGAACCCAGTCGTGTATCCAGGAAAATGAAAATGTCACGGCAATGACTTGTGTCCAGCTTGTGGAATAAACAGATCAAGCAGGAGTAATTGCGTTTCTCTTTCCCCCTCTCTGCACACAGATACTTTTCACTGTCCTTTGATGATCTCTGCAGAAAATATAGATGATAATAAATATTTCCACACCCTTTGCTAGTTTGCAAGCGTAATGTAGCCACTTAGAAGAAAGTGGCAAGATAATGCACAAGGTGTGGAAGTGCCAAAATATCAGTGTATTTTCTGAAAACTTAAAACGTGGGGTTCGTTGTTTTGGATTTTTTTTTTTTAACTTACAGTAGCAAAGAGGGGAAAAAAAAAATCCTGTTTGGTTTTTCTGGTTTGGGTTTTTGGTGTATTTTTTGTTTATCCCAGCAGTACAGAGAAGCCCCAGTCCTGGACAGACCCCAGTGCTGGCACTGTCCAAGGAGGCAGCAGGGATAAATCAAATGGTGCCACTCTGCCAAGTCCCTCAACGCTGTCCTCCAGTGCCAGCAAAGATACAAAACACTCAGATGTGCCCACTGAAACATATTGTGCTTTCATCTTAGAGCTCCTACTGCACACAAGTCTTAAAAGAGAGACCTCTAATATCAATTAACCTGCTTTTGATCCTTTGTGACAAAAGGCAAGCTGTTGTGATGGGAATCCAGCCTGCAGCTTACATCTGCTCTAGACCCATCTGGAAACCCAAATGCAGTGGATGATTCGAGGAGAGAAGCGATCACTGAGTTTTTCCCCAGTCTGGATCAGAAGTTGAATGTTGGAAATGTAACCAGGTAGTTTGCTGTGGTGGGGTTTGGACCCCAGTGGAGTTTCCTAGAAGCTCTGACCAGGGTGCAGCATTTCTCAGGACTGATTTTGGGGTTGTTTGGACTCTCCCTGTCACCCTTCAGGGTTTCATCCTTTTTTCTCAAGAGCTTTGGACTGTCCATTGAAGCTTTGAAGAGCCAGGTACCATTACAGAGGATGTGGTTTTCAGGCTATTTCTGTTGGCACACTATCAGACAAATTATCAGCTGCTTCTGGAAGATCTCCAGTCATTCCCTGTGCATTTGTGACCAAGCAGGCACTGCCAGGCATTTGCCTCCTGAAAGCAGCTTATCCTTCTGTGTCTGCTAAGCCTTGTGCATCAGCCTTAAAATGCTGCCTGAAGAGCCTGGGGAAGGCAGCAGAAAGGTGCTCTCAGTGCATTACTTCATGTCCCGTTTCCTGTCTCATAATTAGGTATTTTTCAACACACAGACTATAATAAGTGAAACCTATTCATTTGGAGGGCAGGGGCTTTTCTTTTCTCTCCCTCCTTGCTTTTGAATTATGGTTTACTTAATGTAAGATACCCTGCTTTCCAAGAGACAGAAAATTGGTTGCTTCTGCCAATATTTGGAGTTATAAACCATTGCTTAAACTTTATGAAGGCATTAATCCCAGTGTATAGATTGTTACTGTGGTTAAGGACTGTCTTATCAGCTTTAACAGCCCTTGGAGTTGCTTCAGGCCATTAAGCAACAAATTGTCTGTAAGAAATAATTTGTTGCATTTCTCCTACCTTGTTTTATAAGGAAAGGTGTTATATTTAATGTTATGCTTGCTTGGGTTCAGTTGTCATCCCCAGACAATGCCACCAGCTCTTCAGTCTGTGTAACTGGCCAGTTATTCCTTCTCTTGGGAATACACCTTGGAGAAGGGGACATGGATTTTAAAGTATTTTGGAATAATGGCAGAGTTTGCTTGTTGAAATTCCGAGTCCAGCAGTCTCATGAAATCTCTGTTCTTGTGGGTGGGTTTGTTTTTTAGCACATGACAGGCAAAGGCAGAGTTTTGATCATCCATTGGCATGCCAGTGTTGAGTTTTATGAATGCACATGCTGGCTTACAGAAAGTTGTGACAGGAGAGGAATGTTTAAAGACAGAATAACTGCAGAAATTTAAGTATGGAATAAAATTATTAAATAAAATTAGAGATGTGATTAAACTAGAGTATGGCCCTGTTTTGAATGAAGACTGTGGAGAATGGTTCATGTCATCTTCTCACTTGCATTGTGTTAAATCCTATTAAATCAAACTCTTAATTGACTATAAACTTGTTCTTGGTGGGTTTTGTTCTCCATGTTTACAACTTAAAGAGATGAATACGGGCTCTTTCAGCCTTCATGAGTTTCATTGTAGTTTAAAGGAGGGAGAAGCAAAGGTGCAAATTCTCAAGGCACAAGAGGATGAGCAGAACTTGCTTAGCAGCAGCAGTATTGACTCCCTGTGTGTGCTATTGCCAGCAAGGTCCCCCCTGCACATAAAAACCACTCCTGTCTCCATCCAGGCACTGGTGGAGCAAACACTCTTCTCTTCAGCCAGGCCTCACTCACTTTTTCTTGATTCATTCTGTTGGTTCATTAGAAAGAATTCAGTTTCTCTGGAAATGGGCTGAGAAATGTCCCAAATGCATCTCTGAAGAAGGGCTGGGAATAATGAACAATTATACTGCTTTGCATCAAGGATCCACCTGGAACTGGAGATCACAGGGGTGGAAAATGCTGTGAGAAAAGGTAGGAAATGTGTTTGATGGGTTTTTTTTCCTGGACCATCTCCTGATCTGTCTCCCTTTGAAACAAAGGCTGGATTCCAGCCACGCCAGGTGCTCTGCTCCAGACAGGAGTTAGCATTTCACAGTTACTGATTTGGGCAGAGTGATTTAAAAACCTGTTAAAAGCCTTTTCTCCTTCTGCCCTTAGACTGAGGAGCCAGCAAACCCAAGGACAGTGCTGTAGGGAAAGCTTTGGGTGAGTGAACTCCATTGATTTTGATGGAGAACTCCATCGATTGTGATGGAGCCACACTGACTGACACCACCCAAGGAATCTGCCTGGAGTGAGAGGTGGATTGGATTTTTTTCTTCCTTATTACTTAGAGAATTGGGAAGGCTTTACATTCTAGTTAGCCCAGAAATGTGTAAATTTGTTGAAAGCTTTTGGTGACACAGGGAACAACAAGGACATAATTTCGCTCCGTGGAACTTTCAGGCAGGAAAGTGGGAAACTGAGAGGTTTGATTTTCCTTTTAGGGGAATGTAAATCAAAAATAAGAGCTGAAATCAGTGAGCTACACAAATGTAAAGAATGGAGAAAGCAAAAAGCAAGTCTGTCCCATTAGCATTTTACTTGTAAGCTCAATGCATCTGATAAAAAAAAAAATCATTTAGAAATAATAAACATGCCATTTCTGCAGTCACATTTCAGAGCAGAACTACACTTTGAGGGCTATAATTGTGACCTACATTTTGAATTATTTGATAAGGCTGACCCCCCATGATGATCTCAAATTAAAATCTTATAAATTACCACTTTCTGGCAAATAGGCTTGCTGTTATCATTTCACTCTGACATTTATTCTTTGCTATGGGTCACTGCTTTATTACTGTAAGAGCTTTTGGCCAAGTGCTGTTCCCAAAGCATAGAAAAGACGTTAAAGGTTAATTTCTTGCAAACTGTGAGAAAATGTTATGTCTCATTCACTTAGACTTGCCTTACTGAATTTGCATTCTTTTTATAGTATGTGTATTAGTATGTAGCTAAAATCCCTCACAGCAAATCAACCAATAAATTGCACTGAATTGCAGTGCAGTAATGAATTGCTTGTCATTTGGTTTCTAACAACAATAACAAGAAGGTTTTTTATGCTCTTGGCCAGACAATTGACATATTCTCTGGTGGTGTAACTCTGGAGTCTTTGGAGCTCTGCCTGCAGAGAGCTTGGCCCAAAAGCTGTGAGTGCCATAAAAGTCCATTGTCATGTCTTCATCTGAGCGTGCCTGGGGCTGTGGCCTTGCTATAAAAAATTACGATGATGAGAGCTGGTGTTTGGTTCCACTCTTCACTGGGTATTCAAATGGACAGGACAATTCCCCTGGAAATTAGCAGCTGTACCTCAAAGGTAGAACCATTCCTTGTTGGCCAACAGGAGACCAGATGGGCTGATTCCCCCCAGGAAGAGCCCTGTGAAGGGTTTGTTCTGCATGTAAACAAGACTCATTTGGGGTTTGACATGGGGACTGTGTATGGAGGACTGGCTGGGCTTTATCAGACCTACCTTTCAGGCCAGAAGGCAGCAGGAGTGATGTGAATGTGCAATTGCCTTCTGAATGCAGCGTGTTCTCTGTCAGGGTTTCTCTTCAAGGTATTAATGCTGCCCTTCCCGGTGGGAGATGCTGTGCAGGGAGCTGTTAATTGTCTCCACACTCAGCTGGTACCAAGGAGGAGCTGCATGACTGGGATACCTTCCTGTTGCCTGTGCAAGAACTCCCCTGGGGCATTGAAGTTGTCCTTAGCAAACACAGGGTGATAACACAAGGGTGATGACAGTGAGGGCACCCACACACACCTGGATCCTTCCCTGCTCCTCAGAGGAGTTTGGCTGTGAGGAGGAGGAGGGAGGGAAACACTGACACAGCTTTTTACCAGACAGAAATTATTAAAAAATGAATCACAGTTCTATACCGTGTGAGCCATCACTGGGAGCTCCCTGAAGAAGTTAATGAAGTTATGGCCTAATTAAGTAACAGATCTTGTTTGTCTCCTTTGCCTGTTGGAGAATGACACCTCCCAGACTTTGCCATGGACAGTGCAGGCAGGTGAGGTGTTTTACATACTCAGTCACTGAATATTCCACTTCTGCCTTGATTGTTGACCTGTATTGGCCAGTTTATTGTTTACTGGTTGGGTTTGCATGCAGTTTCTGCTCAGCACCAGGAAACATCTGTGGGATGTCTCCCAAGGCTTTTGTCATTACTGCACCGTCTAGCCCTAATTCTCCCCAATTATTTTGGCAATCGTGCAGTCTCCCTCTGCTGCCAAGCTTGGAGGCTTCAGTAAATAGCAAATTACATGTGTAACCTGCGTGTGAGGAAAAGCTGTGTACCATAAAGGCACTGCTTCCCTTTGCAGTGCGTGACTCACTGCTGCAGGCAGGGGAGGATGAGCTGTGTTGGGATCATGCAAGGTTTGCTTCGTGCCAGCTTCCAGTTACTCATCACTGTGGGTTCTCAGGGAGGCTCTCCCTGTGCCTGGTACCAGTGGGTTGTTGCTGCCCACTCCAGGTTTGATCCTGGTGGTGCTGGGGTTGATTCCCAGTGAGTTTTGTAGCAGTTCAGTACCAGAAATCGAATTAGTGCCTCTTTCCTGGCACTGAATGAGGTTCACAGGCAGGATAAAACCAGTGAAATGTTCTCTCTTGAGTTGTATTGTGCTCTGCTGGTACACAACAGGGAGTACAGGCACAGTATGGGAGATTTACATCCTACTCTTTTATGGCTTCACCAGGGTTAAGATAGGAATTGGAGTTTTATGTGTGTCCCTATTTTAACCATAAAATAAATCTGACCTTACGAGATGTTATTTTCTTCGGTGTGTAAGCATATTGTGTCTATGCCTTCATTCTGACTTGGAGTTTTGAGTTAAGCTCTCTGATAGTTGCCAGTGAAGAATGTAGAACCATGGTTATGAAATTCAATAAGCCATTGATATGATTATAATAGCCTCAGCAAATAGCTTGTGACACTCAGCCCTCACAGAGCTCATTTTTTCATTCTCATTCTTACCTAAAGAAGTGCTAATGAGAACATTTTGGAGTGACTTCTGTAACTTTTCTCTGCTTTCTTTTATGAGACTTGGAGGTTTAGTTTGGATTTGTAAGACAGCTTTTTTTATGATTTTTTTTTTAAACAGGAGAACATCAGGGACTGCAAGGAAAAAAATGATAGAAACATGTTGGAGATGAAAATAGATCAGTATTTGGCACTTCATGCTCCTTAATTAGGAAAACATTTAGTTCTTTTTAATTTAATTATTTGGTTGATGTAAAGAACTGTAAGGATTTTGCCATTAAAGATCTCATTGTACATCAATATTCACATTGATTTTAGGCGTAGTTTGAGATCATGCACGTTTTGTCCAAAGCATTCCTGGTGCAGATCCACAGATTGTTTTATCTGTGCCAGTCTAATTGACAAAGGGGTCACCTGGTGGCACCTTCTGACTCGAGGAGATCCAGCCTCACATGGGCCAGGTATTGCCTTAAACTCTCTAAAGAGCTCAGCAGCTGAGAAAGGAAATATATTTGGTGATAGATCATCCACTCCTCGTGCCATACTACAAACTGTGTTAAAGAATAATCAAAGAAAGTGCCTTGAGCTTGGAATTTTATCACTTTGATGACAAAATTATCAGTGCATGCTGAGCTGCCCGTGTCAGTTGTGTCAACTCTAAATTTGGAACTCGCTCTGTTTAAGTGGCAATAGCAAATAATCCTTTATTTTTAACCTTAGTGGTAATTAAATCTTTATCTGATTTAATTCTGATTGTTTTAAAGCTTTATCATCTAAGTATTAATGCAAATTAACCAATGCAATTTTTTCATTGCTGAGAGGGCACACATTTGTCTTACATCTGTAAGGAGTTGGATTTCCTTATCTTCCTGGAGTCCTCAGCCCAAACTTGCCATGAGAGAAAAAACTGTTTGGATTTAATTTTAAAAACAAATAATGAATTGAAAACTCCCTTCAGCTCCTTTAATAAGTAAAAATAACTGATAAACGATACAGACAGAAAATTGGTTTGTCATTAAGTGTATGTTGGGAAGAAATTGGGGGGTTTTTTTAAGAAATGAATTGTGTTCCTTACAAGACCTTAAGCCAGGAGAAAGAGGATTTCTCTGTGCTGTAAAGTCAGACAATTGTCAGGTGAGTGAATTAAGGAGAATAATGAGTGTCTCCCCTCACTCTGTTCTGCTGCCTTGCTCTGCAGCTGCTCCCAGCCCCTCACTGGGGATGTCTATTACCTGTTTCACTGATGGGAGCCTGTATGAATTCATCCTCTAGGTAAACACATTTCTGTTTTAAAGGGTGCAGAAATTGTGCCAAGTTACAACTAAGTGATCAAAATGTGCTCCCAGCTCTCGGTGTAGGTTTTGGCTCATTGATTTGGTCTGTGGTTGGCTAGAGTAGATTTAAAACCAGACAAGTGAGGCAATGGAAAATAAAGGAATATCCTGCAGTGGCAAGGCCTGGCCAGATGATGCAACAGGGTTTTTTTTCTGCTGTAAATCCTGGCATTGTACAAGTTTAAATTAAAAGGGAGGTTTCAATTTACATGTTAAGTAGTGAGGATATAATGTGTAACTTCAATATAAAAAGACAGAAATACAGTTTTAAATGTAAGTATTCAGTGTTAAGGCTCCTGAGATGTTTGCCTAGGTTGTTATTCTTCTGAGTTTAAATACACTATAGTACTTTTGGAAAATCACTTGTACAGGCATGTTATTTCTCTTTGGATAATGATGATTTACCACCATTTATTTTATCTTTTGGATGTCCAGGATAGTAGCATTGGCACATTGAAATGAAATCACATTTCTTGTAACCTCTTTCATTCTCTTTAACAGCATTTGACAAGACAAAGAACAGTACTACAAAATACCCATATGTCCTTAGGAGAATATTATGAAACTAATGAGGCACATTTCAATAACTTCAGTCACGTACTCAAAGGAGGCAGAAGCAATATATTGACTGGTGAAGTACTTATATGAGGCAAAAATTGGCATTTACTGTGTCACAAGGACTTTATGACCATTTTAGGGAGATTTCTGGACCCTGAGATTTAATAATCTTTTCGATTTGTCACTCCAGTGGAATGACTGTGCTCGTGAATTTACTCTAAATAAAATTTTCTAATCATCCTTAGGAAAATTAGAAATATATGGCAGATTAGGGAACCAGCCATTCATCTGCTGGGTTAAATGCACTAACATGAACTTAACAAGCGGTGTCGTCTTTTAACACATGCAAAGGACCAAATTATCTGCTGAAAGACTGACATTATGTAAATGTAACATTTGCTGGACCTCTAAACCCTGTGATTAAATTACTGTCGAAATTATTCTGCAATATGAACGTCGCCTACAAAAAAGAAAAGCTGTAAAAGAAATGGCTGTGACATCTTCTGGGTTTGCAGTATTTCCATAATGAGCGTTTCAGATGAAGGGTTGGTACGTATAGCTCAACATCTTAATGAAACGGGGAGAAAGGAAAGGGAGGATGTGACGTGAGGAGAAGTTACTCTGCAGAGAGGTAAATTTATCCTGGGGTTTCCACAAGAATTGGTTAGCGGAAGAAGCATGGCTCAATTAAGAGGGGAATTTAATCCACAAATCAAAACTTGTCACTGGAGAGAGGCTCCCCCCGCCTTCCTCTGGGGATGTGTTGGGTGATCAGTGGCAGGTAATCTGTTTTCACTTAGTACTCTGAGAGTGACACATCTGTAAAACAGCAAAAAATAAAAAAGGGAAGAGTGTGCTGAGACTCTGGAATTGCAGGTAATTATGGCCCTGAAAGGCTGCGTGCAAATTGTTCCCTGCAAAAAGCCAGAACAACCCATCAGTTAACTTGCCCTGTATCATTAACTCATGTAAATTGTCTTAACTCATATTTCACTCATTCAAAAAAATAAAGATCTAGCAGAACAAATGTGCTTCAGCAAATGGAGGCATTGAATGTTCTGTTAATTGGCTACTTAGGAAGCTGTGACAGCAACAGAGAGGGGCTGCACTTCACCCCCTGGCACAGCTGAGAGGTGAAATTACTGACAGCCCTTTTTGGGTTACCTGGCACCAGAGCCCACGGTGATGAGAGCCAACACTCCCCTGGAAATCCATAAAGGCCAGGGGTTTATTTCCTTGGTGTAGCTTTTGTTCTTTGGTGGGGACCTTTTTCTTTCTCCTCTCTGTGCCTCGTTCTCAGGGGAAGGATTTGGGGTGGCTGTGGGAGGGGAGGGCAGCTCTGAGACCTTGGAGAGGGAACACTGCTGCTCCCCTCTAATTGGTAAATGTCTAGTAATAGGTGAAAGGAAACAAATAAATGTTCATTTAGCTAAGGTGGGCTGTTACATTGCTGGGTTTAGAGTGGTTGGTTTGAACTTGCACTAAGAAAGACTAACAGAGCAGTGGGACAGAAAAGACAGAATATTAACAAACCAACATCAAGCTGATTTTGTGTGTTTTCAGGTTTTGCCAACCAACTGAAACCTCCAAAACAGACTGTCTCCACCAAAGTGTCCAGTAGTTTGCAGGACACCTTGTTTTATTTGTGCTGCTAGCTTTCCTTCCCTCCCTGCCTTAAAATAGGCACTGCCAATTTTGTTTTACCCCATGACACTATCCCCTTCCTATGGAGATTTTTTTGAGTATTTATTCACGGCTCTTTATTAGAAAAGACAGTCAGTATGACTGTCTGATTAATGTATGACAGTGCTGATTAATGCAGCAACTCAGCAGATTGGTCTTGGGGGTTCCTTTTTCACACGGACTTTACATTTCTGATCAGTTTTGCCTCAAGGTTTGTTGTTATCCTAAGGGAAGCTGCTCCAGATTTCCACCATCCTCTGTGATATTTTATAATGGAGAAGGCAATTCCAACACATGGATATCCCTCCTTGTTTTCTCAGCAGCTTGATGGGACTTCTTGATGCCTTTTTCAAATATTTGTGGTTGTAATGATCAGAAAATGCAGTGTGATCATTTTGCTTGCAATGTGTGCCTGTTCCCTTTTCTCAGCAGCAGTTTCCTCTCAGTGCTGTTCTCCTGAGAGCCTTGTCCACTTCTTGTTCCATGTGCCAAATCCTGTAACAGGAGGAGCACTTCTGTGCTCCAGACAGGACCATTTCAGTCAGATTCTGAGGAAATCAGATGTCTTTCTGGATTAGTTCATGTTTCCATGAGATGGGCGATTGTGGTGCTGTTTCCAGATGAACCAGATATCTCTCTTTCCCACAGACAAGAAAACTCACCTTGTCCCCATCCCCTTTCTGTGGTTTTGTACAGTGAAATCAAGATGGAAAAGGGTTTAATTTGTGTGATTATGTAGTGATGGTACCTGTTGCAGTGTAAACTGCCTCTCAAAGGGGTGTGATGGTTTATTTCTTTTAGCTAGAAAAAGATTTTTTTTTCACAAAAGGAACCTGCAATTGTCCTTCTGGTTTCCCTTCACCCAAACCTTCCTGACGTGTGGGAAGCAGAAAAAAAAAATAATAAATGTGATAACAATTATAATAATTGAAGAAACCTTCTAAACTGACCCACCTCCCCAAACCATTTACAGATTCAGCCAAAATGACATCTTAAGGTTGAAATTTCTTCTCATTTATGTCTCTTCCTCACTGGCCCTTACTAATGTAGCCTGGCCCCTACTCAACTGGGAGGGGGCTCTGCAGAGGGACTTAATTGTTTGGAAATCTTAGTGGGACCTCATCTTTTGAAGTGGAAATATTATTTTCTATGCAACTGGACCAAAGTTACCTGCAGGATTTTCTCCACTTTTTGTTTGAAAAGGAAATATTTTGAATTTTTCTCTCTCTGTTCCCTGTTCCTGTTTGGTCAGTGCCCCATAAATACACCTGAAAACAGCCCCTGATCTGAGCAGTTCAGTTTGTAATTGAAAATATGAGGAAAATAGGAAAGGACAGAAATCAGTGGTACGTGTACTTCTCGATTTTTTAGTTTATTCACATTCTGAAGAAAATGAGTTGCAAAGGTAAATAGCTTGAGGGTGAGGGCTGGTCCTATACTTGATTGTCTCTGAAATATATATTGCTTTTATTTATCCCATAATCCCTGGTACCTGAGAATTTCGGTCACATCTGGCACAACCATTAGTAGCACTTCAATTTCTTGCCATCCACCTTAAATTACCCCAGGTTTACACTTGTGTAACTACAAACTGAACTTTTTCATTAATTTTTCAGCATTAAAAAGAAAAAGTAGGCTAAACTTCAGCTGTTGCAGATGAAGTATTTAGAATAATTTCCCAAAGCCCTTCATAAATGTGACATTGATTCATTGATATACAGACCATTAGCAGTTAGTCTCCTCTGTTCATCTATCATTTCAATTATCTCTAGCCTTCCCCAGGGTCTTTGACAAATGGGAGACAATTTGCATTTTGTACATTAATGACCTTGGTGGAATTTGTAATTTTATTCCCCCCCATCTTATACTTTAGCATTAGAGGGGATAACCCCACCAAACTGCACTGGTCCAGTTTTTAATTTAATTGGAAGTGTGGAATTGTCAAGGTGAGGGGAAAGGAAGAAATAAGGAAAAAAAATTAAAAGTATTTTGCACCTTTTGAAGAACTTTCACCTGAAGATGAAGCAGATGGTTGGAAGTTAAGCTTGAAGTCTGTTTTATAGGGGAATGTTGCTTCTCTGGGTTGCAGGCTTAGGGGAGCAGTTAAGAGCACAGCCTAAATCTTGGCCTAAGGAGATTTGTTGGTCTTCTCTCAAACTGATTTCTTCCTGGAAAAGCTGTCTCTTGGTTCTTTTGATAATGCACAGAAGGAATTTCATAAAGTGATCCCTAAAAAGAGAAAGGAGGAAAAGGAGCTGTGTTTTAAGATGTGCATTTCAGAGCTCTATGGCATGGCTGGATGCTTAAGAATCTTAACAACTTCCATTAATAATTTTAGGTTGTCTACTACTAACAAATTATCCTTCTTAGCTTTGTGCTCTGTAGAAGTTTTCCTGTTAAGTTAAACTATTAATTTCCTCCTCTCCCATCTTTGAGCCTCTGGTCTTTTGCCCTAGTGATGTATTAACCAACTTTTAGCATTACCTATGTTGGCCACCATTCACACCTTCCCTGTTTAAAAAAATAATTACGGAGAAATATGCGTTATCCACACTTTTCACTCTTTGCTAATGGCCATAATGCAGGAATCCTGGAGAAGAGATACAAGTATTTAGCTAAATTAGGAGGTATAAGTACCTGGTAAAATTAATCATTTTACACTCCTGGGTGGGCCAAAAGGGGCGGTGCAGTGTGGGCAGAAAAAGTGAAATTAATAACTGAAGTATCCTGTAATTGAGGAATAGTTTATGGTCTTGCTGCTGCATTCATTCCTTCAGGCCAGCTCTCAGGGTTTTGGGGTGGTTTGTTGTTTTTTGAGTAACACGCAGCAGCTGCAATCCCACGTGGGGAAGGCGAGCGCTGCCTTCTCCAGGAATATCCTCCAGGTGTTAAATCTCCCCGTTGCCAGCAGTAACGGCAGCGTGGGAGCTGAGATACCAGAGGCTTTGCCTTTGCCTTTGAACACGAAATCACTGCAGCCTCTCAGACAACATTAGGTGGTAACTGTTGGCAACAGCGGCGATGTTGGGAGCGACGTCTGCTTCTGGCTGCATTTCCAGAACCATCCATAACGTTGTGGTGGAGGTACTTCGCTCATAGATCACGCTTTCCCTTTGTGCGTCACAGGGAATTTGGCTGCCTCTTCCATGCAAAAAAAAAAAGCAATTAGCCTGGGTTGAATGTGAGGAATTTATTTTTTGATTGGAGCTGAAGGGTGAAATTCCGAGCGTGGAAACCTGAGCTGCGAACTGGCGTCGACCCGTGGCAGAGCCGCGGTCCTGCCTTGTTGTTCAGGTTTGGGGGTGTTTTATTCACACAGCTGGAAAGATCTTGGGTTTAATCAGTGCTAGGCCAGGCTGGGCTGTGCTCAGGCCAGGCTGTTCAGCCTTGGATTCCTCTGACGTGCGTTGTACAACTGTTTTTCCTCCAGCTGAAGAGCCAGCAGCGCGGGGTTTGAAGAGCTCTGGTTAAATGAGACGCTCTGAGTGGTCTGTAAGAGTGAGCTAAAGATCAAGGTAAACATATTTATTGATCTACTTCCTCACTCTTCTGAAAACAGGACTCAGACTCCAAACAATACACGTGTCTGTGGAATATACTTGGCTTTGCCTACGTTACGTGTGCTGCACACAAGTGTGTGCTGGATATGTGTTTATTTTTACACAGCCTTCTGGCCCTGTTTGAATCTTTTCTCTCCCTAGTAGTGCTTGCCTTTTGTGGTCTGTTTTTAATTTTTTGAACATTTTCAATAGATCTTTAAAACTTCGAGTTTATCTCTAATGCATGTTCTGTTTAAGAGATTTAAATTTAAGACTTTGACCTTACTGTTGCTCGAAAAACCAGAGTTTGTTATCCTAAACCAAACAATCTTATAGGAGTGTGGTGTGAGGTAATATTTTACTGGGGTACACACCTTGTTAATAGTGAGAAACATGAAAATATATGTCAGCTGTTTGCAGGGAGAGAGGCAGAGGAATGCATGTTTTAAGGTGTAAAATGATCATATATAAAAAGACCAAATCATGTAGTAACTTTGAAGTTTTAAATTATTTAAGCTGACAAGACACTGATGTCTCACAGAAAACATAAATGCAAATTTCTCTTTGGTTATACCCCCTGAAAATACAGGGTATGGCTCTCCATCAAGACCAGATGCCTGACATCCAGGGAGATTTAAAAGGCAAATTTAGTTTGCGTTGGGAACCAGAATGGGAAGTTTGGCTTACATGAAACTGACTCTTCCTGCTCCGGTACGAATTAATTTCCGCCATGCAGGATTAACAGTTTCAGCCCTCTAATTTCTGCCTGTGATCACCTTTGACACCTTGGGAAAAACCTTGGGATCCCACATTTTTATAAGCAGAATTCCTGGGGTGTGAGGCTGAGGCTGCTCCCCGTGCTCAGGCAGCAGCTGCACGTGGTGACCACATGTGTGAGCAGGAGCAGGGAAGGTCCCAGGTTCAAATGCTGCCAAATTATTCCTTCTGCAGAGTGTCTGCCTTACCCCACCACGCTGGGCCTGATTTATTTGTTTGAGAGGAGGGTTCTGGGCTGTTCTGTTCTGTTCTGCTGGGAAAGGCCCTGAGAAATCTCAGCTGTGCTCTGCTCCTCGTTGTTAATTTAACTGGAAAGAGAAAATCCTGTCTCTTCAGTTCTGTGCTTCCAGCTTGTCACTGGTGAAATCTGCATGAAAGTTAATGGTTTGTACATCCCTCTTTTTTCAAGCTTGATGTAACTCATATTCAAGTGCCCTAGTTGGATTCCTTAGTGGGAATTCCCTTTCAGCTAAAGGATGCTCACCTGGCTGCTGTTTCTGATGAGCAGGATTCAGACCTTTCTGCAATATTTAGCTCCTGTTCAGCACTAAATGCCATCTCTGCCTTTTCAAGGGACTCCCTTTCAGCAGGGACAGTGAGCCCAGGTTCAGGGGGTTTCAGCAATCACAGTAAGCAAAAGTTAACGAGCACCCACTGGTGTCAGAGAAGTTGGAAGAATTCATAAGACAAATCAGGCAATGGAGTCTCTGAGAATAATGACTTCCCTTGGGTTTCTTTACAAATTAAACTGATGAAGATTTAATCTTTCTTTTTCTTTTCTTCCCATGGGCTGCTTTGCCCTTGACACACAAGATGAGTTACTGGAAGGCACAGTGACTGTGCCTTACACTTCTGCCAGTTCTTACAGTTTACACTTCTGTAAACTGAATAACCAGTTCCCATTAGTGTCTCTGGTAAATGAGGGACCTGGTTGTGTGGTTGTGTTTCAGCCATGCAGTGAATGATGACAGAAATGTTATTTTCTGTAGCAGGAAGTGGAGTGAGTTTACATTTAAAGTTAGCACAGGATTTTTGTCAGGGCAGGAAGTAATTCTGCCCACAAAGAACCGCTAGAAAGATCTTCTAGAAATGGAAAACAAAACATGGGAGAGAATATTCAGGAGGATATTGGAAGGAAGAGAAATTTAACCCATTTCAGGCCGTAACAGAGGCTGTTTGATCTAATCCCAGGCTAGACTTGATGATGAGCAAAGTTTTGGATTAGACTGTCAAGGACAACTATTAAGAAAACTAAGAAAAGAAAATAAGACTTTCCATTTAAATCTCCAATCTCCATAATGAATTCCTATTCTAAACTAGAAGCCAGCACACATCATCCTTTCTCTGCTGAGAAATTTTTTATATCCATTTCTGTTCGTAATGGCTTGGAAAAAGAAAAGAGAAAAAAGAAAAAGAGGGTTTTCATTATTCGTGTGAAAAATGAACTCATTTGCTCACATGCTTAGTGCTGGGGTTAATTATATTATGAAAAAGCACAGTTTGTAAGGAACTGGCTTATTACAATAGGAATGCCCTGAAATTTAAGCTGCCTAATTTGTCAGCTTGCTCAGACCATACTATTGTAACACTCAGCCTGTTTGTAGGTTAAGCAGCAACTTCTGGGCTTGGGGCTTTGGTCCTGCACAGGGGCTTATGGGCACGAGAGGGCTTGACAAATTCTGTGCAGCACCATTGCTCATCACCTGCAGTCCTGGGCACTGCTGCATCAGAGACTGCTTTGGACCAGGGGAGAGCTGCCCTGGGGTGGATTGAAGTTCCAAAATTGGCTGTGGAGTGCATCAGGTGTCCCTTTCCCTCCGTGTTGCAGTGGACACAAGGACACTCCTGGATTTGAGACGTTTATTCCACAGGTGTAGACAAAAGGAGACATTCGCTTGCTCAGATTGATGAGTTCTTCTGAGGACAGAGTAAAGACAGAGACAAAGCTGGAATAAACACTTACTTTATTCTCCACTTCCAACAGGACTTTTCTTTGTTGTCTTTCCTGCAGCTAGAAGCTGAAGCTGTGATTTGTGTCCTTTCCCTGAATGTTTGGAAGCTGATTCCCAGATTAGCCGTTCTTGCAGTGCTCGGTTCCCTGTTCCTGCATCCTGCTGGCTCCAGCTCATCCTCTCACACTCCTGCTGTCACAAACTCAGATTGATGCTGTACACAGATTTTCCAGTAATATTATAGCAGAGCTCCTCAACACCCCACGTGGCACATCGTGTGCCACCACTAAATTGGTACAATCTGCCCCATCCTTGCAGGTTTTACCTGGAACAAGCATTTATTTCTGTATGAAATTGTTCGTTCACCTTTCATCATGGGCACCCTCAAAGGCATCACCAACGTGCACATCTATTTTATCCCTGGCTTTGTTATTGCTGTGTTGGATCTTTGCTGTGCTCTTCATAAGACCTGACATGATAAATCCCTTAAAAGTACAGGTTGAACAGAGTACACAAAGTGCTGCCTTTGCTTCCTTGCTGTTCCTTTTTGATGCCAGTGCTCTCTGAGCTTGGGTTTGGTCCTGAAGATGTTGGCACTGGCTAACCCATGGGTATCTTCAGGTCATTCACACTTTTATGTGACACTGGCTGTCACTCTCCATCTGTCTTGGCCTGAAAACCTCCATACATTTGTGTAGCCTTGATTTTTTTTTTTAATTTATATATATATATATATTCTTTTCCTCATGGAGATCTGTAAAAATTACTGTAAATGCGAAGCTTTCAGAAATGACCCAGCACACTGGGTTTTTTTCTACGTCCTTTTCAATTCAGTCCTGCTGACCTGATTCATAGAAGTTTACAGGAAGCTGGAGAAAAGGCAGAAGTTCATGTAAATTTTCTTGCTATCCAGAAGCAAGAGAGGAGAGTTGGGCATAACATAATATTAGCAAAGAGCCAGCCTTTAGTTCATGGACAAGTGGTTTACTGACTTCCTCCCCCAGGAAAGCAGAAGGCAACAGGTTGCAAAAATATCTGGAGTTCAAGGGGCATTTTGTGAACTTTCCTTTGGGCACCAGGACTTGGCTTTGTTGGAGTCAACTGTGGGCCTTGTGCCTGGGGTTTAGCACTCGAAACATCAATCCAGTTGCTAAGAGTCCTGGAGCCTCACTGATTGTCACTGCCTTGGAAATGATGTTTGAAGAGTGTTTACCTGCCTGCAAAAACACTAAGGGCTTACATTGTGAGATCAGACCTGGAAAGTTCAAAGCCTTTCCATGTTTGTGTGTGCATAACCAGCACTTGTCGGTGCTGGAAGTCGGCAACACTGCAAAGAGACTGCATTTTTAGGGCAAAAGCACTTCTAGATAAAAGCAAGGGCTTTTAAGGATGTCACTGCAGAGCCCTGAATTCTTTCTGAGAGGGTTTCATTTTGTGGCATAAAAAGTCGAAGCAGAAAGAAACTCATCCCGGCAGAGCTCTGATGTGGGAAAGGTGCCATACAGCCAGCCAGGCTTTCTTTTATGTTTTGCTCGTAACCATCGTAGCAGGGAAAGGCAAACACTTGTCTAATTTGATAAAATATCTTTAATTGCAGCAGCAGTACTTGAGGTTTGGGCTGGCTGCGTCAGCTCTGTTTGTAATCACAGCTCCAGCCGCACTCCACAATCAGCGCCAATTGCTGCCAATTAGCATCCGCTAGGCTGGTGTTGCTTTATTCAGATGTTCCGGGGTGTTTGGTTGCATTATTCATACCTTGTCTGGGAAAACATAGCTTAAAAACGAGCACCATTTCAGGATTTCATTGTGCTGTGCCAGACCTCCCAACTCCACCTCTGGGTTTAGTTCTACTTAGGGAACAGAGGAAAACTTTGGGCGTGGTCTAGGTCCTGCATTTCACTTCTAGGAAATAGTTCCTAGATAGAGAAGTTTAAAGAGAGATCAACAGAAATAAAAAGCTGGTGTTCTTTTCATGTAACAGTTTGGTTTGGGAAATTGTTGTTGCAAAATATCATCAATGTGCAGGACATTAGGAATAGAAAAGAAGAAAAATTTTAAAAGGTGAGCAGGATGTGTATGGGTATGGAGAACTGCCATGACCAGGGACAGAGATTTTGGAAGGATTTAAGTGCCAGTTTCAGAACTGAATCTGGTCTATGATGTGGGAGAGCTTGGGGTGGAAGGGGCCATCCCTGTACCTGCAGCAGGTACAGCGTGTTCTCTGCAGAGGCACAAGATGAGCTACAGGTCCAGTCTAACACAGCAGAATGTGCCAGCATCTTGGGCTTTAAGAGCTTGTGGTTTCACCTATTTAAACTTTCAGCCTGTATTTTTCCCCTACAGGATTTTATTCTGACTTCAAAGGATTTGTTCTTAATGCGAGCAAGTGCAAATGATTGATGAATGCATTTGGGGTTTTTTTTCTTCAGATGATGATTTTAATAAGGAGAGATGAATGCTGGCTAAGTATGTTTAACCAGGAGCTTTGTTTGCTTTTGGTTTTGCATCTAAGTAGAATTAAATGAAAAATTTTAGTGCCACAGTAAGAATAGAAAGCAAACCATGGCAGAACCCCACATCCTTGGGGAACAGGGGCCATGCACACACTCCTTACGTGGCGGATGCTCCCTGCATATGGGAATGTGACATGGGGATAAAGAGCAATGAGTGCACCAGTAAATTCTTTAATTAAAAAAAAAAAAAACAAAAATTGGAGAAAGGAGGTGATAACTTGTGGAAGCACAAGGAGCACAGCTGGCAGCAGAGGCAGTGGCAGTGATGATGGGTGTTTGCTGGGAGGTGACGCTCCAGGAGCCTGCGCCAAACTCCCCGATAAGTTTGCTCCACTAATCAGGGGCTTGTTAATAATGACTCAGATTTACGATACTTCATAACAGCCCAAGAAGAAATATTCATCCTGGTATTGACTTTGTGGGGGAAGAAAACCTAATAAAGCATTGAGAGTGCTTAATCAATACCTGGGCAGGGCTGTGCTGACTATCAGAACGAGCAGCTTTGTTTGCCATTCAGGCGGATAATTTATGGTTAGTGCTGGAAGTGATGTATGTAATTTATGTTTTAGAGACAATTACTGCTCAAACACAACTGCTGCAAAGCTTTTTGCAGGAAGCCAAAAAAAGACAAATGCAGTCTTTGGGGTGTGAGTGTTGTGCCTGGCAGCCTGTCCAGTGTATTTGTGCATTACGTTATATTTACGTGTATAATGATATATGTGCGTGTGTGCTCGTGTTAGCTGTGTTGCATTGTAGCAGTGAGTGGCCTTTAAAGTCCAAATCAACTTTCTCAGGTTTCAGGATTTTTTAGACATATGATTTTGGTTGTAGACCGTCCAAGCTGTAATTAAAAAAAAAAACCACCAAAACCAACAAAAACAGTGTGTAAAACTTAAGAAGGTACTTATTTTTTGTATCTTCAGCATTTTTTTAAAATTGAATCAAATTATTTAGATCAGTATATGAGAAATTGCCAAATAGGCATTGTGATTTGCAGACACTTGCATATAATAACCTCCTTTTAAAAGCAAATTGTAAGATAATTGCAGTTCTACACCTTTGTGAGCCAGGCACTCAGATATATTAAAGTACACATATAGGAGCATTTCAGGTGCACATGATATACTATATTTAGACTTTGATCCTAACCATTATGAGGGTTTAGCTGGTTTTGTTTATTTATTTTTTTTTTACCCAACAGCATTTATGTTTTCTGAGTTAAGAATTCACATCTTTAAATTGCTGTAAAAGTCAATATAAGTTGCCAGAACCTGTTAGAGAGAGGAATGAAACTGCTTTCTTAAAGATATTTAACATTTAGATTCCTGAAATTGGCCCATCTTCTTCATAATCTCCAGGAGAAGGTCTCAAGTGTTATTAATGAAGTGTTGTCTTCCCTCTAAATAAATATGTTGTGGTTGCTGTGACCCCTGATTGAAGCAGGGTGTGTTACCCTAACGCTTTTAAACTAATCAAAATCACCTCCTCTCTCCGTGCTGGTGGGCTTTGTTCAGGCAGGATTGCAATAACAATGGGAATGATTTTTTTACAGATTTTATTCCACTTCAGTGGTTTATTACAAGCCCAAGGAGCTCTGACACACGCTGGAGTCAGTGGCTCACGGGTCAGAGCATGGGTTAGTCCCAGAGCTGGGCACCCAAATGGCAACTTTGCATCTGGCTGCCTTAGATAAATGAAGCTGTTACTAATATACAGCTTGATAAGTACAAAAACATTGGAAAAAGGGTTTTAAATACTGTGTGGCAGTTAGGAGTTTCCTTTTGTTATCTTAAAAATTAGCCTTTATATTAATGAATGCAGCGTGAACTTGTTGCATGGGGGAAAATAAAAATACCTTAACCTGCAGGCTGTGAGTTAACTGCTGTGTTCCACTGATCTGAACATACAGGCTGGTGCCAAAATCAGGTGGTGTTTCACTTGATGGTTTTCCTGCTGCAGAGCTGAGCCCCTGCTCGGTGCCAGTTCTTTCTCCTTCCCCAGCTCTGGCCAGTCCTGTGCTCAGGGCAGCTTTAATCCCTCACTGGATTTCAAAGATGCTGAATGGAGCTCCAGGTGGAGACCCTGCACAGCCCTCACCAACAGCTCAGTGATCAGGGGTGGAGAGGAGATTTCTGCCCCAATGCCAATATGTATTTCTGCTTTTCACAGTCATTTCTCTTCATCTGCTTTCTACTCTTGAGACACAGCGATAGAGCAGATCACTGCTGTTAGATTTCAAGCTGGAGTTACCAATGAAAACCACTTTGTCCAGTGTCTGCTTTTACATAAAGCCTTCATTTGTTTGGGGGAAATCTGAAATCACC
Organism: Pycnonotus jocosus; assembly: GCA_013400435.1. Taxonomy (NCBI): domain Eukaryota; kingdom Metazoa; phylum Chordata; class Aves; order Passeriformes; family Pycnonotidae; genus Pycnonotus; species Pycnonotus jocosus. Next base: position 174,327 of record VWYP01013773.1, on the reverse strand, counting down.
TACATTTTCCTAAAAACTTGGTGAAGGGTTGTTTTCCCTGGAGCTGAGGATGTGTGATGTTTTCAGATGGAACAGCATTAATGAGAACAAAGAAGTGAAGAGATTGGAATTCTCCTTCTCTATTCAGCATGTAGCTCCTAGGCAGGGTTAATTGGGCAGAGGTGGTCTGCTTCATGGAAAAAAAGGTATGTTCCCTTCCATATCAAGTATTTTATAAGATTTTTGGAGTAAAGGCACCTTTTCATGTAGTTCTGTTCTATAATACCCTGAGTGCAGGGAGTGTGGGACATAGGCACATATCAACAATCCATATTTTAACATACTACTGGATTTTAAGTATATTGTAGATTTTTTCCCCCCTACATGTATGCTAGCCAGATCATATATAAATTAATATCAAGTTAATCTAGATGCAAGGTGTTTTCAGTTCTTTTTCCCATGGCAAGACTGAAGGCTCACATCCAGTTTGTCACATGGATAATGTTCTTGTGTTGCAACATTGGCTCTATAAATAAACGTGAAACATTGCAGTAGCAAACATCACATTTATTTTTTTTTTTAAGTGCCTACAGCATGACATTACAGATGGATTGATAGGCCTGATAACATTGAACTTTTGTCAGACCTAACGTGGCAGACTTGTTACGTGTCAGAAATTTTCTGTCATTTTTCTCACTAGTCAAAAGGCAAAATATATTTGCAACCTTGAGTGACATTGAATATGGAAAGCAGACAGAAATTTATAATTTGACAGAATTGTTTTTGTTGGGCTTATTTTAACTTTCCTTGTTTTTTGTTTGGTGGCAAAGCTGTAATCAGATTTTAAAATCCTGACTAGTCTGTTTTAGGAATATGGAACAGCTGATTGTGGCTTGTAAAAGCTCTATGACCCAGGCTTTTGCAAATGTAAAACACATTCTTTATTACTTCACATTCAGATCATTTCTTTTTGTGCTTCTTTGGACTGAGGCAACATTTGACCTTTATTATGGAGTTGCAGAAAACAACTTGACAGGGAGCAGGCAGTAGGGAAGGTCTTGAACAGGAGAGAGGACAGCAAAGGATGCAGATGCTTAGAGAGGAAATTTTCATAGCATTGGGGCTAAAACTGGTGAGATTTATTCCTACTCAGTGTATTCCTTCAAATGTGGTTGCTCTCTAAGAAAGCTGTATCAAGAAAGCTTTTTTTTTTTGGTGTCATAACTCAGAAATTAAATCGTTTATTTTATGATAATTAGTTTGAAATAAGGTGTTTGTTTTAAAGGCACACAGAGATGGAAGGTTGGGTTTTGCGAGTATAGCAGAAGAAGTGGTGAAGTTTCTGGTGGAAAAAGCAGCAAAGAAATACAGAAAACATTTCATCAAAAGATGAAAACAAATATTAAGGCAGAGACAAGGGGATCTTGGACAGAGCATTGGGAAGGTAGGGTTAGAAGAAGGAGGAAATGAGCTTTTCAGTCAAGCAGCACCAATAGCTAGGCTAGAGCATTTTATGCTGAACAAGGAAGGAAAAGATTTTTAATTGCTAACAGGAACACTCTGCAATCAAAGGAGAAACTTCCTATATATCAGCATGCACCAGCACTGTACACTTCCGAATGGATTATACCCTGGTGAAATCAAGGGGATAATGATGAACTCCTCAGCTAGAAAGGTTTTGTTCCAATATTTGGATTCAAAATGTAGACACTGGTGTTCATAAATTGGGCTGTATATCCTAGACCACCCGAACCAAGTCAATATTTTACACCAGGAGGTCACGTAGCGTTGTGAGCGCTAAACAATAAAGCAATTCTTCCCTTAATTTTGTTTAAAAAAATAAAAAGAGCAAGAAGTTTTTATTAATTTTCAATCCTGTTAGTATAAATAGAAGTCAAAGCTGGGTCATTATGTGGCTCATTGCTGTTTATTACCACGAGGCACATCAGGATGTCTGCGAGCTGGGGGGATGCAATCCCTTGGAGAAGGGACCCGTGCGTGGCACCGAGCGCTCGCGTGCCTCCTCCCAGCGCTCGGAGGAACATGTCCAAAATCTGTCTGCTGTCATCTGTTCCTGCCGAGGAGAAGCGAGCAGACGCACGTTGTTATTTTGGTGCCGTTTGTTTTTGGAGGGGAAGGGGGTGGGGGGAGCGTTTCAGTGTTTTTTTCTTGGGGAAAAGTTTCCGTTTAAATCGCGTTCCCGTGAAGTGGAGAGGAGCCTCATCGGCTTCACATGTGTTTGTCATGTAGCTCTGAGATAACTGAATTTTATTTTATTTCTTTTTATATATATCCTGCCAGTGTTTTCCAGTATCACTGAGGACAAATTGTAATTTTGTTGGTCATTGCGTTGAATGTAACGCAGTAGAGAATTGAGATGGTTTTAGTGGGTTTGTGCCTCTTCATCTACGCTTTAGCAAATGTTGGTGTTTCACTATATACTTTTCTTTTAGCTTTTTAATAGTCTGAAACCTCCTCAAAAATTTCTTTTAACCTGTGGCTTTTAGCCAGGATCAAAAATGAACCAGTCAAGTGAAGCTTGAGCTCATCAAAGAACTAACAAACCTTGGTAAATCTTAGTCTTTAACACCGAAGGGTCACAGTTGAAAGGCTCTCACCTCTCTCGCATGAATGTGAAATTCTTTTTTCATTATTTTTCTTTACAAACTAATTAAATGGGTTTTTTTAAAAAGCCTCATTTCCACCTTGGGAATGAGGAGTGCCACTAATATGAAGTAACTGCCTGTGGTTTTTACAGTTGAGATGATGCTTATCTTCTGCTGCTTAATCCTCCTTCTCCAGACTTTCCTGCTGTCTGACCTGAAAGCAATGTGAGCCCCTCCCAGTGCCAAAGGCCTATCAGATCTGTCCCCTCAGCCTGGGCTTTGAGGAGGTGGGGTGACCCCTCAGCCCTGACTCTGCCACCAGGGTAGATCAAGACATTTGCCCAAAAATTGAAGTCAAGCCCCCCAGAGCCCATTCTCACACAGGTCCATCCCTGCTTGCCCTTGTACTGCTGGGCTGGGTGTGTGAGTGGGACATGAACACTGCAGAGAGCAAAGTGAATGAGAAGGCATTTCCCAAGCTCAGTGTGCGTGGAATCAGTGCAGCAAATACCTGCTGGGCTTGTTACATTTACCATCCCCTTTGAACAAATGCTCTGTTTTGAAAATCACCTCCGTACCGTCTGTTGTCTCTGCTCCTGCTCAGCAGAGCAGCACTGCTGGCCTGATGGCTTCTATCACATTTCTTTGAAATTTCTTATGTAGGGTATTTAAGTAGATATGTAAGTGAATGTCCTTGCTATTGATTTTTTTCTCTGCCACTGGCTGTCTGTTTACTTTTTTTTTTTTTTTTTCCATTTAGTTCTTTAATGTTCTTCATTTGTAATGTGTAAAGTCCTATTTTGCATGCAGGAAAACACCAGCCTTACAAGGTGAATAAGTCAGGTGTGTAGATAACAGCACCTGACAGAAAGCAGGACCGTAATTGATTTAAAATCCTGCCATCTTTTGGAGGTTTCTCAGCTCTGCCACTGCTTCTAGAAGCACCCTAATACCCAAGTGGGGCTGCTGGAAGTGACTGTATAGAGGTTGTTCCAGAGGTGGAAGTTGGTGAGCTGGGTAGAGCTGGCAGCCAGAGCCAGGTGGGCTCTGCACTCACCTTGTGCAGAAGGGGAGGAGGAAAATCCCACCCTTGCAACTCTTAGAATCACAGAATCGTTTAGCTTGAAAAGACCTTTAAGACCATTGAGTCCAACCATTGACCCAGCACTGCCAAGCCCACCCCTAAACCATGTCCCCAAGTGCACATCCACTAATGGCTGGGCTCAAGGATCTTAGAGGTGTTTTCCAACTGTAATGATATCTGTCTTTTAAATCCCTCTAGGGGTGGTGACTCCACCACTTCCCTGGGCACTCTGTTCCAGTGCTTGGCAATCCTTTCAGTGAGGAAATGTTTTGTGATGCCCAATCTAAACCTCCCCTGGCACAACCTGGTTGTGTGGAGGGGCTCAGCAGCATAGCCGGGCGTCGCTTCTCCCAGGGTTGCTCCAGGGTCCTGAGCTGTTTATATCAGAAAATTTCTCATTTTTTCACATCCCTCAGACATGACTGTCCTCAGATCTTCGAGTGCTGTGGTCAGCACCCACTCCTCAGTGGCTGCTTGTGCTTTCTCCTGGCAGATGTCAACGAGTGCTCCACGGAGAACGGGGGCTGCCACGACCGCTGCTGCAACACCATCGGCAGCTACCACTGCAAGTGTCCAGCTGGCCAGAAGCTGGGGGAGGATGGAAAATCCTGTGGAGGTAATGCTTTGTGCCGTGTCTCACTGCTATTAAGGAATCAGCAGACTTAGGAAGGGGAAGGAACCGCTGGCTTTTATGTGGAGCCGGCTGAAGAGCGTGTGCTCAGAGTTGTCGAGAGCGCAGACCTTCTCATGTCTGGATTATGAAGATGTAACTGTAAGAACACTTCAAAGGGTTAGGGCTTTGTTTTATTTCGTTGGAAAAAATGTTATCACTTAACCTGGATTGGCTGTGCCATGTTCTGATTATGGGATTTCCGTCATCAGTTTAAAAACTTGAAGAAAATGTATATGCTTGATAATATTTCGTCTGTCTCTAAAGCAAAATGGTTCTTATCAGAAAACACACATACATTTTCACATTTCAATCACAATTCCACAGCTAGAGATTAACTGAATAAAAAAGGATTTAAAACCACATGCTACGTAAACCCATTTGTCTTTTTCGTAGGGGAAATTTAAGTCTAGTTAGTGCATTATAGGGTAAAATTCGTTCTTGTGCAGAAACTTATGTTAAAACACATAATGAATTATGGTCAGACTTCCTGAAGGTGCACTGGCAAACAGAGTGGGTGTAAACAAGCCCAGGTGATGTGTTGACCTACAGTCACTACATTTTGTGCATCTGCAGAGGGTCAGGTGTTAGGTACCCAAGGTGTGCTGTACTGCAGGACAGAGCAGTTCCTTCTTCCTGAGCTCTCCCCTGACACAGGTAACGGGGATGTGCTGCCACATGATCTGCTGTGCTCTGCTGTGTGCCTGGATTGCACCTCCCCTGCTTTTCAGTGCTCCAGTAAATGCATCAGTGATGATATTTTTTTAATCTCAGAGCTGCTTTTCATGAACTGTATTATCATCTTTTCACAAGAAACTCTTTTCTCTGGCTTTTCCCATTGCACAGTATCTCACAAATTCCCTTCTTCCAAGACTTGGTTTTAGCATTGTCCAACTCCTTTATAAGGTTTGTATAAAGCACTATATTTCTTGCCTATGGTCATATGATTTATCCTAACTTTACAATTTATTTGGCTGCACTCCTTTTTTCACTGAGAGATGATGGAATTATTCTCTATGGCAACCTATCAGTTGAGATCCATCTTGACAGTGTAAATAAGCTGTAGATGGTTATTTTATTTTGATTGAAGTATTTCATTATGGTCCTCCCATGTTTTCATTTTGGCCTTTGGAGAGCTCAGCCCAGGAATATAATTTTATGATTCACAGATCCCTGCTACTTCACCTCTCTTACCTCTTTGGGGGACTGACTGGCAATATGCCCATGAGCCAGTGCACAGGTCTGTGCTTTGATGACTGCTTGCTGCTTTCAGTGCATAAAAGTCGTCCACACCCCAAGATTTTTGAAAGCAGGACTCCTGCTCATCATAATCCTTAGCATGCAAGAGTAATTTTTCCTTTAGTCTAGTCTTATTTTAATAAGTTAGTTAAATTAGTGTTCCTTCTGCACAATTCAATTCTTACAATACGCTTTAAATTCTAGCATTTGGACCATCTTTAAAAACTCAGAGCTTAAGGTATTTGATTTTTGCACTCTATTTTATCTGGCCAGGAATTGCAAGGGAATATATTGCAAGCTGTTTTGAAGCCTTTTTTTTTTTTTTTTAAATCTTCAGACAAAAATGGAAAAACACAATGGACTGGAAGCGCTCAAGTCATAGAACAGAGTGAACGTGGTGGTGTCACTAAATACACCTGAACTTTTGCAGAGGTGACAATGACAGTGAGAATTTGGCTGTGCTGACCTGCAAAAAGGCCAATTTCAGCCAACTTCTGGCCATCAGGTGTTACAATATGAGTAACTTATGGTTGGTGACTATGTGAGGGAAAAGTGGTCAAATACTTTTGACACTTTTTTTGTTTTGCTCTCAAACAAAACTCTGTGTGCTGCTGAAAGGTCTTCTAGGGCATGAACTGGGGTTTTATTCATGCTTCTGCATTGCTCAGTGGAGTAATTTTTGCAGGTAGGAGTAAAACAGCTCCTCATTCAGGTTAACCAGTGGTGTTTTGGAGGAATAAAGTTTATTGTTGTTCTGGGTTGTTCCGTTCTTTCTGCCTTTATAGCATCATTGTGCTTTATGTTATCCCTTAGTCTAAACTCAGGCATTAAATAGTTGGGCACTATTGTTCTGCTCCCATTATTTTTCTCATGGTTGGTTTTATTTCACTGGTGCCTGCAATGATCGATCTGTGTACGGGGTTTTTTTATAAGCCAAGGTAGAAATAAGGTGTATTGTTAGAAAAGAGCATGCAAGTAGCACAGATTTTATTCAGCAAGTCATTACTACTGGAAAGATTGATCGTGTTTTTCAGAAACAAAATAGAGCATCCTTCTGACAAAAGGGAAGGATGTCAGGAAAGAGCTGTTGGGTTTTTGAAAATATTTTTCTAGCCGGTTGTAGCTTTTTAATGATAAAGGAAGGGAAAGTGGATAAAGATTCACTAACCAACAACGTACTGAAATGTTTTGATCAAGCATTGCTGGGGGTTTTTGAGCAATTTTTTTTTGAGACCCAAAGGCCTAATTTCACAGCTTGAACGAGCTGACAATGCTCAACATCTCCACCTTCTAGGGTGTCAAAGGTGTGTGCAAGACACAAGGCTCCATGAATATGCACAAGACAGCAGCAGAAAATAGGTGAAATAATCTTAAGACAGTTACTGCTATCAGCTTTGATTAAACCTTCCCCTTCTTGAGGGATTCTGGGGCTGTTTGGACCCACATGGGGAAGGGGATTGAGCAGCACAGCCTGGGGCACCCCGTGCTGAGGGGTCCATCCTGATCCAAGGGCTGTAGGGATATTTCTTGGCTATTTGTAGGGATCTTTTCTGGCTGTTTGGGGGTTCTTATAGCAAGATATTCCATTCAGAGTCGTGTAGTTTGTAAAATCTTGCTTCACTTTGGTGAGGGATTCTGGTATCGAGAGGCAAGATGTGCTGAGCTGAAGGCCTGTGCGTCTCCAGAGAAATGCCAGGCAGAGCAGTGACCTGATTAGCCTTTCAAAACTAATTATCTCCATGTTGTACTGCAGCTCTCACTCTCCAGCCTTCACGCTCAGAACTTCAGTTTGCTTCTCTGACAGAGAAATATTTCCTGGCAGCTCCTGGCGTAGGCATTACAGATTGTGACAGAAAGCTCCTGCTTCCCTCCCGCTCCTCGTGTGCCTGATGGAAATGAATGATGAGACAGGCTTTGGCTTTAAATCACTGCACAAATAATGTGACAAATTAATATTTGACATTTACTAGTGTAGGACTGTCAGGCTGATGCTGTGCCCTGCGCATCCGTGTGGTGTTCCTGGGGCAGGGGCCGTGGGTGGGTTTGCTCACAAAGGTGTGACCTGGTCTGAGGAAGGGAGAAGAAATGGGTGTGTGTCCAATCCCTCCTTGTTTGTGGGGCAGAGGTACCACTGTGTCAGCGAGATAGGCTGTGAAATGCAGAGATATCCTCGTTTCATATTTTATTCTGATGCGAAGCAGCTCTACTCGAGCATTGCAAAATGCAGAAATGGTATTTTCTGAACATAAATACCACTTTAAATGGTATTTTAAATGGTAATTTTAAAGCTCAGTTGTTGGCACAAGTCCAGATCTGTAAGGGATGCTGAGGCTACAGCTACAAAAGCGTGTTTTCACACATGAATGAGCTGCAGAAGTCAAGTAGAAAAAGGTTGTGACCTTATGTTAACCTTCTTTGGTAAACTGTCATTTCTTATTTATATTATTGTGCTCTCATCTGTCAAGGCAACTGAAGGAACTTGGAGACAAGTGAAGTCCTGTGATTAACTGCTGATGAAAAGGAGCTCCTGTTTTGTTGATTAGTGATGTTGCAATCACTGTAACCCCATCCCTGGGGGTTTGGGTCAGACCTGGGAGCTCGGGCAGCTTTCCTGACCTTTGCCAGGGGGACTTTGGGAGCAGCTGCCTCCAGAGCCAGGCTGTGACTGTGCAGAGCCACCACTGCTCACCCCAGGGATGGAGGGGTCACTGCTGGAGCCCATCCCAGGACAGGGACAACTCTCCAAATGCTGGTTGTTTCCTTGGGAGAGTTAATGGTGGGCTAAAAGGAATACTGAGGGACATGTCTGAGAGCAGGAAAGTGTTTATTAATGTGGTGGCAGCATTTATTAAGTTAATAAGGTCTGAGATGTAACTTATTCTTGTCAGATTCTGGTTTTGTTGAAGAGAACAAATGTTAATTCTGCGTTGAGGCTGTTTTCCCTGCCCAACAAATCAAGGTACACGTGTCTGCCATGTCCTGTGATAAAAAAACCCTGAAGGACGTAATACCATGCACTTCAGAGGAAATGCCAAGGCATTTTTATTCTATTTATTTCATTTTTGTTAGAACAGGAGAAGTGAGTCTACTGGAAGGATTCAGGATGCTTTTGTATTATCTTAGCTCTAAAAGTTACATTTTGTTCAACACACAGTGTTGGCAGGCCATGACACTGAGGTACTTATTGCCAGAAACACTTCAACAGGAGGAGAACAAGGAGAATCTGTTTTACAAAAGTCAAAAAGCACCAGTTCTTATTCCAGGTGCAACAAGTACCACACCAACTGAACTCAAATCTTCCAGCACTCAAGTGAAGGCACCCTTAGATGAGGTGAAGCCACCCAACCCTCTTCATCTTTCTCTATTTCAAGACCTTGTCTTGAGACAAGGAAATAAATCCAGTTGCAGGAATTGTATCACAATTATCTAATTGTCTGTAACTGAATTACTCTGTCCACCTAATGTCTGCCTCCTAGAGTGAGGGGAATGGACAACTCCACCTCAACATCACCTTAGCAGACCCTGGCTGAGCCATCTTGATAACTGAGGCATTTCAGGGTATTGGAATTTTACAGCAATTCTAAAAAGAAGAGAAAAAGAATAGGGAAAAGAAAAAGGCTTGTGAGAGGAGAGAAGGTAAAACCTAATTTCTGATATTTCCAAACATGTTGGTAATGGTTCTCAGGTGTCTTGGGACTCCAGCTTGGGTTTTTAGAGCTAAGTCAGATAATGTCAAGTATTTCTGTTTCAAAGTATAAAAAAACCCCACAGTAATCTGCCAATGGGGGTGAAGAGTAAACATTTTCTTGTCCATTAGTTTGTACATCCAGAATACTGGTAAATGTCTTATATTTGAAGTGAATTCAGCAAGAAGCAATGTCTGGTTTTACATTTAAATATTAATTGTGATTGCTCCTACCTGTCAAATCATTATTTTTAGTCATGAGTAAAAAGCTTAATAACTGCTTTTGATTTCAGATCCCAGTTGGTAATAATAATAAAAAGAAAAAGGGTTCCCCTGTTTCTCTTATGGAGGGAACTGAGATTAAGGATTAATTGTGCATCATAAGCACTATTTGGCACTGTGCACTCAGAGTTCTGTGGTTTTCTGTGGATTTAGGTAGGAGGACTGTGTGATTTTTGTGCATGGCTGCAGAGCAGCTCCGGGCAGAAACTGCTGGAGATGTTCTACATTTGCAAACTTGATGGGGAATCTAACTTTATTTCTACTCCAAAGACAATCTTTTGGAATTCTCAATTTCAAGCATTTCTCTGAGAAGAGATGATGGCTGGAGGTTGTTCCTCTGACCTCCCTTGTGCTCTCCCGTGCCGTGTTGGATCCGGCTGGGATCAATAGCTCCGTGGGGCTGTTACACTCTCCCAGGCAAATTCTGTTCTCTGTTTGCATTTGTCTATTATTCCATTTGTCTATTATTTGTCTATTATTTTGCTGTAGTTCTACAGCAAAAAAAAGCTCTCCGAATAAGTAGCAAAAATGACAACATAGTAAGGGTAGCACTGACTGCAGCCTATTGGACTTTTTAATGAATTACCTGAGTGCTCATTCCTGGCAAGCCCTCGCAGGCAGGAGCCTGAGCTGAATTTTGGGGGCTCATTCCAGGCTGGCAGTGGCTTGGTCTGGGCAGTGCCCTTGCTTTTTGTGAGCCATCCCTACCAAAACCAATTCAGCTACACGCTGGGGGCACACAAACCCTTTCAACCTTTTTAAAATATATCAAATACCAAACTCAGCAAATCCCAGCTTTTTTTTTTGTCTGCTTCTCTTCGGTCAGGGAAGGGACACATTGCTCGGGCCAGAACAGGCACTTCCCACCTGGTTCACTTCTGTGTTGGTCTGGGCTGAGAAGAGCATCTGATGCTCTGATAACTGATTTATGGTTGAATTTTAATTGCCCTGGTTTAGTTTCTCCCTGATTCCTGCCTGGCTGTTGCTGAAGTCTCCCCGCTCCTCCCTCACACACCGCACAAAGGCGGCTGAGAGCTGAGCCACCCAGTTTCTCACATCTGCCATCCCTCGGGGTAGACAGGCTCACAGTTATGACAGCTCCCTCCAAAGTGAGCACTGCCATTGAAGGCTGGGCTCGTTTATCCTGGATGCGTGTTTTCATCGATCGGAGCTGAGAACAGCCTGAGTCAGTTTGCAGTCACTTTTTAAGCAGAAGTTTTATGCACACCAGTAGGGTCGAGGGTTGTATTATCCCAATCCAAGGCTCCAAAGCAAGTTGAAGCAGTTGAAGGAGTCCTACCTAAAAGCCCTTGACTTTTGGGGAAGACTGGGACCATTTACATTTCAAGGATTCAATGATTATTTCCAGAAATCTTGGTAAATCTCTTTTTCTCCGTGGAGCTTGTTTTTCGGTGCCTAGCTTTTTGCCTTTGAACGCTTAATTCAGCTGCAACGTTTTAATAACAGCCTTTTGCATAAACAAAGCGTGGAACTGGCAGTTTAATTTTCAGGTTATGTCAGGATTACACAGGGTTAGGTGTAGTGCAGCGTGTCACCGTGTCATACATTCCTTGCAGCTCCACTTGTGCCGTGTTCCAAGGCAGCGGCATCTTTTCAAAAGCACAGCACTGCTCGTACCCCACGGAAAACTGGCACCTTTTCCCTTTGCATTTCAGTTATCAGATGAATTATTGATCTCTGCTCTGGAGGGGAAGGCTTGTTACTGGGTGTCACAGGTAGCAGCAGACGCAGAGCCCCATCCCCACGGCATCTGCCGGTGCCGCCCATATGGCGCCCGCGGCTCCCCGTGCGTCACAGCTGATTTTAGACTCGGCACATGGATTGCTTCCCCACCCTTACAGATACCTTGTCTTCCTCCAGCTCCACCAGATATGGAAGCAGATATGGAGCAGGAACCTCAACTTACCATTATCCTTGGAAAGGAGGGTTTGTGGGACGTGCAGGGACCGTGACCGTCACCCCCTCCATTCCTCCGTGAGTGACTCCAGGTCCTGCGGTTGTGAGTTTGTCCTCACAAAGTTGGGCATGGGCAAAAAAAGCTGGCCTGGAGAGTTTTCTTTGTCCAAACCACTTGATGCATAAAACTGTATTGATCAGCTTTTGATAGTGAAAACATTTAAAGTTCAGAAATATTGCAGCATTTGCCACATTACTCAGGGACTTAATGCTTTTCATTAACACAGGAGCTGTGAATAGTTAGCTGAAAAGCATTATAGAACTGTATGAAAAGGCTGTTGTTGTCCAGATGAAAGAAAATATTTGGAAATAATGTGACAAAAAATGATAGACTGCAGTACAAATATGCTTTGAGGTATTTCTAGGGCTCTGATTAGTTTATATTAGCTACTTTTTTGCATTTATGACTGCATCTGAAGGGCAGGTTATGGAGAATGTTAACATTCCAGCGGGCTGATTGACAATAATTAGTTTATTTTGAAGGAAAGGGAAGAAGCACGGTATTGTTGGAGCTGACTAATGTGAATTAAAAGCCAGGTAATCTTTTCTGCAATTACAGAGATGCAATGATTGCTGTTATCAGAGAAGAAAATCCACTCGTACTTTTAAGAATCATTGTGTAGGAAGAGCTTCGCAAGCCTGAAATTGAAGCTCTGGTCATGGTCTCCAAAAGTACACTTAGTAGTAATTTTATGCAGAAGCAAGACTTTTGAATACTTAAATTATAGCTTGTTTGTAGCAAGGTATTTACCAGCAAATACAGGCATCTTATAAACAGCACATGAGTCATCTCGGTGTTCATTTCGAGCACATCCAAAATGCAAATTGCAGCTGAATTATTCTTGTGTGGAGAGGCGAGGCTTAGAAAAACCTTAAATTCGTACTTTAAATGGAAATTGTGAGAGGGAAAATGTGCACATTTGCCTTTCAGAGGAGGGTGTTGTGCAGGGTGGCTACAGCTTTTTCTGTAGCCTATGGGCTGCATAACTAAAACTAACAGCAGATACGGAGATAGAAAAGAGCACAGCTCCTGAGTGGTGTTTGTGTTCCTCTTTGGGGGCATTTCATACTGTTCTTCACCAGGACAGCTCTAATAGGACTCCCTTTTCTTTTTTTCTTTCTCTTATTATTGAAATGCCTGTGGATTTTATGAGCCATCTTGATATAACCTTAAAAAGCTTTAAAACAATTTGTGATAAAAATCTAAGGCAAACAGAAACCCGTCAGCTTCTCTGTTCAAAGCCTTGGCCCAAAGGAAGCGATCCAGACGTGGCTGTCAGCGAGATGCAGCTGCTGGGAGAGCTACACTGCGTTATTAAAAGATCAGTAGTTTGATCAACATCATATTGGATTACTCAAACTTCAATTACAGGAGTACCTGAGGGCTTTAGCTGGGATATATTAGAAGACCAACTTGAAGTAAACCTGCTGTTGTTGCACGCTGGCTCTGTGAAAGGCCCACCTGAGAACCCTGTGAACAGTTCCTGTCCCAAATGGGATTCGGTGTCAGCCAAGGAGTTCAAAAAACAACTGATAAAAATGGAGCAATCAACTGATTAATTTGATGGGGATTTTAATCTCAGGAAGGGGAAGGAAAAAAGGAAGTAAAATAAATTCTTCCGTGCCTGGTGACATTATTCATACAAAGACCAGGGTGAGAGAGTTGAGCCTGGAGATGAGAAGTGTCTGGGGAGACCTCAGAGCCCCTTCCAATGCCTAAAGGGGCTTGAGAAGCAAGAGAGCTGGAGAGGGACCTACAACAAAAGCATGGAGTGATAAGAGAGAGGGAAATGGCTTCAAACTGACAGAGGGCAGGTTTAGATCAGATACTGAGAAGAAATTCTTCCCTGTGAGGACTGTGAGGCATTGACACAGGTTTCCCAGAGATATTGTGGCCTATACCTGGAAGAATTCAAGGTGTCAGGTTGGACAGGGCTTGGAGCAAACTGGGCTGGTGGAAGGTGTCCCTGCCCATGGCAAAGGAACTAGAACAGGTTGATCTTCAAGGTCCCTTCCCACCCAAACCATTCTGTGATTCATGGTTAGGATTCAGCTCTGGAAGCTGGCATGGATAGGTTTTGGATGTGTTAATGTTGCTTCTCTCTTCTCCTGGTAGAATCTCTGCAGAGTCACACGTGATTTATGTCATAAAGGAAGCAGAGCAAGAAAATCTGTGTAAAATAGTGTCCTTTGTTCTTTGGCAGTTTATGTCTTAGATTGTCCTGGAGCTGGGATGGCTCAGAGGGGGATCAGTGCTTGTGGTGGCACCTGAAGAGGCACCCCATGAGCTGGGGGCTGTAGAGCAATGCCAGGAGCAGCTGTGGCAGAGCAAGAGGAGGCTGTGCTGTGGTCTCAGAGTGGCAGAGGTGGAGTTCAGTGGCTGAATCTGCTGGTCCTGCACAACCTTGTCACACAAAGCACATCTGCATTTCCAGCCAGCACAGCACATGGACTGTAAGCTGGAAACATCAGACTATGAGGGCGTTTGCATGGTTATAATTTTCTTGTGCATGTTTTACCTGCTGTGTGTGGAAAGCACATTCCTCTGCATTCTGCTGTAGTCGAGGCACGGAGCTCAGCAAGTGTGCATTAATATTGCTGCTAGCAAAATCCAGGTGTTCCCATCACATCAGGCATTTCTCTCTTTATTCCATAACTACTCTTGCAAACTGCCGCATCCTGCCGAGAGGAGATGCTGATGGCCCAACATCTAAACCTCCTTAATACGGCTCAGATCTGAGTCCACACGAGGAGTTTGGGCTGTGTCATGCTGTCACTTATTAAGTGCAGCTCCTTGTAGAGATCCTCTCCTCCTTTGCCACGCTCCCACCTCACAGCAGGGCCCAGCTGGGTTGTGCTGAGGAGCTGTATTTAAAAATTGATAGACCCATAACAAATATTCTCTCTGCTGTTCTGCCCCACGTCAGAGAATCCTGCAGGAGCGTTGCAGTAGCTGCTGATACTGGTGATGTCAAAGTCTTTCTCCTAGGCAGAAATCACCTGAGATTTTGAATGTTGTCTTTAAAATATTCCCTTCAAACTTCCCTGTTTACAGCCAGTACATTTACCTCTTCTCTACTGGAAACAGTGACATTAATGGAGCTGGGTATTTTCAGTGTGTAAACTTTTTTTAGGAGCCTGACTTACCCTTTTGTCTGGCTTGTCGTTCTTCAGCCTGTGCACTCTTGTTATTTCATGTGGTCATTCACTCATCCTGGCACAGTTCTCCACTGAGAGTTCGTGTCCATCTGTGTGAGTTTCGTGTTGATGGGAGTTGGAGTCATCAAGGGGGTGCAGTTGCCAAAATATTTATTAGTCTAACCCCACTGTGGAGGCTGGTAACTCTATCACTCTTCCTTTTTGGATTTTCTTTGCTGAGATGCTGTGTACTACACCGAGGTCCCAAAATTTTTGTTTTAAATACTTAGAGTGGAGGAAAACATACAGAACTGCTTTGTGAAAAGATGGTAAAATGGATTTCTTCATGGCTGTGTGAAAACATCACAGTTTGAGGTCTGTCCGTGAAATTATTATGTTCCTTGCTTTAATTCTATAGCCTGGTTTTCTTGCAAATTGTCTGGTTTCAATAATTGCTTAAAATGTGTGTGTGTGCATGTATATATATATGTATATATATATATTTATGTCTCTCTGTGTGTGTATATTTAATGAAGAATTCCTTGAAACTCTAATTAGGGCTGCTTGACTCCAAAGCAGTTTACATATCACAGGCTTACACAGCTATCAAACAGATGCTTCTCCTTTTTTTTTTCATTCAGCTGACATTTTCATTTTCTCTGCATATTTTGAGCACTGAGCAGTGATGTGTTTTGACTCCTGAGGCTACAGATGATATCAAAATGAGGATTAGAAATGAAGCTTTACCTGTCAATTAAGTTGTTAAGCTTGTCCTCCACAGTGTCTACACTTTGAAATGGCCTGTTTATTGAATTTGAAATAGTTTTCATTCTTGACTTTGTTTAAATTGAACGGACAGTTCTAATTATAATCTTCAGGGTTTTCATCTGCAACATATGGTTTGCATTTAGAGCTGTGGATGAGGGGCTCTTGGATGTTTATTGAGCTAAACCACTGTTAAATATCTCGTGAGAGAGTGGCACGTCAGGCATTGAGAGTAAGCAGAAATGGGCAGCACAAATATTGGCCGATTTTCTCTTTTCACATCACTCTGTCCAGGAGATCTGCTGAGAAATGAGCTGTGGTGGCAGGGTCCAGGCATTGGTGAGGAGCAACTCACCACTGTAAGTGATTGCTTTGTGCCAGTCTTACCTTGAAAGCAAGAAAAAAAGCAAGAAATAAAGGAAGGAAGAAAGCAAGCAAGAAAGAAAGGAAGGAAATCCTAGAGCATCTTTGATATATTCCCCATCCCGAGTTCAGATGCAATGACTTCAAATTACCAGGATCTTTGTGAGGTCAATGTTGTTCCTTCCAATCACCTGTGGCCCCCACTAACAGGATATCTCACAGAATTTATTCACCTGTTTATTCTCCAGTAAGGCCAGTGGCAGAGCAGGAAGTGAAATCCAGGTCTCTTAGACTTGCTGGGGTGTTTGTCCCTTGCAGTGCTCACTGAAGTCTTCTCCCCCAGAGCCGGTTGTGGGGCAGTTCCTGCCACTCCTGCTCCATGGATCTGTCAAAAATACCATACCTTGGAGATGCCTCTGTCCTTTTCCCTTGAAAACAGGCATCAGGACATGCATCTCCTTTCAGATCTGGACATAAATATTTATTACCTGACACATGGTCCCATTGATGACTCTGCTGTTCAACCTTTCCATCCTTTGGTGTTTTCTGTGTAGAGAGAGAGAAATCTGAAGGAGAGAAGTGAAACCTGGCCAAGGCACAGCTGGCAGTCCTTAAAACTACCTAGGAAAACATCTGAGGTGTGGGGCAAGGTAGCAGCTAGAGGGTAGAAGATCAAAATTTGGTAGGGACCAAATCTCCAGGGAGGTCTGGAGGAAGGACTGACAGACAGTGAACCTGGGACAAAAAGCTGTGGTGGTTTAATGCCATTATTTACCTTCCCCATTTTCAGGGGTGGGTAAATAATCAGGTAACTTGTAAAGCCTCTTTCTGTGCCTGCAAAATGGGTGCTGCTAAAAGTTGCTTTGTCCTTAAATCCCAGGTGAGGAAATGTAGTAAAAACCCGGCTGCTCCAACGAGGGTCCTCCTTGGTTGTGAAATCAGTTTGTAGGGGCTAAATTGGGTGAGGAATCATTAACCTTGCCTATTAACCAGGCTCTTACCAGCTGTGACGTGCTCCTTTTGGTTTGCTGGAGCCACTCCATGAATGAATCCTGTTGGAGCAGCCTTGCCTGGGACACCTGGGAGTGAGGAATGTGAGGAAGCTGCAGCAGTCGAGGCTGGAGCAGAGGATGGATTCTCATCTAATCCGTGGCAGGGGCCAGCAAAGGGCAGAACAAATAGCTGAGGAGCAAAAATAAAAGCCTGGGAGCACTAACAGTTCAAAATGACCCAGCTGGCTCTGCAGGAGCACATTTATCTGTGCTGAAAGCTGTTTCGTGGAGGGGTTTTAACACCAGGTTTTAGAAAACCACTCAAAGGAGCTTGTAGCATATTTGTGGGGTTTTGTGAAGCATTATTAAAAAAAAAAAAAAAAAGCCCCTGCACCAGGAGTTATGCAGTTTAAAACCTCCCAGCCACCCAAAAGTACTCTTCTCAGTCTTTGCTGCTCAGTTTGGTTCAATGAAAAAGAAATAAGTTTTTTATTAATATGAACTGATTTTTTTTTTTTTTTAACGTTTGGCTTTGTTTTGGACCAGACTTTGAATTTGTGTTTTCCTTCCTAGAGTCAATGCCATTGTAAAACTTCCTTCATTGAGGAAAAGTTGGCCAAATATTTTTTTAGCAACAGGAGTTTCAAACCCCCTCCAATCAAAGTTTCAAACCCTGAAAATCGCTTTAGTGTCAGTAAAAGAGGAGAGATCCTTTTCAAAACTTCTGCTGCAAGAGCAAATGATGTCATGTTTAGTAGTGAGTGCATTTGTGGGGGGATTCACATTGGTTGTCAAATTCTGGACATTTCCAAGCTTGAGACTTGAGCAGTTCTATGATTTAGAGTAAGCTGTCAGTGGAATCTGTTATAAATTTACCTACTTACAGCAGCAACAGGGGCTTATTTTAGGTTTTACTTCTAGAGAATAATTTCTGACTTTTGTGATCAACTTAAGAATGTCTGGGAACCAAGCCTGTTTCCCTTCCTTCCCATGAGTACATAAATTATTTAATTAAAGAACACACTAAATAATGTGCAAAATCCACCATGTAATTAGTGGGGAAAGACCATATGATATTTTCACTTCGTAACTTTTGTGAGGTTTAAACACCCTTTGGAATATAGAACAGAGAGTAGTAACAGTGTAGTTACAAATAACAGAAGGCAAAAGCACTGTCATGCATCTTTGTTGATTTAAAATATCGCATTAAATAGCAAACAATCAGAGTTTTTTTTATCAGATGATCTGCAGCTGAAGAGTCTGGGGGAGCTGGTTGGGGCAAGGGAGGGGTGAGCCAGATTGTTGGAACTTATTTCCAAATCTGTGTTGGAGTTGAGCAGTTTATCCACTTGTGATAATTTTAAACAGAGCCACTTAAGGTTTCTTGCTGTGGTGCTTTACTTCAAATCCAATCTTCCCTCTTTCTCTATCACCATCTTTCCTGATTTTTCACCATCATTCCTGATTTATCCTCACAATATTTTATGGGGAGCTGTGACCCACAGAACTCCCTGGGTAAAGAGGGGTCAAACCCTGATTTTACTGAATTTCAAGATAAAGCAGCAAAGGCTAGACCTTCTTTCTACTCAGGATTTTTAAAATAAAAAATCATTGTAATTATTTTTAATTATAATCTGACTTTAAATCCATCAGCATAAACCATTCTCTAGGTAAATACAAGTAGGGGTTTGTGCTTCCCTGCTTCTGCTGGTCTCATCCTTTCTGCAGCAAGCTGGGGGATTGTGGTGGCTGGAAAGGGGAAACGTTTGTGTGTCATTCATTCCTGTTTTATGTAGTGTTTCTTAGGCAAAAGCCAGGTGTAGTTAAGCTGCTATGAAAGTCATTTGGGCCAGATCCACAGATGGTGTGTGGGGATTTGGGTCCCTGTGTGCAAGGAGCCAGAACAGGTTCTCACATCAGCTCCCAGCTGAACAGAAATCCTTCCACCCCTGTGAGGTCTCTGGTGTTTGTGGGGTGGGTGATGCTCATAATCCTTTGGTCTCTGCCTCTCCCTGTTGTTTTCTGCTGACAAAGGAAAGAGATTTCGCCAAAAACCAATTAATAAACAAATAATTCTGAAATCATATAAATTGTATGACCATTGAGGCTGGAAAAGACTTTCAAGATCACGTCCAGCAGTCAGCCCAGTGCCACCACCACGTCCACAGGTGCCACATCCACACTCCCAGGGATGGTGACATTTCCATCATGGCCCCAGCAGCCTGTTCCAATGTTTTACAATCCCTTCCAGGATGAATTTTTTTCCTAATATCTGTTCTAAATTGTGAGGTTGGTACTGTCCAGTTCTGCTCTTTTTTTCTCCCATCAGTGCCTGGGCTCTAAGAAGAATAAGTCAGAAAATACTGACTCTGAACAGTTCTCAGTCTGCAAATTTTAATAGTCAAGGGAGGGAAAGCCTGTTCATTTGTAACCCTCAAGAAATGTCACTGGCTGGGGGAAGCTCCTTGAGAGGCAAACCTTGCTGTCACCTTGTGTCACGTGGAGCTGTTGGCAGTGTCCTCCTCAGTGAGAATACCATCCCTGGGGTACCTTTGGCACATCATCCCTCCTCCATTCAGGATTCTCAAATTGGAGGCTTGTTATCCTTCTGTTTTTCTATTTATTTTTTTTTTTTTTAGTTCAGTTCTGTATCTTGTTTGCGTTTCTTGGTGTCTAAAAAGCAAAGCTTTCTGTTAGAGAATTGATCTGGCAGGATCTTGCTTTCTTTCTTCCTTTATGAAAACCATGATTGCAGGTTCGCTAATTATCCATGTTTATCACTGCTCTCTGTGTATTTTTTGAGGAATTGATTGATCATAGCTGTCCCTGAGCATTTTAATAATGATATGAAAGGAGCTGCTGATGTGACAATCCTGAATTCCAAACAAGCAGTCACACAGCTCTGTACTGAAACACTGGACTTTTGTCAGTGTGATTCATCAAATCAATTAGGGACCAACCTCCTTGGCCATTAGCAGAGCTCTCAGTCAGGGATATGGAGGATTTTACAATCTGGGATTTCACCTGTAGGATCTGCCCTTGGAAAGGGCACGGTGCTGGCAGTGGGCTGGGCATTTGTGCATCACATCCTCTTTTATTGTGTTTGGAATGTGAAGTGTTGGGATGGAGGAAGGGTCAGTCCAAGTGCTCAGCCCTCAGGAGCATGAAGAGCTAAAAAAAAGATGTGTAAAATGGTGGCCAAAATATTTTACATCTTGGGAACACACAGACTTTGGTTTGCATGAGTATTAGGTAATTCTGATGAAAGGTGAACAAACAAGGACACAGAAAGATCCCTTCAGTGGGGAATCCCCCTGTAAAGCATCTCTGAAATCTTTTGATGGTGAGAAGGAGAATATCCACACACCCACCTCTGCTTTGTTCACTCAGCAGTGGAATCTCCTTGGCAGGGCAGCGTGGGGACAGCACACAGCTCTCATTTTCCCTCTTGTCTCCATGGATTGCTCTCCCTCTCTCTTGTGGGGATGCAGTTGCTTTCATCACAGTCTGACTTGTGATAAGCAAGCCATAAGTGGCTTGAAATTCAGGTTATTCAGATAAGCATCCTAAGTTGTAACTATAGAAAGTCGAGCAGGAAGGTGTTTCAGTTTGATCTGCACTGGAAGCTAATCCAAATTTAATCACAGGTGCAGATACAATCTTCCATAATCCTGTGATGTTCTAGAATTGCAGCGGAAGGGCTTTATACTTCAAGAATACTTTTAAATATTTTTATACATCTGCTGTTCTAGAATAATTTCATCTTTCTGTAGCTGTTCCCAAGTAGAAAAAACCATGACCACTCGTGTACGTACACCAGCAGAAGCTGTTGCTTTGCTGCCATATGTGTCCTTTACTAGTGCAGCAATTGGAATGTAAAAGTCCAAATAGTTTAGACTTTTAAAACTTTCAAATGCAGTTCAGGCATTTAGATCAGTGTCTGCTTTGCAGACTGCTGCCCAGACAAAATAATTAGGGAATTTTTCTGCTGTAACTGGGGGCGAAGCTGTTTCCTGGCCTCGAGATGGAGGAGACGTGGAAAGGCGACTGCGCCTTGCATTTCTCTTGATTTTATCTGTAGGATGTGAAGGAATCTTTCAGCATATAATCCTTAAAATATTGATCTTGCAGAGGAAGTCTGGGGCTGGAAGGGATCATCTGTCATCAGATTTGCTGTTGATGTGGCGTCGTGGAGCTGCATTTTCAGCTCCTGGGTCTCGCCTCCTCTTGCTGCAGGGAGTCTCAGGCTAGGGCTGGGGCTAGCCCATGTGCACTAAAGTGGTTTAGGATCTTTTATTTTGCCTTGAATTGTGTTGCCTTTCAGCAGTATCACTGCTTTATGGCCCTCTGAGATGTGCCAGCACGAGGGAAATGCCACCAAGGGAAGAGCTGCTGCTGGGTGCAGAGCTCCCCCATAAAGCAAGTCACTCCTTTAAATCTCCAAATGGAGACTAACAAATATCACTAACTCCCAGCTCGCTTTTATTAGCTGGACCATTTTTCCTCCTTTGTAAGTGCCAATATCTGAACTTAAAACTGTGCTTGGTATATGAGAGGAATTCTCCAGCTGATCGTAGCCTATAAAATTAAAATATTGAAGCTCCCAGTGTTTGAGTTTATTGAGGTATAAATACTAGAACGTGGTGTACTATGTGGTTCAGCTGCTTCCTTGTTCTATTTTTCTGAGTCTTTTTGCTTATTTTATTTCTCTGACACTCCATCCAAAGAGTTCCCTGGGTTTGATTTTGTCCTGGCATTTTTCAGCAGTCTGTTACCTAGTTAGTAGTATGGAATTCAACAAGGTGGATAACATTTTCTGTTTATTGTTTACATTTTAAAAAGCAAGATTTCTGTTTAAAGAAAAGCATCTTCCAGATGTCTCCAGGCAGTAGGACCATGTATGTAGTACACAGTCTAATAAAACAACAAATACAGCAGAAGGATCAAAAAGTGGTGCATGTTAGCAAATGGTCTGAATTTAAACACCAGTCAACACCAGGACTTCATTTTAGGTGAGGGAAATTCACATGTGAAGTATTAAAATTGAACTTCACAAATACATTTCCTCAGGAGTGGGATGGTGTGCATTTCCAAGTCTTCTTTAAAACTTCCTCTTTCAGTTAATTCTGATTATATTTTCTAAAATGGAATAAACATAAAAGCATTAAAAAAAAAAATGTAAACCATGAAAGTTAAATGCAAAGCAGATCCAACCACAGCAAAGATACGAAAGCCAGACCCCTCGTTTCTCAAGTGCAATATGGGGAGGAAATTCCTTCACTTGCTTCCCCACAGGAGCAGTTGTGGACTTGCCTCCCATTAGATGATTTCAAAACGTGATCAAAAGAACAATTAAATCAGCAGGAGGCTTCAGTGTTGAAAGGGGGGGTTCTTTAGAGATGTCTATTGCAGGAGGGAGGCTTGGCTTGGGGAAGAAAATATCTTTGGCATTTGGGATAATTTGGGACCAGCATCGCCCCTGGGGGAGATAGTGAGAGGTGGAGTTGTTATCCCTAGGGATCGCTAAGGAAAGGACAGACAAAATCTAGGCAAACATCTGCCAGGTAAATTTTTTTCAGGGAATGGACTAATTGACCCTTATTTCTAATGACCCCTGTGTTGATTTTTAAGGTAATGGTGTCAACATGTCAATCAAATGCTATTTACAGCAGCCCAGTGTTGCTGAAGAGGTGCAAAACCTGCTTGTGTGGTACTTCTGGAAATTCAGCTTTATGATTCTGTCTCAGACCTTCACCTGTTTACTTAAACTCTTCTTGATCTTTGTCCGTCACTGTCCATCATTTTCAGATGAACCTTTACAGCAGCGTTCTCCAGCTGGTTTAATGCTTGTTTCCCCTCCTCATTTGACCAAATGGAATCCTCTAAAATCCCCTGAAACATGGAATGATGGCTGCTTAGCTCTGGAAAAGGGATCAGCTGGAGTTCACATCGTTTTTCTGGGAGGTCATCTGAGAAGATGGACAGTTTATGGACAATTTAGGTGAACACAAGGCAGAACAAGGCACAATGTTTTCCCTCCTCCTTGGAGGTGTCAAGGCCAGGCTGGATGAAGCTTGGAGCAAGCTGGGATAGTGGAAGGTGTCCCTGCACATGGCCAGGGGATTGGAATGAGATGAGCTTTAGGGTCCCATCCAACCCCCAAACCCTTCTGTGATTCTATGATTTGATGGCAAGAGACACGGAAAATGGAGCGCAAATTCCTCACTCTTCTAAAATTTTCTCTTTAAGCTCTCTGTGCTTTTCACAGTGGAAAAGGTAATGGTGATGGAGAATGTGTCTGCTTTCTGTTCATGGCAGTTGTACCTGCTTGGACCCCCAAGAACAAATCGGATTTCCTGATGCAAAAGGAAATCTTTGTACAGCAAGTTTTTATAAAAGCCAAAGGTTTGACCAGCAGTTCCTACAGGCTCAGATGTGTTATCTAACCCCAGTTCTTCCTCTGTATTATTCTCTTGGCCTCAATGAAAGAGCCATGTCACAAATCACTCTAATTAACAAGAGCTTCAGAAGCAGAGACTACAGAGGCAGTGCCTGCAGGAACTTGGAAAAACACCATAAAATCCCACTTTTCTTTGCTGCCAAAACAATGCAAACAACAACCCAACCCGAGCACCCTGGCTGAGTTACGGATGGGCCACGCAGCAAAAACCAGGCTCTGTCTGTGCTGGGCTCTCCTGTAATCCTTCCTCACCATCTCCCTTCCTTCTGCAGACGTGGATGAGTGTGAGGTGCTGAATGGAGGCTGCCAGCAGGGCTGTGTCAACACCCATGGCTCCTTCCAGTGCCAGTGCCGGGCGGGATTTCGGCTGCACACCGACGGGCGCACCTGCATCGGTAAGGAACCGCTCCCCATCCTTCCAACCCTGGGTTCTCTCTGAGTGTAAAAGGCTTCCAGACTTCTCCAAAATTAGTTCTGACTAAATATCATCACCCATTCTGCTTCAAGCAGCCTGTGAGGATTCAGGTGTTGCCACACTTCCTCTTTATTTTGTTTTGGGTTTGGTTTATTTTCAGTCTCATGTTGGTGAAAATTTTTTTGCAGCAGGCTTTAAAAAGCCTAGGGGGAGGTCTTCATTTCAAGTGACAACATTTTTTGAATTCTGAGTGCTTTTTCTTTGTGGTACATCTCCCTGCATATTCCAGCACTGGCCTGGGACTTGGTGATTTTAGAGGTTGTTTCCAAGCTATTTAATTGTGATTTACAGGGAGGAGTTGCCCTGTGTGTGCTCATGTCAATGAGAGCACCATGGAGCTCAGCCATCACACATTGCCTGTTTATGTGGAGAGGATCAGCAGCTCTGCCATTAGAAATAAACCCTTTGTTTCTTAGGTTGGGCTCTAAAGCCTGAAACAAGGCATACCAGAGTTAATTCTGCACATTGTTAAAAACAATAATATGAAATACACAGTTCTTGTATTGCATTTAAATCAGAACAAAAGTCAAGTTTTTGAGTTCTGCAGAAAGGATTAAAATGTTGTTTCATCTAGGAGGAAGAACAGGGACCTTTTTTTGTTTAAATTTTTAAACCTGATTTGAGGTAATATGGGAAGAACAGTCAAGTACAGTCAGACCACATCTGCAGAATGAGTTCACTCACAGTTTGGGCATCGTCTCAGTTCCTGCACAAAGTCCCTTGGTTGTGCTTAACTTCAGCCAGAGATGTCATCAGTCATTCCTGGGATTATCACAGCAATACATTCACTGGTGCAACCAGGACACAGGAGGTACCAGTGCTCAAGCTGTGGGAATAATGGATTTTTTTTTATTTTAAAACTTACCCTTTTAGGTTTTTTGGGTTTACCACATACAGAGACTTTCAGTGTTTTGATAATTAACTGCAATTAAAAATGTGATGAAGTCTCAGTCTTTTCTTGATTATCTTGGTAAAGGACTGGACAAGGAAACATGATAGTGAGAGGAAAAAACGTAATGTAAAACGAGAGTGGTTCATAATTAACTAGAAGCAGTTGTGGTCTTCTGTGAATTAAAAGAGAAATTAATCTCTCTCGGATCAGATCTGACCAGGGAAGACTCAGAAGTGAAAGATGTGTTGTTTGAGCTACTTTACTCCCTCTGAATAGTCCTATTTGTGGTGGAGATGGAGTTTTATATGAAAAGGGAACTAAAGGGACTTGGG
>VWYP01013773.1:107793-149358 GCA_013400435.1 Pycnonotus jocosus | reverse complement strand
GGGGGGGAGGGTAAGAGAAAGAGAAGTGTGTGATAAAGGCAAAATGTAGGTGTTAATGGCAATTAAATGAATTTACTTGTGTCATATGTGAAACTTTCCATGGACATAAAATAATTGGGTTTCCTCTTGCCTCAAATAATCAAAAAGCTCAATTTAGCTTTGTCCAAGCTGTGAACAATACCAGAGAACAAGTTTTCATTTCATAAATGTAAATGTTCTCAAGTTGTTCAAAATCCTTCATACAGCGATCAGCTTTGTTTGCAATATCCCAGAAATTACCGAGGAGAAACAAAAAATAAATCCTAAGATGGGAGGCAGGAGTTTCAGAGAGTTCTGCTATCAGGATAATGGATGTACACGATTCTGAGGGAGGATATTGAGTCCTGTTCCAGCTGTTTAGACAAGACACCACAATAAATGGATATAATAAGCTCTCATGCATTGGAGAACAAGACAGTTACTAATTGATGAGGACAGGGAGAAGCATTTCACACGAATCAGGGGTGCCAAGGATCAGGATTTGGGCAGTAGCTGCTTGTTGGGGATGGAGAGTTTGCCCCTTGTGCAGCACCAGGTTGTACATTCAGCTTTCATCTGATGAGAAGCAAAGCACTAATGCAGCTTTCCTCTGACCTAGTGCAGCTAAGCAGAACATCCAGCATTTCAAACAGGCTTGGATTAGCTGTGGTATTTCTTCCATGGATACTTCAGAGGATGTAACAATCCCTCCTGCATGCTGAGAATGAAAAGAGACCACATTCTGGCACTGAGCTGTTTATGGAAGGTGATTATCTCAGCTGCAGAAATAAGAAACAAGAGTCCCTTTAGACAGGCTTTTCAGAGCAGCCCAGCCCAGATTGCTGTTATGTTCATTCTTTCCACGTCTTCCTTTTCTTTTTTGGCAACGCTGTGTTTGTGGGAACAAAAGTGCCAAAATCATTTGAGGGGAAGCAGATTTTGCAGCCTGGATGGCTTGGAAATCTCCCATACATGAGAAGTGGATCTATCATCTTTAAAGATATTCAGCCTACGTCTGAGGACTCAAAAACCTGGGAAAAGATTTTTTTCTCATGTGATTCATGGAATATTACTGAACTTCTGTCACAAGTTTTCCAGTCCTCCTGGCACCTCATCACAGGATGTTTGGGATCTTGGCTATTGCTGGTGGTCCATCCCTCCACTGCCAGTATGAGCCTTAAAATAGGTGGAGAGAGGAAATCTGCTTTTGTCATTCTTCCTGCTCTCACTGGAACCTTCTGCCCATACTCTAAGGCAGAGCACTCCACTCATACTCTGCTCAGACCCAAAGAATCTGTGTGAAAGTACACCACTCAATTCCTGAATCCTTTGGTGTTCGCCAATACTTCGTGCCATGATAAAATCCCATCTCTTTCAATGCTCCTCTTCTTCCTTCAGCTTTTTTGGTCCCAAAAATTCTGCTCGGCATTGAATTAATTTATAAATACACGTGCCAGACCAAATATTCGCCGCAACCCTCTCCAATTTTTTTTTTTTTTGTTTGTAATGCCTTGATTATGTTAATGCAAGGAATTTGACTTCACTGGAGTTGAACCAGCTGGTATCTGAGAAGCTGAAACTCAGAAGGAACATGTTTATTGTAGTATCGGGCTGTGGGTTTAGATTGTTGTAGATTCATTGTCTTCAGTGGAATTTGTTCTTGTTTGAACTCCTAGAAGTGAAAACAGGGCACAGCCATTAGACCCTGATTCATCTCTGGTGCCAGCTGTTACCTTTGATGTCTGCTTTATGTGGAGAAGCTGTTGAGGTGCAAGGGTTTTTTTATGGAGATTTTAGCACACTAAGGCTCTTAATAGAGAAAGTAACAAAGAAAATATCTCTACAGCTCTATAATTCATCTTTCCCAACATAAATATAAACCCTGTACATCTGAAGTTGCATTTCTCATCATTGCCAAGGTTGGATTTAAGGTGATGGAAAACATGGGTTGGAAGAGATTGCATGTTCTAACCCCATGGTTGCTATGCATGTATCTAACTATGGCTTCAGACCCAGCTCTTTGTAAAATATCACCTTTATTATAAAAAATAATGGGTTGAGAAGTGTGTATTTCATAACTGTTATCAGATCGGGGGTGTACAAGAGAGATGGAGAGGGACTTTTTACAAGGGCTTACTGTGACAGGGCAAGGCAGAAAGGCTTTGAATTGACAGAAAACAGGGTTAGATTGGATATCAGGAAGGATTTGTTCCCTGTGAGGGTGGGGAGGCCCTGGAATAGAATTCCCAGAGAAGCTGTGGCTGCCCCTGGATCCCTGGAATTGTCCAGGGCCAGAATGGACGGGGCTTGGAGCAACCTGGGACAGTGGAAGGTGTCCCTGCCCATGGCAAGGGGTGGCATGAGATGATTTTTGAGATGGGCATGATTTGATTTTTAAGATGAACCCAAACCATTCTGTGATTCTGTGATCCTTGTGTTTCTCACCTGGTGTCTCCCACCATTGTCCTCCTTCCCAGATGTCCCATCCCTCTCTTGGCACCATCCCCTGCCTGTCTGGAATCCACATCAGAGCTGGATTTCTTCCAAATTGCGAGGGTAAATCTTTGACAGTGAATGTCAGACCATATTTCTGCCTGTGGAGGTGCTCAGCCCTCCAGCCACGAGTCCCTCAGTGACAGATGGAGTCAGACCCATGAAGTGCCAAGATCCCTTTCTCCGATCAGAGACGTCACTGGCACCTGGCAGCCACCAGCACAACCCATCCTGTCCTGTCCCTGGAGGCTCTTTCTCCTTCAGTCTGGCACACAACCCATCCTGTCCTGCCCCTGGAGGCTCTTTCTCCTTCAGTCTGGCACACAACCCATCCTGTCCTGCCCCTGGAGGCTCCTCTCCTTCAGTCTGGCACCACAACCCATCCTGTCCTGCCCCTGGAGGCTCTTCCCCTTCAGTCTGGCACCACAACCCATCCTGTCCTGCCCCTGGAGGCTCCTCTCCTTCAGTCTGGCACCACAACCCATCCTGTCCTGTCCCTGGAGGCTCCTCTCCCTCAGTCTGGCACCTCTTCTCACAGATCCAGCCAGTGGTGCCTCAACAGCAGCCGTGACAAACCTGCCCTGGCTGCCCCAGAGCAACCCCTGGGCACTGGCAGAGCCACCCAGCAAATGGAGCTGCACGGTGCCTGCAGCACAGGATTTCACACCTGTCCCCTCCCACCTTCAAATCCTCCAAACTCTCATCATGACAGGTTGCTGCTTATCCCTCCTTGCATCCAAACTGGCTCGTGCCCAGGAGTGGAGGGAGAAAATGGCACTTCTGAAAGCCGACATGTATATTCTGTCACTTGGGTTTAAGATGTTTTTCGTCTTTGAAATATTTTCATCTCATTTGAATATTCTTGCTGAAAAACAGGTCTTTGGGTACAAATGTGCAGGAGGCTGGGAGCTCAGAGTGTATGGGCTCTGCTGTCTGCTGTGTAGACATGAAGCTGCTTTCAAGCTCTGTCCCTGTCAGGGCAGAAGGTTCGTGGGCACAGGTAGAGAGCCAAGGTCAGGTTTTTGTGCAGTGAGGTGCCTCCTGCCTCCTGCTGTGTGTGCAGCCAGGAGAATGTAAAAATTTGCTTTTCTTTTCACCTTTTTAACACATACTTGACTGCACAAACTCAGTGTTTGCTAATTGGTGGCATAAGGTGAAACGAGTCCTGTAGCAGGTTTTGTAGCTAACATTTGCTAATGTCTGTTACAGATAAATGAAGAAATATGAATATTGCTAGAAAAAATATAAAAAAAAATAAATATCAAAGCTCTTTGCTGACTTCATTGGGTTCAGAGTTTGGTGCATTCCATGAAGGACCAAACAGTCTTTCCAGCTGCTCATAGAGAACACAGAATCCCAGAATGGTTTGGGTTGGAAGGGACATCAAAGCTCATCCAGTGCCACCCCTGCCATGGGCAGGGACACCTTTTACTGTGCCAGGCAGCTCCAAGCCCTGTCCAGCCTGGCCTTGGACACTTCCAGGGATCCAGGGGCAGCCATGGCTTCCCTGGGCACTTTGTGCCAGGGCCTCCCCACCCTCAGAGTCAAGAATTCCTTCCTAATATCTAATTTAAATCTCTCCATACTACATCCCTGCTGTGGAAATCTCTCTCAATGCAGCCATGCACACACACTTCCATCAGCACAGCACAATAGCAGTGTCAAACCATCACTCTTATTTTTACATGCAGCGTGTGAATAGGTGTGGGTGTGTGTTAACATGTTTTGTCAGGAGGAGAAATGTTTCTCCAGAGGCCAGGGATATGTGTTGAACAAAAAAGAATATTAATTTGCTTGGGTGAAAGAAGCAGCATCTTTAAAGATGTACAGAGGACTCTCTGTTCCTGTGGTTTGCCGTGTGAGCCTGTTATTTGAATTTTTTTATTTATGAGGCTGAGGAAATCACCCTGAAAGACAATTACTATTTTTAATCAGTGAAAGCAAGGAGAGAAAAAGATAATCAATGGGCAAGTGCCAGCAGGGCTGTTCTTTTTTCCCCTCCTTGCCTCGGTGGATTGGCAGTGCTTTGGTGCTGTCAGATCAAAGGGTGCTGTGCTTCAGTCAGCATTACAGCCCTCAGATCTCACCTGCCTCTCCCTGGAATCAGGATTTCCCTGGTGTGGGACGCTGTGTCAGCCCAGCTCTGTGAGCACAAGGGAGAGCAGTCACTCAGGGCTGGGGACAGGTGCATTTGTGAAAGCTGCTCAGCCAGGTTTGCCTGCTTTTGCTGTCATTTGTGTATTTAAAATAGGAGATAGGTTCTCTCCCAGGTTGTTGACGTGCATTCCTTCACTGCTTCCTTGGCTCCAGCTGTCAATTCCTGCAGCATTAACAACGGGGGCTGTGAGCAGGGCTGTGTTCAGCTCAGTGAGGATCACTACAGGTGCCAGTGCCAGCCAGGCTACCAGCTGAAGACAGATGCCAAATCCTGTGAAGGTGAGTCCTGTGCTACCTGCCTGAAGACACACGGTAAAGGCAATTTAAAAGACCCCAGGGTGGTGGTTTGGGTCACTGTGTTCATTCCTGTATCTCCCTAGGTGCCAAAAGCAGCTTTAGGGGTTGCTTATTAACAGGATTTTAAAATATAACACGTGTTTGAGGTGTGAAGTTCACTTTGAATCACAACTTTGAGCAAGATTTTGGCCTCGTAGATCCCTGGCTGTTCCTTGCATGATGATGGTGATGACATAGGTTAGGAACTTAATCGTGATTTAATTCTAACATTTTATTGCTCATCAAGTTGTATATTGAGTTGGCCTGCATTTCATGTTTTATTCTACAAAAAGTCTTCTCTTTATCTCTTTTTGGCTTATCACAGCCTGATTCATTCAACCTTCTTCAGGTTTCTAAGCACTCTCTCAAGCAGAACAGCAATGCTACCTTTGGGCTTGATTGTTGCTTTTCTTTTCTTGTATATCTTAACATATTCATCAGTTTTGAAGGCAACCCCCCCACTCCCCAACACAAGCACACACACACACACCCTTGAACATGCCAGAGAAAAAGATGGGGCCAAATTTATGGATTTATTGAGCTGAAATTCCTGTCACAAAACCGTTTCCATATGGCTCCTCTTCTGCTGGGAGATTTTACACGCTGTGGATGAAGTGTAAGTAAATCCTGCTGTTCACATGGCTCCCAGCTCCTGCTGGCTGCAGAGAACTCTTCCCCTTGGGTTTGGCCCTCCCCAAATCCTGCCCTCTGCAGGGGCTTCACCTCAGCGAGCACCTACAGCCTGGTGGCCCCTCTGTCTCTCACGGGGTGGCCACATTTTGTCCCTGAGGTTATCAGAAAGAGCCAGAAAAGGGGAGCTTTAGGGAGAAGGGGGTGTCAGAGACCTTCCTCTGCTGTTCTCCATCCCTTTTCCAAACATCTCGAGGTGTGTTTGGGACACAGCTGGCTGTGCAGAGCCTGCAGAGGACGTTTTGGGTGGGTTTTATGGAGTGGTGGGACAGAGGTTGGGTCAGAGGGGTCTGAGTGTGGCCATGCCAGGTGGGCTGGGGGTTGTCCTGGAATGGTCACAGCACAGCTCAAGCTTTCATGGACCACTCCATGCTCTGTATTAGCTGGGACCCCTAAAAGGGGGAAGTTTTGCCCCAACTGTTCACCTCCTCACATGGTGGGGCTGAAGGTGCTCAGGGTGTTTGAATCAAAATGAAGAAGTGCAGCCCTCTTCAGGAAGGCAGCTGGGCTTGTGGGAAGGAGGATCTGTCTTGAAAGCAGAGCTCAGCTTGCAGAATGGAGGCTGAGCAGGATGCTTGTCCCCCCATAAATACCTTAGTGAATGAATGCCTGGGAGAGAAAAGTGCTAGGCAAGCCCATGGACAAGATTTTTACAGGAACAAATGAGGGTGAAGTGGTCATGAATGCATTTGGGTTGTCAGTTCAGAGATATTTTAAGCAGAAGAGGTGGGAGGAGGTGAGTCTGGCTGGTTTTGTATTTTCCAGCCAAAGGTTGGCTGCTGGTTTGGATGGAGAAACTGCAGTGTCATGGGAGTGTTTGCCACAGCAGGTGTAAGTGTTGTGCAGATGTGGATTCATCCCTGTGGACTCTGTGGGAGTTAATAGTGCACCCACAGCCCTGGAAAGCCTTAGGGAAACACTCAAGCCTGGCAATTTTGCTCTTTACCACTTTATATTTTCTCCAGTGTGACATCATGGTTGCTGTGAACAAGAAAATTAATTTGATAAGGCCCAAATCTCTTTTCTTTGGGAGCTCTAGAGGTCGTGGCAAGTAGAACTGGAGACCCTGTTGTTCACAGCCTTGCAGTGAAGGGTTGGAAGGTCTGCCCCATGCCTGGAAGTGTCCAAGGCTGGGCTGGATGGGGCTTGGAGCAACCTGGGATAGTGGAAAGTGTCCCTGCCCATGGCAGGGGGGGGAGCTGGATGAGCTTTAAAGTCCCTTCCAACCCAAACCATTCTGAGATTCTGTGTCCTGAGGCACCTGGGAAATGAAACCGTGCCAGTAAATTTTTCACCATAGTGTTTAACAGCTTGGAGTAGAGCTTGGTGGGATGGAGTCTGTTATCTACTAAAGTTATTAAATGAACCAGTAAGAGGCAAATGTGTGAAAAAAGAACACTAATGAGTTATTTTTGGCTTTTCCTGAAACCTGCTTCTGACAGGAACATGCATAGAAAACCAGTCAATCACTGACTGCCTTATGTCCTGAAGATCTTCCCTTTACAAACTTACCTCACCCAAGGATTTCCAAGGCAGCCACCTTTATCTGAATTACTATGTTTTCCTAACATCTACCGTGTAATTTGTTGTTTGCCTGTTGTCATGTCACAGAGCATTACAAGCTTTACTCCGCGCTGTAATCATTCTCAAATTAAAGCTTTAGCTGCTCTGAAAACCTTCATAATATGCAGGTTTAACAGATGCTGTTTGATAGCGATTTCATTTAATTTACCCAAATAGAAAAGGAATCGGCAAATAACTCAATATTTCATATCAGCAAGGAGTGAGTTCTTGCTTGGAGCTAAATCCTTTGTAGACCGCAAATTGTCGAGCTGCAGAGCCAAGTTGTCAGCCTTGGAAGTGTCATGCACGATGAAGTGCTGCTGTTCCTTGGAAACCTATTTGCAACCTATCGTGTCAGAAGTCCAATTTCAGTTCTACATCCCTAACTGTGCCCTTATTTTTTTTATTTTATTTTATTTTATTTTTTTTTTAGCACTGTCAAGTCAAACTCAGCCCTGCAGACTGGAACGGTTTTGTGTGTTGTGTGTTCTCGAGATGGCAGGAGGTGACATCGGGGAGTTTGAGGGTGTTCTGTGGCAGCTTCCTCCTTTACCAAATGGTGGCACAAAATGCCACTTGCCTGCACAGAAAAGTGACAAAAAAAAAGCCCTGTCCCATATTTAAATCCACGTGAAGCAGAGGTTTTTCTCTCCTATTCCCTTCTCCTGTGTAGCCAGTGGAAGAGCAGAGCAGGCAGGTCCAGAGCAAAACTCCTTCAGCCTTTGCCCAGGGTTCCTCAAACCTTGACTCCAGTGTTACTGAACTGATGGTGACTTTCCTCTGGGGCTCTGAAAGGAACTGGCTTAAACAGAGCAGGGAAAGAAAATGTTAGGCTGGAGGTGGGTGAGGAATATTGGTCATCTGTCTCAAATCAGACACTAATTAGTAAAATGCTGAGGCTGAATTAGAGCTGTAATAAGAAGTTTTATTTGAAGTTAAGCAGGACTCTAGAGGACACGTTTTCAAGGTGTCCTCCAAATTTACCTGTGCAATGTTGTTCACCAGAATTTTGGTGTAATGAGTGTTCCAGAGCAAAACCTCAGCCTGGTGCAGAATGTCAGATCTTAACCCAAGCCAGACCTGTCTGAACTTTCATGGTAGGTCTGTTTTGGGGTGTGCCAAGTCTCTGTTTGGGCAGTATGCTCCCAGCAGGTACATGTTCCACAAATAAACCCATAAAACACAGTGAGATTTTTGAGATGGAGGCTGCTGTAGGCACTTCACAAAAGTTTTTCAAAGTATTTGCCACTTAGAGCACCTTATCCTTGAAAAGGTATGTTGTTGTTCAGGAAAAGGAAAAAGCCTTGATGTACAACATGAATGGCATATGTTTATAGACTGAAAGACGTCTTTGGGGGCTCTTCAGTGTTTATTTCCTCTAGAGCCTTTTAAATATTCATTGTTTCGTGGTGAACTCCATCGCTGTGTGTGTTTATGGATTCACACATACTGGAGTGCTAATTGCTGTTGTTTAGAGAACTCTTGAAATCTGTTCAGGTACAGCAAAATAACAATAAAATGTACTTTTTTTGTCCTACTTCCACTGTAATACAAGCTCGGTTTCCTGCTGTTTCAGCCCTCGTTGCTGCTTTGTGACAAATGTTGTCCAGCAACAAAGAGCATCCAGGAAAACAGCAGCTTTACTCACCAGACGCTGTCACATTTTTTTCCCAGTCTAATCTCTTACAGCTGCTTCGTCGTTAGTTGTAACAATGGCAGGTAAGACCATTTCCAGGCAAAAAGTGACCTTTCAGTTGACAGTGTGCTCTAATTGGTTTCAGTGATAGACCCCTGCACAAGTGGGAATGGAGGATGCTCACAAATCTGTCAGAATGAGAGAGGGATTGCAAAATGCGAGTGTCACCCAGGGCATTCTCTTTCTGCAGACAAAAAGTCCTGTTTAGGTGAGAAACTCCAGGCTCTTTATTGTGAAGGAAGTTATTAATCAGTGCTCTGGCTTACTGAGCTGTGAGTGGAAAGGGATGTTACACAAATATATGTGTGCATTCTGAAACAGCGTTTCTCTCCGTGATATTCACGTCAGCCCAAAAGTCTTGAAGGACTTTTTTAGCGATGAAAAATTCCTCTGTGGTCTCCTAAGTCATGCTTTCTAGCAATTGGGTTTGTGAATGCTGTCGTGTTATTCTTGTAGGGTGCCTTTAAAATAATGTCCCAGATACAGCTCCTGGAAAATTGGTTCAAGTAAAACTCTGAACCAGGTCACTGAGAACCTACTTAGAATTCAAAGGGCTTTTTAGCTGGAGAACTGTTTCTGTATTAATGGAGAAACTACTGTGAAGGAAGAAATCATGATGTGTAAGATTTCCAAAGAGAGGAGCCTGAAAAGTTGAATTCTAAAGTCCTAAGTATTTAGTCTGGGGTTGTCAAAAGGATCTGTAGTGTTTCTGACCCAAAATGTAGGGGAATTAGAGGTCAAAATACCTGCTTTTCTCTTCCAGTGAAACTCTTGGAAGAGTTTAGCAGTTTTATGAAGTAAAAAGCATTTGTGGACTTGATGGTGCACAGATTTTTAACAGCCAAGTCAGGATTAGGGGGTATGTGTGTGAATATATATATATATATATATATATTCAGACAGTAATTTTACACTACTCTTTTGAAAACTTGGCCAAAATCTTCCCAATATTTAAAATATTGTCTCATATAAGGGGTGCTGGGTGCCTTTCAAAATATTTACCTCCTACCCTGAGTATTTTACTGAGTTGCCTGTAAGCCCTTCTGTGAGTAGAATGGCACATCTTAGTGATTCTCTCTTGCTGGAATTACTCATCAGTAATTACTGAAAACAAAAACTGTTTTCAAGTAATGTACTGGTAATGAGTGGATGGAAACAACAGTGGGTTTAGCAGTGGGGTCAGCCTGTTATTCATTTTATCTCAGATACACATTGACATTTCCCTTGATTTATGTATGAACTGAATCACTGAGTTAACTTGCAGTGTTATATATTGGAACAAATTTTCTCCCCAGCCTCATGGCAACAATCTTTTGAATCATTAAGCAGCGTGTCTTACCATGGATATACAATTATTGGTTTTTGCTCCTAGAACTTAGTCAATGTCTTTTGCAAAATTCAAGCTGTTGTTTGACTCTCTGGAAACTGAGCTGGAAGGAGACAGAGGGCAGCTGAAGTGTCATACTTCAGCTATTAGCTGTAGGACAGGAAGAAAACCTACAGGATGGTGGCTGTGGTTCAACTTCTTATTTTTTCTATTTAAAAAGAAGAAGAGAAAAGAACATTTACAGCGTTGGGCAGCGCCGTGTACCCACAAACTGACAATTAGAGAAAAAGGAGAAATAACCCATTTTATTCTAAGCAGCAGCTGCTCCCATGGCTGCTTCAGAGAAGCTGTCATTTGTCCTGAAATTTTCATGAGCCAGTGTGTGGTGTTTGCACTGCCTGGGGCCTCTCTTTGCAAGGAGCCTGATTGCAGTTGTCAAGCTCCTTGTGCTCCAGTGCAGGGGCCACGAGCACAGCACTGGGCACAGCACACGTGGAGGGACAAATCTGCTGGAAAGGGCTTTGCTGGGATAAAAAGAAGAAGAGCTGCACATCAGGCTGCCCCCTGCCATTTTCAAGATGCTGACCCAGGATCAGTGCAATAAATAAATCTGTGTTTTGCCAGAGAGATGTCAGAGTGGGAAGGAACAGGAGATGGATCAGGGGTTTGCCATGTGTGATGCTGGTTTTTAAACAGAGGTCAGTGTTCTGTGCAGCTGTATTTAGTGTAAATTTTTTGTGGGTTTAGTGGTTTTTTGTTTTGGTTTGGTTTTTTTTAACTAATTATTCCTTAAAGGTACTTTTATGTTCCACTGAGATTTTAGGGAGATGGGCACCTTTAGATGCATTTAACTCCAAAATACAGCCTAGTGAGTGTGAAGCTGAGGAGCAGCCTGCTTGGTAGAGGACTGGGGGAAGAGCAGCCTCCCCACTTAAGGCCCTGCACCTTTTCCTTTCCTCAGAGGGCTGGTGAAGCTGCTATGGTTGCTGTGGTCCTTTCCTCACAGGGCTGCTGAAGCTGCTGTGGTTGCAGCAGGTGCCTCCCCACTGCACTGCTGCAGAAGCAGCTGCAGGATTCAGGGCTTATCTGTCTCCATTGTCCCTGCTGAAACCCAACCACCACTTAATCCAGATCACTTGACATTCAGAAAATAATCAGCTATTTGCCATTGCATTCATTTAACTGTAATGGCTTGGAGGACATGGTGATAATTTCAGAGTTTTGGAAGTTTCTTCTGAGTTCTTCAAACGAGCTCTTTTGCCATTGCTCTTTTTACAGGAATAATAAATGAGTTGTTTTGGCTGATAGTGCAGATATAGTGTTTGATACTGTAAATGTTCACACTGAGAGGTTCAAGGTCAATGGTGCTCAGAGAAGAAGGTTGTTCTGGAGAACAATGTGAGTACAATGTTCCTGGGTTCATTGGGTGCTGTCCTTTACAGACTGACACCCCGGAGAATCCTTCCAGCCGATATTTGGAAATGCAGCCGTGTCCACGTAGGAGCAGTGTTATTTTTTATTTCAACAGCCATCTGAATGACTTTCTCTGTGCTTGCAGACGTTGATGAGTGTGCAGAGGGCAGGGGCAGGTGTGCCCATCGCTGTGTGAACACCCTGGGCTCCTTCAGCTGTGCTTGCAGCCCCGGCTTCGAGCTGGGGGCGGACGGGCGCCAGTGCTACCGTAAGTGACCCTGCACAGCTCCTCCAAAAATGACTTCTTTCCCTTTTCAGCCTCTCCTCCCTGCCAGGCCTCCCTTCTCATTCCCTGGGATTAGCATTCCCAGCAGAATAAGGGTATGCAAAAGATCAGGCTTTACACTGTTGTCTTGCTCTGCTGCTGCTGGGTTTGCAGGGTGACACGTTCCTAAGCCTGTGTTCACAGACCTTAATTACTGCCTTTCAAAGAGCAAATAGCCCTGTTGGTTCATCTTCAGAGTCTGCTGAATTCTGCTGCAGAGCTACCAGAATGCTGCTGTTCTGTGAAATGTATTCATTCCTGCCCTCCTCCTCCTCCTCAGGCTTTCTTACAGAGAAAACCAACATGGTGTTCTGCTCTTGTCTTTACCTGTCTGGATTTGCTTATGTTTCTCCTGAGATTATTGACACTATTAAGAGGATGCTTTTTAAAAAAGGCAACAAAAAAGATAGATTTGGGATGAAAAAAATAGTTGAACAACTCAAACTTCCCAAACTAAAGCCAGCCTTGCTGTCTTTCCTCGCACACTTACCTCTTGCCAGTGGGGTTTCTTAATCACCACGGCTTTTCTGGAGAGGGGGGCTGACTCCCAGTGCTGTTAGCTGATAGGTGATCCCTGGCCTGCCCTAGAGGGCAAATTTAGATTAATAAAGGAGGTGATGTGGAAGAGTTGGGGTTATTATGGACCTAACATAAGCTCCCTGGAATGCAGACAAAAGCATGACCTGTTTTAGCAAAGAGGTGGGCAAAGATCATTCAATCTAATAATACTGTGCAAGAGCTTTCAGCAGAGCTTCCTTAGGAAAATATGCTGCATGCCAGAGAATGAGTGCTTTATTTAAGAATGTGTGCGTAAGAAGGAGTTATTAAGAATGAAATCCAGTTTCAAGGCATTAACATACATTAAAAACAAAACCCAATTATGTGAGAGACATCCTGGAGAGTTATTTCATAGGTGATGGGGAACTGTGAGTAGTGAAATGGCAGAGGAAATGTGATTAATGTATAGATATGAAATCTTCTGTCATAGGCATAAAAAAGAGCTTTAGACCACTTAGATTTCATTGTGCTTTTCTGATGCTATTTTTTCTGGATGTTCAGCACATCTCAGGGGATGGTGATTCTCTGTGCCTCATGTACAATATTGCAGAGCAAACAATAAAAATAAAAACATTCTGCATATATTTATGATCAGGATTATCCCAGTGTTTGAGCAATTTACAATCTTTGTTTATTCTTTCATTTCCCCAGTGGTTAGGGAAGAGCTGGTATTTCAGTTTTGCTGATGAAGAACTGAGACAAAGTAAATGATGAAGATCGTGTACAAAGTCAGATTCTGCATTTAATCGCTGGGTTTACTAAATCCCAGCTTAACACACTGGACAGGAGACACGATATCTTCTCCCTGATGCAAATAATCACACTATGCATGAGATGTAGAGATATTTATTCTCTGAATTTAAACCCTCTTTCAGCTGGAATTACATTTCTTGTTGGCAAGCACATTGCTCCCTGGAAGCACAAAGAGGGGTAGGAGCAGAGCCCACCAACACAGATGTGTCTGGGGAAATTCTGTTTACAATCTGATGGCCACCACTCTGAGCTGGGGTATTTCTGGAAGTACAGTGGCTCCTTTAGGAAGGGTGTTTCTCACTTCTCCTCTGTAGTAGCAAAAATTATTTCCTCTCTAAATAGCTCTGTAACAAGAACAAGTTGAATAATCCTTCATGAAAAACTTTATAACTGACCCTATGGATTCTTTTCATCCTGGAGAAACATCTGATGAAGTAGCTGGGCGGGAATGAGGTGGCCAGGTGTTCCCTTTTTTATGTGAAGTTTCCCACTGGAAATGGGCAGGATATTCTGAGGATTGTCCAGTGCAGCCACATGAGGAGGGCATGGCAGTCTGTCAGGGCAAAGGGGGCTGGCAGTGGCATTGTGCCACCCTGTCTTAGCTGTAGGGGACAAAGGAGAAGCTGCTGTGTCCCCCTGAAGGGACATCCAAGAACCAAAATCTGGAGATTGTTTTGCATTCTTCTTGGGTGTCCATTCCACCAGCAGGGCTCTGCTGAGGGAGTTTCAATGACTTTGTGTTTGGGAGATGTTTGAGAATCCAGCTCTTTCCCTCTCCCATGCAAAACTCAAAGCTGCTCTTTGGGAAGTGCATCAGGATGTGTTGAGGGGCCTTAGATGGTTCTGTTCCTCCTTTGGGACAAGCACTGTGTCCAAACAGAGCATAAATCTGAGGAAACCTGGGAAGGCTCCTGTAGCAGGTGGCTGCTGGAGCACTGAACCAGCTTCACATGGCTGAATTTGAGAAAATCCTCTGTTCTGACACCAACACCTGGAGCTCAGTGACTCCAAAGCCTGCACTCACTGCTCCAGCACTAATGGCCGCTGCTTTACAGCAGGCTGATCCTCCAGCGACTCCTCACCCGCGGGGCTTGCTTTTTAACATTTTTAAAATTTATTTCTCTGCAAGGCATCGAGATGGAGATCGTGGACAGCTGTCGGGACGGGAACGGCGGCTGCTCCCAGCGCTGCGAGCACTCGGCGGCGGGGCCGCGCTGCTCCTGCGACCGCGGCCACCGCCTGGGCACGGACGGCAAAACCTGCACAGGTAACCCGAGCTGGCAGCTGGGGAAGAGCCAGGGAGGCTGCAGGAGAGCAGGAAAACGCCTCCCCGTGCCTTCCTTCCCTCCTTCTGCTGGTGTTAATTAAGGCGCTGCCCCAGCTCGCCTGGCGCCGGGAGCGCGCTGGGATGAGGCACCGGCGAGGGGAGGGATGGAAATGACACCGGGCCATCATCACCTGTCACAGTGGCTGTGTCACACCATGGGCAGCTCAAGCAGCACAGAGCTGGCTTTGCCTCCCTGCCCTGCTCAGCTGGTGGCTGGGAGCAGCAGCAGAACCGCTCCCAGGTGCTTCATGCACAAAATTCCACCTCGTGCTCCAGACTCTGCCGTGCTTCCAGCAGATTTGCTCAGTGATGGGGTTACACTTCTGCCTGTGAGAAGCCTCACTTGGGAGGTGAAAGCAACAGAAAGCAATCTCTGGGTTTATTTTGAGACAAGAGCTTAAAAATTCTTTCATGTTTTAAGCAATTCTACTATGATTTTTTTTTCCGTGTGTTTTTTTTATGCTTTTGTTTTGTTTATGGCTTTTGCCATGCAAACTGTATGTCATGCTGCTTTGGGCTTGCTGTCACTATGCCATTACAATTTTTAAGAATAGCCAGGAAGAGAGGGGAGATGGAAGAAGGAATAGACACCACAAAGCAGGGTAGTGAGATATGAGATGATGAGAACAGGTAGAGAGTGGGAGCACTGATGAGTGTGAGAGGCATCACAGACAAAAGGAGTCTTGCAAGGAAAAAAAGCCAAGTGCAGGAGAAAGGAGAAGCAGGCGAGGAGGGAAGCACTGAGGGCTGCAGGGGTGAGTGATGATGGAGCTTAAAAAGCAAAACAGAAAAAGTTTGGGNGGGTTACACAGTCTTGTCTGTACAAAACTGCCTCCTGCCCACATCCCAGCTCAGTGACCTGCTGCTGGGGATTTCAGGGGGAAGCAGATACTCCAGACACAGCAAGGGGAGGGGGAGAACACAGAGGAAGGCTGACAACATGAAAAGTTGCTCTTAATAGGAAAAAATCTCCTTTTTGTTGGATGCAAATTTTGCATACACAAACAAGGGGCTGTTGCTGGAAACCAGAGCAAGGCATCACCTGATGTACTGCAGAGGAGCTCAGCTTGTGACATTTCTGGAAAACGCTGCCTTCAAATAACCTGCATTAATCATTTTCACACTGACCCCCTCACCTCGATTGATTAATTACATTTTCTTTCTCCTGTCCCTGTTTCCTCATAAAGTTGCTGCTCCTTCCAAGGTTAATTGAGACACTGACCTCTCCCATCTGCAGCTGCTCAGCTGGGCCACGTTCAGAAGCATTTTGCAGACTCAGCATTGACAAGGTGGCCCCTTGGATGGCCACTGACCTGCTCAGCAGCCTGACAGCAGCCAGGAGCCTGCAGTGCACAGATAACAGCTCAGCTCTCCCATCTAATCACCACAGCAGCGTTGTCAATGATACCAGTTTCTGAGTGGGCACAGAGCAGGAGGAGGCAACAGGAAATCAGTTTATCAAAAACTACAGTTGAACCTTCCAGGCTGCTGCTGTCCAGCAAGTGCCTGGTTGGATCAGAGCATTGTTAGTTTGCATTGAATGAGGTTGAATGTAAAGAATTCTGAATGGTCAAATGTAGGTTACTGTTAAACAGAACGTTTCTGAGGGCTGGTGGGTCCTTGCTGTTGTCTCTTTTCATAGAACCATGGAATATTCTGGGTTGGAAGGGACACACAAGGATCATTGAATCACTTTCCTGTCCCTGCACAGACTCCAACAGCCCTACCCTGGGCATCCTTGGCAGTGCTGTCCAGATTCTCCTGGAGCTCTGGCAGCCTCAGGGCTGTGCCCATTCCCTGGGCAGTGCCCAGCACCCTCTGGGGGAAGAACCTTCCCTGATACCCAACCTGAAACTCCCTGGCACAGCTCCAGCCATTCCCTCGGGTCCTGTCCTCGGTCACCAGCAAGACCAGCTGGGGTTTTGTAAATCCCCTCATGGCAGCTCAGACTTGTAGAGGAGATGGCTCTCCCAGGGCGTGGAGGGTCCTGGCTGCTATGGGAGAAGATAGAAGGCAGCTGCTGTCAGGATCCAGGATTCAGTGTTTTTGTTGTTGAAGGAAGGTGTAAAGCAGCGAGTGCTGCAGCACAACAGCTCTGAGCAGAGCTGTGGCAGCAGCTCAGGGTGTCTCTGGGGCTGAATGTGCTGCCCTTTCCTTGCAGAGGTGGATGAGTGCGAGACTGGAGAGTCCTGCTGCTCCCAGTTCTGCATCAACTACGCGGGGGGCTATGAGTGTGCCTGCAGGGCGGGGTTCCAGCTCAGCACCGACGGCTGCTCCTGCGACGGTGAGCACGGATCAGGGATGGGCTGGGCTGCAAGGGACCCCAAAACTGATCTCATTCCACCCCTGCCCTGCACAGGGACACCTTCCACTACCCTAGGTCTCTCCAAGCCCTGTCCAACCTGGCCTGGAACACAAACAGGGATGGGGCAGCCACAGCTTCTCTGGGCAGCCGGGGCCTCGCTGCCCTCACAGGAAAAAATTCTCTCCTAATATCCAACCTAAACCTGCCCTCTGTTAGTCTAAAGCCATTCCCAGTTGTCCTGCATCATTCCATGCCCTTGTCAAAGGTCCTTTGGTACCAGTGGCTTGGTCTAACTAATCACAGCCCAGGGTAGAAGAAATGCTGTCAAAGCCCTTTGCAGGGACTGCCCTAATGAGAGTCAGCGACCCCATGCCAGCTTTGCTGATGAGGTTTTACAGACGTGTAATTTCCACTTTGAGAGGCTGGAATACAGGAATAACCCAGCATCCAGCATGGGGAAGTGGGGATGTGGGAGATGAGGCAGCAGAGAGAAACTTCCCCTCCTCTCTCCATGGACACTGTATATTGATGTGTGTTAAACACTCCTTCCACAAAAGAAGAGCCCTCAAAATAACTGAAAGATCAACTGAGCTTAACAGCTTAAAGCATCTGTTTTCACTCGAGACAAAAACATCAGTGAAATAATCTGCTCCCTGTTGCCCTGAAACGTTTTCATACCTTCAATAGCAGAGAGAAACAGAGAGCCCCAAAGCACATAAGAAAAATTGTGTTTTCTTATGTACAGAATAATTTGTCAGATGCAGCTGGGCACAGCATGGGCTCTCCAAGCAGAAGTACTTGTTCCTAATCACCATTTATGTCTGGATTTTCTAGATGTGGATGAATGTCGTCTGGATAATGGCAACTGTGACCATTTCTGTGTGAATTCCCTGGGGTCGTACGAGTGTGCCTGTAAGGAGGGCTACAGGCTGGGGGATAGCAGATGGGCCTGCGTGGGTGAGTTCTTCTCAAAACTTGAGGGCCATTAAGCACTTCCCACTGATTTAAAAAGTGAATTTGGAACGGGGATTTTCACAGATCCTGGGATTTTGGGAGCCCAGCTTGAGCCATCTCTGAACGTGGCCAGGGTAGGGCTACGTGCAGTGCGTGGATCCACATTCATCCTCCAGAAATGGGTTTTGCCAAAGATTAATGGCAGATGAACACTTAAATCCCCTGGACATGTTTGAAAACCTAAAGCTCCTGGTTTAGAAATAAATACTATTTTGACACTTTTCTTGCAGTATTTGATGAAGTTTAACATCCTGTGGGGAAAAAAAAAGGTAGCCAGATTCTTCTTTGATCAACCATGGCAACTTTTCCATTAGTCAGTGACGTTATCCTGGATTTCTGCCAGTGTAACCAGTCCAGGGTTTAGCAGAGCAACTCAATTTTATAACCAAGTTTAACAACTGCTAAACCTTAAGCCAGAGTTTGATATTGTAACCACACCAAAAAGAAAGCCAACTGATTTCCCGTCATTTTAAGGCTCAAATTTTAATGTTTCTGAAAATAAATTGCACAGCCAGCCTCACTTTCTATTTGTCATCTCCAAAACGAGCAAGAGTAATGACCTTCATTAACTAAAAATAATCTCAAACTTCAAGTGAGGAAAATGAATCTCCTCGTTTAATTTTGATTCTCTGGGAGCAGAGGTTTTTTTTCCCAGAAGAAAGAAAAGAAAAAGATAGGGCGGGGAGGGTGTATTCCCTTTTTTCTCTTTTTTAAAAATTTTTTTTGGATAGCAGAAATCCTGTGAGTTGAGAAAACGCCTGGGTTGGGACTGCTGGGCTGAGGTGTGACTGGGATATTTAATGACATTATAATAGTAAAAAAAAGATGTAAATGAGAGGTTGTGGAGGCAGGCAGGGGTGCTGATGGCTATGTTTGTGCAGCCCTAGGTGTGGAGGAGGCGGATGCAGAGGAGGCAGCCCCGGGGCTGCAGTTCCGAGGGCCCCCGCAGCTGCTCCGCTACGCGCTGGGGTCCCTGGGCGAGGATGGAGACCCCCGAGGAGAGCTCACCCTGGTGCACAGGGTCGGTGAGTGACCAGCAGGGCTCTGAGCCAGCACAGCAAACCAGGGGAATGGTCTCAGGGAGAGGATTTGGGGCTGGGCTGGTGGGGCTCAGCATCAGGAGGAGGGATGAGCGTTAATCGTGCATCCATGCCGGTAGGGATAAGGTGTTACCACCCGAATCCCAAATGGGACGGGTTTGAGGAGCCAGGAGGCTGCCTGGATGCTCTGGGAGGGAAGCAGGGGAAAAGTGAGCAGCACAGCAAGCAGTGGCTGGGAGGCTGCTTGGGAAACAGGGAGTGTGCACAGAGCCCCAGGGGCAGCATGGTGAGAGCTCATGGTGCCAGGGGTGAGAGGATGGCATGGCTCGCTGCAGTGCCCTAAATCCCTGGGGAAACACTCCCCTTCTCCTAGGGCTGGGAGCATGGGTCCCAAATCCTTTTCTAACAACTGGAAGCTTTGTGTTTAAGATATTTGCGTTTAGTCTGTGTTAAAAACAACCCTCTGAAGATTCAGGTTTCCCTTGACTCTCTGGGAAGAACACCAACCCCTCCAGGTACTGCTCAGCTCAAGCGGTGGCAAAACAGCACAGGAGCACCCACTGTCACAGGAGTGGGTGCAGAGCAGCTTTGCACCCACCTGGGCTTTGCATGATTCAGTCTTTCCTTCCAAAGGTGGAAACTTCACAATTTAAAAAGTATTATGAGATGAAACCCTGTGTCTGCTTTGTGCTGAGTTCTGGTGGATCA
This sequence comes from Pycnonotus jocosus, assembly GCA_013400435.1. NCBI lineage: Eukaryota > Metazoa > Chordata > Aves > Passeriformes > Pycnonotidae > Pycnonotus > Pycnonotus jocosus. Next base: position 129,635 of record VWYP01013773.1, on the reverse strand, counting down.
CCAGGGAGGATTTCTTGGTTTTTCCTATGTGTGTCCTGTGATTTTTATATAAACTCTGTAATTACCTATCTGAGGACTGTGCCCTACAGGCAAAAATCAGGAGCTGGTCTTGACTTGAATAAAATATTAACTTATTTTTATGAACAAAACTGTTCAGACCCTCCCAAATGACACAGCATCCAGCCGGACTCAACAGCACCGATAACCAACTGGGAAACTGATAAATGAGATAACCACAGGCAAAATTATCAGGCCTAGAAACCACAATCAAATATTTATTGACCACTTTTTGCATGTTTTATTTACATTTAGCCACAGAAATTTGGGTGTTATCAGTCACAGCTGAGCAGCTGCACTTTTTCCAAGGCTCAGGCTTTGCAGCATGCGGTGGTTTGTATGAAAAGTTGATGGAGAAAAGGAACTTTAAATGGTTTAAATGGTTAAATTCTTTTACCTGCCAAATAGCAATTTATTCCTTGTATTTTCAGACATGGCTTTGTGCTGCTATCTATATTATTAAAAAGCCTCCTTTAACAGTAAGCTGGTGCAAGTAATTAAATATTTTCTATAACTTGGATGACTTTTTAAGGTGGAAGCATGATGTTTTTAATGGGGGTCTGTATTCTTCTCCTGAAGTATGAATTTGTACCTGTTCCAAGCGGGAGCACTGGGATTCTGAATGTCCCTGGAAGCTCGGGCATTTCTTCAGCTGCAGAAAAGGGAACAGTTGGGTGCTCAGACCTAGAGGAAATCTGGCCTCACATACAAAACTGGTGATGAAATGCAACCAGCCTGTGACTTACTGCAGGCTGAAATAAGCTGCCAGCTCACTTTCAGGTGCTGTTAAAAATCCCCTTCCAAAAAGCCTCCAGCCACAGCAATAAAGCCTTGAAGGCTCTAAACTGTGTGGATGGGATCTTCAATGCCACTGAAGTATTTTACCAGACAATCACTTTATTTTGCATGCCTGCCTCAACAGACCCCACAAAGAGAACATGAGGGTGCAAGGGATAGAAGGAGGGTGGGGAAGGAGAGGGAAAAAATGCATTTTTATATCAGGTTTCCTATATAAAACTCTGCATATCCCTGAAGAGACAGGATAAATGTGTATTTTGCTTTGTTTTGCTAGAACACTCAAACTATGTGGTTGAAAATATCACTGAATTATGTTTAAGTAGCACTACATCCACTTACTCCAGTAAAACAACAGGGATAGCTTAGCAAGGAGAGAAGGAAAGTCCCAATAAATTCTTCTTGTTATATACGATGTTATGAAGTATTGGGTGCAAATTCACTTTTTCTGAAGGCAAAACTCTTGCTTTTAAAAAGTAGCTCGAAGTGCTCGTCTCTGGAGAATTACAGCATTTAGGGGAGTAAATTCCAGCTGAACACCAGCTTTCCTTTTACTTAGAGTCAAAAATGTGAAGAGGGAAATTCAGGAGTGCTCATTTTGCCGTGCCTTTTGTGCCGAACTGGCCGAGTTTGCAACCCAGCCGTAGGTGTGAGCTTGTGGAGGCATTTTTGCCTGGCTGCTCACTCAGCCCTGTGTGGTTTTTGGTTTGTTTTTTTTCTGTCAGTGTGCCTGGGTGACACGTTTGGCCAGGACTGCAGCCTGAGGTGTGAGGATTGCCTGCATGGGGGCCGCTGCAACAGCGAGCGCAGCGGCTGCGTCTGTGAGCCTGGCTGGGCTGGTGTCACCTGCAATGAGAGTGAGTACAGGGGCTGGGATGGGGAATGATCCCCTCTGCAGGTGGGCAATGGGAGGAACCTCTTGGATTTTTCATCTGTGAAGCTCCTGAAGCTGTCTGATAATGAAATGCATTGTGCTGGGGCATGAGAAATAGGAGCTGTAAGCAATGCTGCAGAGGTCCACCTGCACTCCAGTGAAGGTCAGGACAGAATCCCAAATATTTGATTGTTGTTCATTCCTATTCGCTGTGCTGCTAAAAACTGCTGAGGTTTGCTGGCCGTGCTTTGTTCCACAACCTGCCTTGGTGACTTCCAGCAGTCTGTCCCAGCAGTTGGTGTGACATTCTGGGTGGACATGTATGCTAAACTTGAGTTTTTCCATTGTAGCACCCCAAGACATCACCTTTTAAGTTTTTTTCTTATATTTTCCATTTCTTTTTCCTTATCGCTCTTTTTATTATTAGCATCACTTTCTTGGAACAGATAATTTTTCATATTGGAAATGATATTTTTCAGAATTCTGTTGCCAAGTCAGTGCCCTTTATAATAGCTTTTCACCCTCCTTGCTCCTGTTTCCTGGCAGAAGATCTTTCTGATTCAGAAGTATGTGTCAAAACCCATTGGAAAGAGAGTGGTGATTTCTTGATGTGCTGTTCTTCATCTGCAGTTTGGCAAAACTTGTCTGCTGCTTGTCTGAGACATCATACAGCAGATTTCCTGTTTGAGATGGGTCCCTCCATTTCGTGGTATATGTGACATGATGGCCCATCATTCTCAGAAAGTCTTTGCTGTCACTGGTGAGACAAAAAGTCAATGAAAATTTATTACTTGACATCAGTAGACAGCACTCTTCAGGTTAATTGCCATCAAGATTGTTTAGGAGACGTCATCACATGGGCAGAAATGTAGAAAAATCAAGCAAATGATTGAAACCAACAGTCTGCCCGTGGTTATTTTGGGAGACTGATGGTGGGTTTGGTTTGTAAACACTGGGGGCAGCTAAGAGAATGGGAATGGGGAGGATTAAAGTGATAATTTCCAGTCTGTCTAAGACAGTTCAAGCTATCAAGGGAATACTCTTAATTCTGTTCCTGGTGTTCTGGTGGTGATAAATCGTAAAAATTTCAAGGCAGTATCCAAATTCTTTAGTTCATTTCATAAGTAACAACGTTTATGATGTGTATTTGCACTAGATATCCATGCATGTAGTGTAATGGAATTCACCTCTGGAATTTAAAGAACTTTAATAGGACTGTGTTATTGAGCTAAACCTGCTGTCTGGTGAAGTCAGCATGGACAATGATAAATGCAATATCTAATCTGTATAAAGCAGTCATATGTGATTGCTTTCACTCTCTTCTCTTGTATTTTTTAATATAAAGCACAAATCATGGTTTTAGGGTAAGCAGGTTTAGGGTAAGCTAAAATAGTGGAGAAATCTGGAACTAAATTTCTCTAATAATGCACCAAAGTAGCCAAATGGAAATTGATGTGAAATGTCAGCTTTCTTAATGTACATTGATAAAATGTCAGTGAAGTCAGATGACTCCAGCAACTGTATTCACTCAGCCAGCTCAGGCTGCAAACAGCAGAGCGAGGCTTCATCTCACTGTTTGTTTTTGCTGTTGTGGATCCACTGCTGCCATGATTACCTGGGGAGTTTCAGAAACTACTTTTGAAAAACAAGACGTTATTTTCATAATAGTGTTTGGGAGAGAAAAAAAGTAATGTTTAAAATATTTATCTCCAAGTATTCAAAGCTGTGCTCTGATGTTTAGGCTTGGGACTTGACAGGCAATGGTTTTGGAGCCTGTGCTTTGTGGGGAGGGGAGCATGTGCAGGGGAGGGTTGGATACATGGCAGTGCTTCCCAAAGCTTGGTTAATTCAATATCCTTTGAGATGTCCTAGTAAATACCAGGTGGATGTGCACTGCTTTATAGAGGAATATAACTTTGTTCAGAGGCTGCTCAACTAAAAGGACTCTCTCCTTGCTCAATTTTCACAGAATCACAGAATCAATTAGGCTGGAAAAGACCTTTGAGATCGAGTCCAACCTCTGACCCGACACCACCTTCTCAACCACTGAGTGCCACATCCAGTCTTTTCTTAAACACCTGCAAGGATGGTGCAGCCCATTCCAATGCCCAGTTATGCTTTCTGTGAGGAAATTCCTCCTGATGTCCAACCTAAACTTCTCCTCGTTCAGGCAGGGGGTTTAGGGGGTTTAAGGCTGTGTACTCTTGCCCTATTGCTGGGTGTCTGGGGGAGGAGATCGACCCCCACCTGGCTACACACTCCTCTCAGGGAGTCATGGAGGGATGAGGTCTCCAATGAGTTTTTCAGGGGGCTGATCACCCCCAACTCCCTCAGTCCCTCCTCACAGGACTTGTATCCCAGACCCTTCATCAGCTTTGCCACCCTTCTCACCGACCAAAGCCTTGTTTTGCTCCTCTTACAGCAGAGGGGAAGGGTTTCCTGGTGTGTTGATGCTCCCTGCTCTCTCCACAGCCTGTCCCCCCGGGACATTCGGCAGAGGATGCGCCGGTGTCTGCCAGTGCCGGAACGGAGGCTCGTGTGACCCTGGCACGGGGCAGTGCCACTGCCCACCCGGCGTGCTGGGCCGGCTCTGCGAGGATGGTATGGCTCCAGCTCGGCCTCAGCCTCTCCTCTTCTCCCCCCTTCTTTCGTAATCTTAAATGAGCAGAACAGAGGGTGAGGAAAGCCGGTGCTGGCGAGGCTGCGCAGAGCCCCAGCTCGGCCACAAACCGCCTTGACCCATAGCCACTGATGCCTTCCTGTATTTGTGCACTCCAAAGGTTGCCCAAAAGGTTTCTTTGGGAAGAACTGTAACAAACCATGCAACTGTGCCAACAAGGGCCACTGCCACAGACTGTATGGAGCCTGCCTGTGTGACCCCGGGCTCTACGGCCGCTTCTGCCACCTCAGTAAGTCCCCAGTGCTTTTTGGATCTGTTCACGTGCACACAGCATCAACAGTGTGTAAAAGGTTCAACATCACTCAAAGGGGGCTGGCAGAAAGGAAGGACAGTGACTGCTTGCACAGTCACGCAGTGCTAGGACAAGGAGGAATGGATTTACTGAAGCAGGAGAGATTTAGCATAGATGTTAGAAAAAATGTTCATTGCTGTGAGGGTGAGGTGGCCCTGGCCATGGTGCCCACAGAAGCTGTGGCTGCCCCTGGATCCCTGGAAGCGTCCAAGGCCATGTTGGATGGGGCTTGGAGAAACCTGGGATAGTGGAAGATGTCCCTGCCCATGGCAGGGGGTGGAATGAGATGGGCTTTGTGGGACTTTTCAACCATTTTATGATAAAATGAGCAAGACTTTGGGTTCTGAATGGGCTGTGAGTAGCAGGAGGGCAGGATTTTGGGGATGTGCCAGGAAGCCCCAGAAGCTTCATTAATCTTTTCCTCTAGTGATTAATCTTTACCATAATGACTGAGATTTACTGATGCTCAAAGATGAGGACTGTAGGTGGGGTGGACAGGTCAACATTAGGGTTATTGCTGAGGTTGGAATCTGATTGGAGCTGGTGATTGCTGATGAGTTGGAGTGGGAGCTGGGGAGCAGGGCTGGCTGGGACAGGATGAGGATCAGACATTAGATGGAATAAAAAGAATTAAAACAGAAGCTTTACAAAATAGATGATCAAGTTTCTTTGTACTTACAGGTTTTCTTTGTGGAATCTGTGCAAGATCAAAAATCTTTTGTGTTTTGTTTTATTTTGGTTTAGTATGATAGCTTTTGTCTTGGAGTGCACCCACGTTTTTCTTTCATTCAGAAAATCAGCTGAGTTTGCTTTGAAATGTTTCTGGTTCTTGCATTCACCATGTATTGCTTGACATGAAATGAATGACCTAACACAGGAATCGTGTAAATTCTTCTTTTACCCACCCACACGTGAACAGGTGCTGCTGTAGGAGCAGGGATGTACTTGCTGAAAGCTAAACAGAGGTTTTGCTTCTTGCAGCCAGTTGCATTCTGCATCAGCATGCAATTTCAGCCAGCTCCTGCATAATCACAGGGCTGATGCTTCTTTTCCTCCTGTCTGCAGCCTGTCCCAGGTGGGCCTTTGGTGCTGGCTGCTCGGAGGAGTGTCAGTGTGTGAAGGAGCACACGCTGGAGTGCAGCCCCAGGAACGGCTCCTGCACCTGCCAGCCTGGATATCATGGCAAGAAGTGTCAGAAAGGTACCCCACACTGCCAGGCTCCCCACATCTGCTTCTTTTGTCCCAGAAATTTCTCCTTCTTCCATCTATCTGCTTTGTTTGGCTGCTGCTACTCATGTATTCACATCCTACTCATGATTTTGGGGGGTTTTAACCCTGCTAGGGTTGCAGGGACATCAAGGGGAATAGACAATTGGAGGAATTTTAGCCCGGTCAAATGACAACAGAAATCCAGAGCCCAAATCCTAAAACAGCCTTAAATAATGAAGACCGTGTGAATTTTCATTTCTGTGCTGTTTTGACACAGTCAGGAAATAAGTGGCAAAATCTGTGTTTTATGGCAGTGGGGTGATTTGTAAACAGGTTCAGTAATGCTGCTTTTCCTTCAGCTTTGCAGCTCTTTGAATTCAGCTTACTCTTTGTAGTTTTTGGGGGTAGTTCAAAGAGAATTGCTTCCCACATTCATGTTTGCATGTCTCAGTAGCCCTTTCCAGACAGCAGTGGAGTAACACAATAAAGATTCTCCCTTCAGATTTTTCCCTGGCCAGGCTGGACTGTGTTGCATTTATGGCAGTAGTTCTGGTGGGTTTAGTGGAGAACAATAATGACAATATTTAATATTTTTATCATGGGGATTATTAATAGGTGATGGGCTCAGTTCTGACAAGGGAGCATGCCTTGCCCAGCACTGGCTGTGCACCAAGGCAGAGACCAGCAGAACTTGGACATACAAAAAGAGAATTCTATAATATATTTAATTGAATACAGCCTCAAGTATTCTAATTGAATGAATCTTTGAGCAGTCTGCCACTGTGTTTCTGGGTTATATTTAAGCAGCAACCTCTTTGAAATGTAAGCATTTATTAAGTATTTACTCTTTATTAACAACACCTCTAGAATGTACATTATAATACATTCTGTTCAAGCTCCTGCCAAATTATTTTCTGATTTTTGTTCACTTCTCTTAACTTTTCCTTTTTCTTATACATGTTCTGTGTCTGCTTCTATTTCCAGAGTGCACCCCGGGGTTTTATGGGGCTGGATGCAAACTGAGGTGCAGCTGTCCTCCTGATATTCCTTGTGATCCTGAGACAGGAGCCTGCAAACATCCGTGTCCAGCTGGGTTTCATGGAGATAAATGCCATTTGTGTAGGTACTCACTGCATGTTTCCCTGGGAGATGCACTTGGGATGGGAAGGCTGATTCAGGAAACTTGGGTTCAGATATAGAAGTTGCAGATAAACTGTACATTTGTTGTTGATTCGAGTTGGCAGTTCCCCACTGAAACCAGACTGGTATTTTGGAGCCTGGCAAATGCTGCCTCTCTCTCCTGCAAAGGTCAAGGCACAAGCCTGAGGCCAGTTACCCAAACTAACATTTGTCCAGGTAACAATAGTTGCCTTTAAAGCTTCAGGCACAAATTTTGCAGGGCTCTGGTGCAGGTAATTTCAGACCACCAGTTGCTCAGACACTGATGCTAAGTTGATCACTGCTACCAGCACAGCTCAGTTTAAAATTGATGGCCGTGGTGTCTCCTAATGTCTTCAAAATGCTTCTAACCATGACTTTGGTGTTTTATTGTCCAGCTTGTCAGCCTGGCAGCTTTGGGATGGGCTGCAGGCAGAGGTGCAGCTGTGGAGGAGCTCCCTGTGATCCAAAGACAGGGCAGTGTGTTTGCCCAGCTGGGAAGACTGGTGCTACGTGTGAGCAAGGTGTGTGAGGTGCTGGACTAAGGTAGGGAGTGCCTGGCTTTGGCAGATGTGATAAGAAGTAGAATTTTGGTGTTTCCCAAATCAGTAAACAAAAAAACTGTGATGGAAATTGGGAGGGAGCCTTTGGTCTCTTCAGCTGTGTTCTGTGTGCTGCAGTTTAATGGCAGGGCTGACAGAGATAATATAACAGTCTGTAGAGATAATACAACACTCCAGCTCGGTTTTACTGTTAATTTTTAATTCTTCAGAGTAACAGCAGAAATCTACAACTATCCTGAAACAGAAAATGGCACTAGTTACACCTCATGTGCTTTTTCTCCAGATTGCCCAGATGGTCAGTGGGGTCCAGACTGCCAGAATTCCTGCGAGCCCTGTGCCAACGGGGGACAGTGCAACAGGGAAACTGGAGCCTGTGACTGTCCCCCTGGCTACACTGGGCCATCCTGCTCTGCCAGTAAGTCCTTGCCTCAGCCTTCCCCATGAAAAGAAGGTCAGATTGAAAATTCAGGTTATGGTTTGATTTCTGCCTTCTTACTCTTTTGTGAGATAAAACACGCTGATCTGAGATTAAGGGCCCTTCATCTCCAGGAATTCCCCAGGTTGGATTTGACATTATTTGTGGCAGGGAGATTGCAGATGAATGCACGTGCTCAGCTAAGCTGCATCCCAAATGGATGTTATCATTAGACCTAATTTATGGCAAGCTGTACTTGGAAATACAGTGTTTAACAGCCACAGCATTGGTGCTGTAATCCTGGCTGTTTGGCAAGAGGTGTGACCAGCTGGCCGCAATGGCACCATTCTGGAGTTATGTTTGCAGCAGCACTCCTTAGTGTAGATAATCTAGGATTAAATAATGCTGAAGAGGAGGGAACAGTATCCATGCTATTCCTGCAGCCAAAGATCATGGGAATATGCTCAAGGAACTGTTCCGTGCTGCTCTTCAGCCTCTGGGTGTTAAAAGGCTGCTTGGGTGTGGCTGCTGAGCTGCAAAGAGGCTCTCAGGACAGCTCTGCTTTGTGCAAGGCCTTGGTGGTGGCACATTTTTAATTTTTGTTAGTCACAAAATGGCTTTTGGGGAAGGTTTTCCTCCTCTAAGGAAACAGCACAGGAGTACCCAGAAGTCACTCAGGGTATTCCCACATTCCAGGACTCAGCCCCAGACACCCAGGGTGCAGATCTCAGATATTTCTGTGTTGCTGTTTGGATTCCTGGGTTCAGCTGAAGCCTGTTTTGGGGGGTGAGCTGTCTCTGTCTGTTTGGGAAGAGGAGCCTGTGGCTGGGTTGTGAGCTGGGTGAAGTCACAGCGTGTCTCTGCTTGCAGCCTGCCCCCATGGGCACTATGGCCTGAGCTGCCTGTCGCTGTGCAGCTGTGGCAGCAGTGCTCAGTGTCACCATGTCACTGGAGAGTGCTCCTGTCCCCCGGGCTGGACTGGCCATGACTGCAAACACCGTAAGTCGGGGATCTCCCGGGGACTGCACGTGGAGGAGCCAGCTCTGTTTGCTCTTCGTTTATTACAGTTTTTTAATACAGTTTTGCTAATCTTACTGCTTCTGAAATGGTGTGTTTGTGGGTTTGCACAGCCTGGGTGGTTATAATCCTTAATTATCCAGGTTCAAAGCGTTGAAATAGATGGTTGATGAAGTGCAAAGTATTGATATAAGCTCTTATTTCAACACTATGGATCCCTTTGCCCAATACCATCTGTCCCGTCAGCATTTTGACTGACAGACAGTTTTGTTTTTCATTTTCAGTGCAGATTAGTTTTGAGATTAATTCTCCGTTTCTCATTTTGTTTGGGGGAGATTTATTCAACAAGTGAGTGGCATGTAGAGTCGTGTGTCTAAAGGTCACTTTTTAACTAGGGAATATAAATGCTGTGAAAAATTCTGTTCTCTGGAAGAGCAGAGCATCCTTCTGTTGACTTTAGCATCGCTCTCCATATTGGTGGCTGTGTGAGAGAGTAGATTTGCCCTTTTTGGATGGCACCATATAAATGTGAAGCCATCCTGCTTGATTCCTCCCTTTTCCTGTGACACATCTCTTCTGCTTGATTCATTGTGATGCCTCTTGCAAAAAGCCAACAGAATACAAACCTCTTTCTAAACTTGGTCTTAAACACATAAAATCATTTAATTGGCAGTGTTCACAGCAGTGAGTTTTGCACCTGACTTCTGAAGAAAATGCTGGGAAAATCTGAAGTTTCCACCCATATGCATATTTTAAAAATCAAACCAGTTGGTAGTGTGTAGAGCCACTGAGGTGGCTTTTCACGACTCCCTGGGCCTTTTAGAGAATTGAGAGATCATGACAAAGGAAAGCTTTTCTTTCTATTCAACAGAAGATCTGAGAAAAATTGTTTTGCAGTGATATCTCTGTAAGGCAGCTCTCCCAGCTATTGCAGACTGGCCATTAAACAGTTTCCCAGCTCCAAAACCAGGTTTCTGTTGCCCTAATTGGCACTTTCATCTTCATCCTTCCTCGAAAGAAAGGAGATGCTGTGGTACATTGCCATAATTGTGTCAGTGCTCTGTGATTTTAGGATGAAAGCAGTAAGTTGCTTTAACAAACATTGTGAGATTCCTTTGTGTCCATGCTGCATTTCCCAGTATTTTGGGGAAAGCATGGTGGGTGCTCCCAAATCTGTCTGGTTAAATCCATTAACTATTCTGGTTATGCCGATTTTCGTTGAGTGAGTCACCAGCTGATATTTTATTTCCTTGAAATTATGGATTTGTGACTGATGGGTATGGATTCACAGAATTGCAAGGTTGGAAGAGACCTTTAAGTCCGACCCATGCCCTAACGTCACCTCAACTAAACCTTGACACTGAGTGCCACATCCAGTCTTTTTTTAAACACACCCAGGCATGGTGACACCATCACTCTTTCAGTAAAACATTTTTTCCTAACATCTAACTTAAATTTCCCTCAGCCCAGCTTAGGAATGATTAGTGCCATGGCTACAAATTATCAGTTTTGCATGGATGGGATAATATCTGTGTCTAGCTCAAACACACCAGCAAAAATGGGCTTTTATTTCCACGCTCTGTGCTCGTGCTGCAGCTGGGAGTTCAGCCCCGTACCATTTTGTGCATTCTGGATTCTCTCAGGCAGAAGTGCAGCAGGGTTTGGGGGTGGTGCTGGGTGCTGGGTGCTGGATGTGACCCCGTTTCCCTCGGCAGCCTGCAGCAGCGGCCACTGGGGCCGGGGCTGCGCCAACGCCTGCGCCTGCGACGACTGCGACCCCGTCACGGGCACCTGCTCCTGCCAGCCGGGATTCACCGGGCAGCACTGCCAGCTCAGTAAGTGCCCCCCTCCCCTGCACGTGGGACTCCCAAACCACACCTCTGGAAGCTGTGTTTTCCTGCTCGTTCCCCGCAGGAACGCTCCCAGGCTGTTCCGCCCCCGCTCTGCCCAGCGTTGCGCTCTCGCGTTTCACCGGGGTTAGATGCTTTCCCTAATTTGATTTCCAGAAAAGGTATTTTCAGCCTTATTTTGGACCCAGCAGCTATTTTTAATGTTAGGATCTCGTGAGAGGGATAGGATTGATGTATATTTGGGTTGTGGCGTAAGAGTTTCCGTATTGGTTTTATTTATTCTGTTTTAGGGCAGCACTCACCCTTTGGAAGTCTGTTTCTGGTCAGGCATATAGAAATACTTCACATGTACATAACAGCAGGAAATCTTGGAGTCCTGTATTTATTAACAACAAAAACGTGCAATGGTCTTAGCAGAAGCCCATGACCCTCACCTTAACATTCACCTCTAACTGAGGTCAGTAGCAGATGCTTCAAACGTATGAAAACAAGCTCATAGTCAATTCCTCACATTTATCCCCAGGTATCATCAATTTCTCATTCAGAAGCTTCTTGAGACAGAAGCAATATCTCTATATTTAATGCAACTTGATTTTTTTTTTTCCAATTAATGTGCCTATTTTCTTTTTCATTTCATGCAAGCATTTGGATTCCACTTCATCTCGAGGCTGTAAGTTGCATAGTTAAGCTGCTGTTGCTATTATTATTGATTATATTGATGTTGTTAAATAAAATAAACATTTTATCTACTAGTTTAACAATCTTACAGTAGCACAGATGTAGCTACCAGAGTCTCAGCAGCGTGGGCAGGATTAACTGCTGGTGTCACACAGAAATGTCAAAACAATTAATCTGGAACCGTGACCTAAGACGAGAAAGCCTGGAAAGTTGATCTCGCAGGCCTTGTTGCTGTTGGCACAGAGGGAATGGAAGGACAGAGTGTGGGGAGGACCAGCTCCCAGAGAAGGAGCTGCCAGCTCTGCTTCTCTTTTGCTCTTGATCTCTCTCAAAATAGCATCTCTGCAGAGACAGAGTGGCCAAATAGCTGCTTGTAATCCTTGCTGGGAAGGGAATCAGTGAAGCCATCTCCACTGACAAAACCTCTGGCACTCTCTAAAGTTCTTTCTGTGGGCTTTCTGTTCTCTTTAGTCTGGTTTTTACCCTCTTTTGTGTGTGTGTATATATATGTGTTTAAAATTGCACGTATTTGTGTGTGTGTGTATGTGCACGCATGATTATGAAAACTGTAGTTCTTCCCATAATTCTATGATACCTTGGAGATGAAATCTTTCACCTTGGAGGTGAATTTCCTCTGCTCCCCAGGCATCCCTACCCTCTCCCTGCAGGCTGGGCTCCTTCCCCTGGCAGGGCTCAGGTTCTCTGTCGGGGTGGCTGGATCCTGACACGTATCACAGCAGCCTGTGCCTGCTGGAGCAGGGGCAGATTGTCTGTGCTGTGGACTGTGAAATCATTTGTGAAGTGCTCTGACCCTTTGCCATCACCTTGAAAAGCCTCAGCTCTGGGCTAAACACCGTGGGCCTGAAGGGAGCTCTGCTGGGAGCCCTGCACCTCTTGCTGCACTGCAGCACCATTTCCCTTGCACGGATTCTCTGACAGAGATTTCAGCTGAACAAGAAACATGGAGAAGGATCAAGCTTTTAGGGCACAAGTGCATCTCTGTGTATTTATTTGTTAAACAGTGATGTGCAGCTTTGGGAAGAGGAAGGGATTTCACCTGTAAGTGCAAAAAAATAGATTCTAAAATACTCACATTTAAACAGCATCCCATTTTTTGACTCTTTGAAAGCAAAGAAATACTTAAGGTACCTTGCTCTTCTCCCACCTCCCATCCCTACTCCTCTGTGAGACACAGTTGGCAGAGTCACTGAGCTGCAGGAGCACCTGAATTCATGCCAGCTCCAATCTCTGCCCACCCATGGCATCAAACAAACAACACCAAACCCACCCCTCTATTCCAGACATGGAGCTGTCTTTGAGGACTCTCCTTTTCTGTTCTCTCTGATTCCTTCCAGATTGCCTGAAAATCACTTTGTTTCTGTAAATGCTAAAATCATAGGCTTCTAGAGGAGATCTGGCAGTAATCTCCATAACTCATTATTTAGAGGGATGTTCACAAGACCTTCAACCATGAGTAGAGGCCCTGTAATCTTGTGTTTAGCCAAGTCTATCTCTGTGTTTCAGCCTGTCCAAAATATCCAATGTGAATTAGGCAACTGGCCCTGTTCTTAATTGATTTTCCTATAATCCTGGAAGAAATTATTTTCATTCTCAAATGTTTTCTTCCTTCTGATGGCGAGTACCATGCAAATCTTTTAAAACTCCTCACATTAACTGCTGTGGAAATGTAATTGTTAATCTGTCCCCCAAATGTAATGTTTTCACTTGACTTTTTCAAAGCAGAGCATGAAAGCGAAGTGTGCAGCATTCAATTTGGAGCTTTGTGAAGGCAACCAACACATTTCATCTTTTCTCCAGCTTTCTGGGGAAAGAGGATTTGCAGGAAAACAGAGGACCTTCTTCCCTCCCAGCTGAAATCCCAGAGGAGATGTGCACATAAGCAACTCCAGACCATGTAAAGTGTCATCGTGCAGAACCTGTGAAGTCTCAGGCTTTGCAATAGAAGATGTTCATTTTCTGTGCAGAATTTAGTCTTTCAACACTCTGGAATTTTTCTAAAATAGATCTTATATGTAGCCCAACTTACCTGAACCTCAAGGGGAGCACTCAAATCTTAGTTTTAAGCCATTACCTTTACGCCTTGATTATTTTGGAAATAGTCAGATTTCCCCTGTTTGTAAAAATTCCCCATTGATCCCTGATCTGCTCTGGCATTAACCCATCATCTGGTTGTGGTTCCTGTGCTGCAGGGTGCCCCGAGGGGAGCTTTGGCCCGGGCTGTGAGTCCAGCTGTCAGTGCCAGAACGGAGCTGCCTGCGACCACGTCAGCGGAGCCTGCACCTGCACAGCGGGCTGGACAGGAACCTTCTGTGAAAGAGGTACTGCTGCTGCCCCTGGTCCCTTCAGAGAATTTAGTTTGTTTTTTATTCAGAGAGCAGGTTTTACAGTTGACAGCACTGGATCTAAATGAACCACTGAACTTTATTGGAAGCCGACACTGAGATGTGAAGTCCCCTCCTAAGTCAGCAGAGCATCCTGCTGGGTGCCAAATGTTGGGCACGTGTTTTCACATGGTTAAAATTAGAGATATGCTCAAGGCTTCTGCTGTATCACGTTTTTATGAAGACTCAGAGTCCCACTATTTGAGCAATGAGCAGGGAGATGCTTGTTTAGCCCCAAGCTTGCTTGTTTCTAGTGCCTCCCTGAAGCGATTCCGAGAAAAACATGGATATGTGCATCATCATCATCCCCATGGTACTCTGTAAGAACAGATTCACTTCTAACTTAAATCCACTTCTATTCTATCTAATCTTCTATTACCTAGTCATTTGGTAAAGTGTTGGAAAGGTTGGACTGGATTCTTCAGCTCCATTATTATGAGTCAGTCTGTGGCATTATCACAGGAGGTTGCTGTCGTGCTGCATCATTTTGCAGATTTTATATATAAAAAATACAAGACAAACAACACAGGGCCATTCAGGCACTGTGAAAGTTTAGTGTGGGTGATTTAAGATTCTGCAAATTGTGGTACTCGAATCGAAGTCACAACTGTTTTGCATGGAAAGCAGCTTTATCAGACAGTTTCAGCAGCGAGGATGGAGGGAAGTGGCAGCACTCGCAGGCAGCTGCTGCCCTCTCATGGGAAGGAAGATGCTCCACAGCCTGACCAGGAGTGTGGCAAGGCACACACCAGTTGGAGTTGATATTCCTTGCTGTTGTTTCCCTCTCATTCTTACCAGGGACTGTTATACAAAACAAACATTCTTTCCGAGGTTCTCCTGCAAATTGCACCTCATAATTCATGGCGTCTCCACGATATCCCTTTTTAATATAATTTAGCTGAAATCTGTTTTCCTAAATCTACTATTTTTTTAAATTATTGCATTTTTAATTACTATTATAACTGCCACGAGGCAGTTATCTGTGTTGTTGTGCAAGTCTCTTCATTCCAGCAGGAATTATAATGGGAACAAAGAGGCTAAACATCCTTTGTGAGGAATATGGAGAAGACTGGGTGATTCTATTGGTGGAAGAAAAAAGAACAAATCTCAGCTTCCAAATCAGTCATGTTGGACAATTTTATCTTCTTTTAATTCCTGAAAGAAGATTGTGGAGGGGCGAGTGAGATTTAGCGTTTTGTAAAGCACTGTTTTCCACGTGTTTTCCCTCAGGAAGGCAGAGTGTTTGCTCTCAGCTGACCTGGGTTGCCTCTTAACTTAGGAAGTTTTAACCAGAACAGTTTGGCAGCTTCCAAAAGACGCCGAGGGAGGAAAACATGTGGGTGGTTTGCCCTTGGTAGAACCTTCTTGGCACCTTCTCTCGGAGGAGCTGCAGCGCTTCTGTTTCGAGTGACTGGGAGACTGGCAGGGTTTCCTTCTGGCAGGGATGTGCTTTTTGCCGTCCTCTTGGCAATCCACCCACGTTGGCCAGGCTCTGTGCCTTGCAGGCAGAAATTCACATCGAGCCCTGGCGCTGCAGAGTTGCCTTGGACTTCAGACGTCCTGCTGATGCCTGAGCCCGTGGCTGGGAAGGACTTCTCTGTCATCACAGAAATGTTGAAACTGAGGCTTTTGCAGCCTTCTAAGTTCAAAGTCCCAGGAGAAGACAGTCCCTTACAAAATCTGATTTTGATAGATGTTAATAATTAATATCAGCCTTGCACTGTGAGGGGATTTGAACCTGTCTGTAGTTGTTGCTTTTGGTATTTTGCATTGTGGCAGCACGGGATCTGGATTCAGGCTGAGACCACAGAAATACCAAAATTTGCCTTCAGATTTTTGGGTTTTGTTTGGGGAAAGTTTCTTCCCATTTTGTTGAGGAGCTGCTCTCTCTTTTCATTAATTTTCTGCCCTCAGTATGAATTAAGGCTTTGTAGGTTTAGGTACCAGCCCCTGTTGCAAGACACCACTTCAGTGACCACTTCCAAGCTTATTTGCCACAAATTTAATAATCTCTTACTAATATTTATTAGAATTGTTATTGTATACTTAGTCCTTGCTGAGTCTCAATCTTTGTATGTCATCTGTCAGTAATACAGATAACAGCCAAAGGCACACCATCATCATCATCATCATCACCCCCCAGCACAGGACAGTTCCCAAGCTCACCCAGAGCAGGAGACACTTTTGCTCCGGGGCTGCTGGTTCATGAGACCTTGCTGTGAATTATTCAGGAGCTGACTGAACTTCTGTGCTCTGAGCCACGGGATGCTGACAAAAGACCTCACACTCTTCAAAGTACTTCGGTCTGTCCATCAGCATCTCAGCTCTGCTCTGCCCTGAGTCACCTTTGATCAGCTGCTTTTCATCTGGTACCACTCAGTGGTACTGCTGCCTCTGCAGTTGTGCTGTGGTCACATCTAATAATGATGGGGAAGAATAAAGCTATCAAGACGCTCTCTGAAAGAAAATTAGACATTTCTGAAGGTGGTGCATGCCTGCTCCATCTTTCAGCCCTGCTCAGTGCTTTGTGAAAATGAACCTTGTGAATCCTGTGACTCTTTCAAAGGAGTTTCAAAAGCAGCAAAACGGTTTCAGTTGCAGAGTAGGTAACGATTACAGATCAGGCTGAAAACAAAATAATCTACAAAGAAATTATTTCAGTCTGTGAGAGGAGTCTAGGAAAGGCTTCCTTTGAATTTTCTTGAAAGCAGCAAGTGATACAAGCAGAACACTGATGAAATAATGCATGTTTCTTCACAAGGTCTCGCATTACCAAAGGAAAATGAATCATTTTTAGGGGTGCTGCTAGCAGTGCCACCAGCCAGCTTCCACATCGGAGTGGAGAATGTTGTGTGCTTGGGCAGAATGTGCCAGGGGGACACAGGGAGTTCTGGCTGTTCCTGAACTGAAGCAGCAGTCAATGCTTCTGCATTCCTGGGCTCTGCAAGGGCAGGGATCACAGCAAGAGGGCTTTGTAAGTCCTTTCTGACCTGTTCAAGCACAGGCAACCTAAATATCATCTTCTCCAGAAAAAATGTTTCTGTGTCCACCCACTGCTGCAGGGCTGGGGTTATAATGCAATTCCAGCTAAACAGGCAAGGCAAAAAAACCCAACCAAAAAAATGCCAACCCCAAAACCAGTCGTTATTATGATAAATAGGTAAATGTATCAATGCTTATTCTAACTAAATGTAAGAATCTGCCATGCAGGAAGCCTGAGCCTTGGGCTCCTGACAAACCCAGAGGAATCCAGGTGTGCCTGATTCCCCAGCCACACTCACAGCTCTGTTACAAGTGAGCTGGGACACTCTGCCCTGAACCAGGGCTGCTCCACTCCTGTTTGAGAAGGCAATTGTTATAATTGATTTAATTCTGTCAAGTGCTGAGCATCTGCTGCTCCTACTTTGAAGGTTGCAATTGCCTTCCCTGCGCTGTAATTTTGTTTAATTCCTTTCCCCAGTGCTCCCTGGTATCTGCTGTATGACCTAAGCCTTGTGTCCAGTTTTGGGATCAGGCCAACAGAAGAATTATCCAGTTCATTGATTCATCTGTCCAAACATCCCAAAATGCCAGACAATTAGTGCACTGACTGGAGCCTCAGAGCACTGCTACAATATATTTATTAATTGATCCATTAATAACAACAACATATGCCCCTTGTGGAGCACAGAACTTGGCTTTTTCATCTGCACTGCTGTGGGATCAGCACTGCCAGAGGATGGGCAGCCTGGACCCTTCCCTTGGGATTTCAGCAGTTAATCATTACCATAAGAGAGCCCAGCAAGATTGCTGTTTTGCTGAGATGAAAGGGGAAAATGAGCACAGTGCATGTCGAGAAATAGCTGACAAGGCTGTGCAGCCCCTGTGTTAAAGAAGAACTTTGTCAGCCTTTGAAGCCACCGAGGGTTCAGCAGGAGGAGCCCATCCTTGTGCTGTGCCACGCTGAGGCAGAGTAAATGGGGAATAACAGATTAAACCCCACCCTGGTGGCTCTTCCTTGCATGTTGGTCTCAGCTCTCCTCTGGTGGGCACTGAGCAGAGGCTGAGGGATGCTGTGTTGTCATGAAGCCCTTTCTCTGTTCTCAAACCTGGGCAGGACAGCAAACCTCTCATATGCCAGGGGAGAAGCTGCAGCCTGGACAGGACAAAGGCAAGAGCAGCCTTTTGATTTGGGGTGGATGAAACAATCATGTGTAGTCACAAGCCAAAGCAGATGTTCAGTGTTTTCCACTGTCACTGGATGATGGTCCAGGTTTTCCTAAAGCTGCAGATACAGAATTCCCTCTGCTTGTAACCAAAGCAGCCAGCAGTGCACACAGCTGGAGAACTGAATTTGCATCTGTGGAAGAGGCAATATGATATACTGGGATAAAAAACCTGGGCATGAAGAAGCCCCAGGGCAAAAAAAGGGACAGAAGAGTCCAACAGTGGAAGATGCACATGGAGAACTCACTGGAAATGTTCAAGGCCAGGTTGGGTGGGGCTTGGAGCAGCCTGGTCTAGTGCAAGGTGTCCCTGCCCATGGCAGAGGCGTTGATGGCAGATGATTTTTAAAGGTCCCTCTCAACCTAAACCATTCTTTGATGACACCAGTGTTACTCTGAGCTGTAGAGAGCTGTGAATTAGTGTGGAGAGTTGTTGGTCAGTGTAGATGATGGCAATCATTGTGAGATTCCCTTGGGAATCAAGTCATTCTGATGTCATGGTTGAAGTGTGAGGATTGGATTTTAAATACAAGTTTATATTGCACAAGGAGGACAAAGAGATATGAACTAGTGCTTATTTCATGAGCACCATCACTCCTGAGGTTGGTTCAGGGATTCTGTGAAAAGAGTGATGTACAGTTGTGTATCTATGGATTTGTTATTACTCAGTGTAACATACTGTGCTGTGTGACATAATATATGCACTTATATAATCCAAACACACACACAGAGGTTAAATTAAGGCTACATGGAGAACATATTTTTAAACTCTGCATAGCAGCCTTAGTGTTCCTGTAATGCAGCATTTGGGGTATGATGTGGCCCACTGACAGGCACTGATCCTTATTCCCACTGCTGTCAGCATTGGTACAGATAAAAATGGAATCCATGGGGCTGTTCTTCCTTAGTCCAGGTTCAGTTCCAGATGTGGGTGCAGAGCTCCTTTGGCTCCCTGGCGTTGTTTTGCTATGTTTAATTTGTCTTGGTTTTCTCTACTCATTCACATTGCCAGTTTTTCATTTCAGCACTGAACTGCACCACTGTGGCTTCGGTTCACTGTTAGGGAATCTTTAGAAAAGTGTCAGGACAGTACATGGGAGCAGAGGTTTTGCATTTCCAGAAAGAGGGAGGTCAGCAGGGATGGCCCTGGAGTTTTGTATTATGTTGAATTATTTCCTCTGTCCATTACAGACGCACAAGCAACAGCTTGTGTGAACCCAGCTCCATTCTCTCACTTGTTTTATGGCTTTTCAATATTCTCAGCCCTGTTTTTCTGTGCAGAAATCTGTTGCTTGTGTAAAAGGGTCACATTTCTCCAAGATGCACGTAGCAGAACTGGGCAGGCTTAACCCTTGATGCAGCTTCGGTCCTTAAGCATCTGTGAAAAGACGAGATGGAGTTCGTGCAGAAAACAAAGAAGCAGGAGCAGTGCTAAAAAGGCATGTTTTGCATTTCCAGCTTGTCCAGACGGATTCTTTGGGATTGACTGCCACCAGGTGTGCAAGTGCAAGAACGCTGCTGGCTGTGACCATGTGCTGGGCTCCTGCCACTGCCTCCCGGGCTGGCTGGGGGAGAGCTGCGAGCAGCGTACGTANAGGGAACAGTTTTTGGATACCGTGTAAAATCATCAGCTCTTTTTTTTTTTTTTTAAATTTATTTTTTAACTCATCAAGCATGATAAGCATCAGATTTTAAATAGCAGAGCTGTCTCCTGCCATATGACAACTCCCTGCTTTTTTATTTTTGTGTGACATTAAGAGATGAAATGTTGTGTATCTGTTTCTGGTGTATCTCATCTAGTTATCAATTATAAAGTGTCAGGTTACAAATGCGCAAAGTGGAAAAATCAGAGCTGGGGCTAATTTGTTATTTGAGAGTGACAAAATAAGTTTTAAAAATAATTATTAGAAGATTTGTTTGTTTTAAAATGAATGTCAGCTTCCTAGATGTTCACAAGTATGGATTATCCCACGGTTTTTAAGCTAACAAAGTGCTTGTGTGTATACTTATATAAAATCTGCCATTCTGAGAATTTTTTACTGCATTTCATGGGAAATTAGGTTATTTTCTTTAGCTGCATGAAATTACCTATGGAGATCACTGAGCTTGTTTGCAAAGGTTAGCAAATAAGTGGTTTTTTAAAAGATTTTCAGGTTTTAGCTTCTCAACTTTTTTGTTTTCCTTTAGGATGATGTCATGGTCTAAGCTTCCTTTTGAAAATATGAGTGCTGTCTGCAGGAGTGGGATGTAGAGCTGGGCTCCAGGGCAGCTTCATAATGAGCCAGCTCTGTTAGGGAACACTTCTTTAATCCGTAGGTCATGGCTTTCTGCAATAGGAAAGTGATTTAGTTTAGAAAATAGAGAGAAACGTGGCCTGTATTGAGGCAATGCTGTTCTCCAGCCTTACACTATTTCATCTTCAGCCCTGTTTGTGGGCAGTGCTTGCTCTTCACAGCCCATCTTCTGAGAAGGCTCCTCCTGCAAAATCCCCTGCTCTTTTGTTTACAGGTGGGTCAGTTCTGCTGAATCTTTCCAATTTTAGATACTTTTCCTAACATCCCACCACTGCAGTTTTTTGCCTCCTCATGCCCTCCCCAGAGGGCTCTGCATGTCCCATCACCTGAAGACGCTGGTGGTAACCCAGCCTTTGGGTGTAGATCAATGGAGTGAGCACAGAACAAAAGCAGACCAGAGTCACTTGCCCATCCCACAGGTCAGAAGAGGTGCTGCTGAACAGGTACAATATTTGCTTCTTGGTCACAGCCCATTTTTCCTGTCGAGCCACAGCATCAGCACAATGTGTCACCTTGTCCCTTCCCCAGTCCTTAGCAGTAGGGATGGGAAGCTTTGCTAGATATTTCATTAAATTCAATTAAGAAATGCAGCTCCTTCTCCATGGCCTCTGGTGCCCTGCCCTACCCACATTGGGGAAAAAAACCCTATTTATTATCTTGTGCCAGAGCCATTAGAGCTTTGTGCTGGGTTGATTTATTCCTCCTGCTGGTGAAAGTGCCAAAGCCTCTGAGACCTCTGTGAGAGGTCAGCTAAGAGTGCAGAGTGTCTCCTCCTTTTCTCTTGGCTAAGTGAGGGATCTTCATTTTGATTTTACAACTGGGCCTCATCCACACTGCTCCAGAGCTGCTCAGAGCAAGGCAGCTACGGGTGGGAGACAGCTCAGCCCTCCCCATCCTCCCAGGGTGTTTAATATTCACCTTGCCTGTTCCTGGGACCCGCCAGCTCCAGCAGCTGGAAGGACAGCACTCGTGTGGAAGTAATCAGATTGCAGGCAATGTGCTGGAGGATATTGAGGAATAATTTTGGCATCATGGGATTTGAATTGATCCTAAGCCAGTCATGCAGTGAGTTTTATACTCTGCTATCTAATTACAGGCAATACGGACAGTGATGCCTTTTGTTGAAGCTGCCTAATGCTTTCCATTACCAGACTGTGGGTTTCAGTTGTTTGAAAATGAATTATGCTAATCTGGGGTGAAATCTGCCAAGAAAGCTCTGCCTCAGCTTCAGTTTGTGCTCAGGGATTTTATTTGGGGATTTTTTTGAGTGTCCACCTGAGGTATTTTAGGTTTCCAAGAAGGAGGCTTAGGAAAAGTATGTTGCCTATTTTCTCTCTCTCTCTCTCTCTCTTT
>VWYP01013773.1:33671-107731 GCA_013400435.1 Pycnonotus jocosus | reverse complement strand
TTTTTCTTTCTTTCTTTCTTTCTTTCTTTTGGACTGTTTCACTGAGTGCTGTGATACCTCACTGATACAGAAGTGACATCCTGACATTTGGCATTTCTATGTGATAGGGATGTGACCTTCCCTTCTAGGTACTCTGTCCCTGGAACTGTTCAAGGCCAGGAAGGACCAACCTGATCCAGTAGTGGCATCCCTGTTCATGACAGGGGGCTTGGAAATTGATGATCTTTAGAGCCCCTTCCAACCCAAACCATTCTGATTCACTGCAAATTCATCCAAAGTTTGCAAACCAAAAAATAAATCAACCAAACCCTCCAAAAATCTCGTGTTGCATATGGTGTGTAGCAGATGTACACAATTCTACATCTGAATTTTGCCTTAATTCTATCAGTACTAAACATGCCTCTTCCTGGAGCTGTTGGAGCTCAGCAGAATCTTCACTGAAGCAGCTGCTTGTGGTAAAAAAGAGACCATACTGGTTTGAAAAATACATGACTACTGAAAAATTTGCTCAGTCAGAGGCACTGATAACAGGGGTTTAACATTGCATGGTGTGTGAGCACTTGAATTTGCAAATTCTCTGTTATTTTAAAGCTAAAGCTTCATTTTATGGAGAATAATCCACACAAGTCACTTGAAAACAAAGCTATTGGATGCCCTGTAGTTCATTAGAACCCATCATTTTCCTGTGCTCCTGGGCACCTTTGATGGCTGTTGACTTCTGGTCTGGAAGAAAAGTCTCTAGTTTCATGTATGTGTTCCTTACTCTGCATGCAAAAAGGGATTTTAAAGACTGCAAACAAATAAATCTTCCTCTTGCAGAGGAAAGACACCAAGAGGAAAATTTTGAAGCAGGATCAAATCTATTAATTTAAACCTTTGGATTAAATTATCACTTTTCTCTCATTGTGAAGAAAAAAAAAATGCCCAGGGATATTTGTACATTCAGTTGTGGAACTCCACGAAATAGCTTCAAAATATCACTTTTTTTCCTTAATCTTCAGAAAGGCACTTTGAAAATCAGGATTGTCCCACCACGAAGCAAAAAAACTTTTGTATCTACCCAGTAGAATAGTTAAAATTTTCTTCTCCAGAAATTTCTGCTTTCTTACCAGAATTTTCACTGAAACATTCTATTGTCTTTTTGGTAAGTGTAACAAGAGCTTTGCACACATACTCCAAAAACCTCCCACAAACCACTGGTAACCAGTCAGGGGATCTGGTGATGAGCTGGTTTTTCCTTTGGCTTGGTTGTGCTATAGTTCTGGTCTGCATTGTGGAAATATTTAGTTCTGCTCCCAAAAACCAAGCCAGAGCTCTGTAGATGAGCTGAACTTTTCACTTGGCAACCAAGCTTCATTTGCAGAACAAACTTTTAGCTGTGATGGGACTGAGCTCCTGCTCTTTCTTGTGGTTTCAACGTGGACAGGGTCCAAGGGATGACAAGAACGAGCAGTGTGGAAAAGAAGTCCTGGGAGAAATGGTGTCTGAGAACCAGGCTGGGAAGCTGGAAGCCCTCAGATGGGGAGAAAAGGGCTGAGAATGGGTCAGAGACTGTCATCCAAGTTCATCTCCAAGAACAAAGTGGTTTCACACCTCCCTTCTGTCCCCAGGGACTTGCTCTCCCACAGCACTGCATCATGTTCACTGACTCCCTGAAAGGCAGAGAAGTTTGGTGAAAATTCACTGTTTGGCTGTGAAACATGGAAGATGTCACGTTCAGCTAGTGCAGGACACTCCCCTGGATCAGGGACCCAGGCGTTTTTTGCCTCTCCAGTGCATGGCAGAAGTGCTGCAGTGATGAGGGGCTCTGACAGGAGCCCCAGAAATGCAGAACAAAAAACATGCAAGGAGGTGGTCCAGCCCCCTTTGTATTATTTTGGATGCTATCTGAAGAAAACAGGGTAGCAGAACTGTTTGTATTCCACCATTCAAAGCTATCCAAATCTCCAGTGCCATGGAGACTGCAGGAATTTTATCACTGCCATTTTTCACGGGCAGCAGCACTGAAAGCGGAGCGTTTGCTCGCAAGATGACTGCGTTAAGTTTTCACCTGGGAGCCAGCTGCTTAACCAAACTCATTGAAAATATCATCCCTCTCTGACCAAAGAATGAGAGTCTGGGTGAGCAGAGGCACCCAGATGTGAAAAATGAACACTGAAAACAATGAAGTTGTCAGTTCTCTTACCAGGATGCAAATAAATACCGGGGCTGTCAGGCTGGCGGTTCTGCTGGACCATTAGTTCAGCACAAAGACGTTCTGCAGAGCAGGGGATGACAGCTGATCCATCACCCCCAGTGATCCAGCCCCTCCATAGAATCCTCTTCAGAATGCACTGGGATATGTATTTTTAACCCACATTATCATGTTAGGTTTTCATAAGACAAATTGTCTCTGAACTGTGAGTGTTGCAGGGCAGTTTCAGTTTATGTGATCTTAATTTGCAGAATATTTTTTCTTAAATACCTTTTGCAGTTTATGTGTTGGCTGCTATTTTGAACTTAGCAGTGCTGAGAGTTGAACTTGATGATCTTAAAGGTCTTTTCAAACCTCAACAATTTTATTATTGTTTCATGGTTAATATATGGGATTTTATATATTTCCAAGGATGGAACTCACCATTCCTTGAAGTGTTCAAAAAATGAGTACACACAGCACTTTGTGATTTGGTTTAAGGATCATGATTTGGCCAAAGGTTGGACTGATGATCTTGAAGATCTTTTCCAACCTTAATGAGATTCTCTATGGATTTAGGCACCCCTTGCAATGTGAAAAGTGTCACTGGAGCAGAGCTCCAACATGACTTCCCTGGCACTGTGTGGTGTCTCACACTTGGTCTGTGCTTCCTTGGATGCTTCTTGATGGGATTTTATGGAATTCTGTCGTTGCAGCCTGCCAAGGGAACAGCTATGGGCCAGGCTGCAGGAACACTTGTCACTGTCACAATGGAGCTCTCTGTCACCACGTAACCGGGACGTGCCTTTGTAGCCCGGGCTGGAAAGGAGCCACCTGCCAAGAAGGTACAACTGGAAATTCAAACCCCTGCCTATGGATTATAGGAGGGAAAAATAAAACCTGTGTTTGGGGAAAGCTCGCTGGTATTTTAGCTCTCAGCTCGTTGCCCTGTGTTGTCATTGGGTTTGGATCTGCAGTGACGTGAGTTGGTCCATTAAACTAATCCGTGACACTGTGTTGTTGGAGCCCAGTGTGTGCAAGGCAGAGGGGTGAATCAGCCATAAACTGGAAAGAGAGCTGATTTTGAAGGCTGATGAAGGGAGAAAAGGTCCATAAAACTCCCAATTATGATGCTGAAATGAAGCTCTGTTTCTTTTCTATGGGCTGCTTTACTGTCCCATGCACCAGACTGATCCTCGGCATTACCTTGTGCTGTTCCAGACAGAGCCTAAATCCAGAACATGTGAAAGGCATTGAGCCTTCCAGCCTTGGCAATCAGACCCATACGTGAGGCTCAAGCACAAGCCCAGCTCCACTGAGCCTTAAGAAGAGGCTGGCAAAGAAAGGCTGCACTGTGGCTTGCATTGCATGTCCTAATCCATGCATCCCAGGCATGGATCAGGAAAAGTCTGCCCATGCCTCTTGCAGAAGCCCCTTGTTCTGTGCCTTCCCCACAAGGTCCCTGGGGTGGCAGCAGTACCAGGGAGCTGGGAATGCTGTGGGTGCTCCTGGAAAATGGAATAAAAGTCTAAAACACCTCTCAGTTGCCCCATGTCTGGGTCAGAAAAATGTACAATCCAACAGGCTGTGAGGTGGGAGAGGTGGTGCTGAACCTGTGTCCTACCCCTGTGATTCCTGATAGAAAGTTTTCCCTGCCTCCCTTCCCAGCCTGTCCCCCCGGGTGGTTCGGAGCAAACTGCCTGCAGCGCTGCCTCTGCCACGGCCAGGCCAGCTGTGACCCCGTGAGCGGCGAGTGCCAGTGTCCCCAGGGCTGGACAGGGACAGCCTGCGAGCTGGGTGAGTCTCACCACCCCCTCCACCCCTCCAGCACCTCGGGTCAGTCTCTCTGAAAGGAAGTTCAGTTGTGCTGGGGTCTGCTTTGAGACAACCCAGAGGAAAGAGGAGACAGAAGGATGGGAAACACCAGGTGGGGAAAAGTTAAAAAAAAATGGGGTTGTTTAGTCAGAAATGAGAGGGCTGAGGGGAGACATGATACTGGTTCTTGAACTTATCCACGATGCTGGAAACTTGTTGGGCAGAGGAGAGGAATAAGCTATTCTTTGTCCCCTGGGAACAGGAAGATTGTTGCGGTGTATAATCAAAGATGGGTAATGAGCTCCATTTAAGGAGAAAGAAAGAAATCCTTAAAGAGGAAAATGGTGTATTTCTAGAGAATTTTGCCAAAGGAGGCTTCAAAATTTCCTTCAGTGAAGGTTTTTAGGCCCAGTTTAGGTGGCTCATCATGTTGCATGAGGGAGCTCCTGCCAGGATTGCTCCAGCCTGACCCCCATCAGCCTCCCCATCCCGTTTCAGGATGTGGGGATGGGCAGTTTGGAGAGGGCTGTGAGCAGAACTGCAGCTGCCACCACGGCGTGTGTGACCAGCCCTCAGGGAAGTGCCTCTGCCGCGCCGGCTGGACCGGGGACCGCTGTGATGTTGGTAAGGGCAGCTCCTTCTGCAAATCCTGCCTTTTAACCATCAGCCATTTCTGCCAGATTTCTATTTTCTGTCTTAAATGTCCATTATTCTGCAGGCTGATCAAGATTTATGCCCTCTCACCCCATCTCAGACCCACAGGCAGGTCTCTGCCCAGCCATGCTGTTGTCCAAATCATTTCATCTCCTCCTACCTCTGTTCCCTGCCTGCTAAGAAAATGAAGGTATTTCTCTACCTTAGGGACACAAAGAAGAACCCATGAAAGGCAGGGAGTTTTAAGGAGAATTTGCCAGATCAGCCACCTGCTGCTGAGTCTCTCTGGGTCATTGAGGGGAGCTCAGCAAACTGGACTGTGATGGTTCAGACCGTTCAGATCTGGCACATGACCCAGATTTGACACAGCTGTTTGGCATGCTTAAAGCCATCTGGATCCCTGAAGTTGGGTTTAAATCTCATACACAGGTGACTTAAAACATGCTTTCAGCTTAGCCACTTAGGTGCTGTGCTTTTAGCAAGCCACAAGCAGCTTTCTGCAGTCTCCTGAGGCGCTGGAGACTCACAAAGCCTCAGCCACCAGTGCAAACTGTAAAGCCTTCTCAGTGCCCACCTCCCTTTCTCTTTGGTCACTTTGCAGGGACCTGGGAGGTGGAAGGAGTTCCTGGGCACAGTTCCCACTGCTCAAACAGCTGTCTCTGTGTGCATAGTTGTGTCAAAGCAAACAGCATCACCCTCTCCGTGGACCTCATCTGGATTTGCACACCAGGCTGTCACTCAGTTTTTGGACTTTCCTGTGCAGATTCATTAGCAGCCAGCATTAAATACTTCTAATACTTTTAGCATCGTCCCCTTCATTGATATTTTCTGGCCTCGCAGTCTGTTAAATACACTCCTGAGCAGGAGCTCAGGCAAGGAGGATGCTGGCTGGTGGCCATTGGAGGCTGCTCCCCAGGCAGCAGGTGGGAAGAACCTTGCTCTCTCTGCTTGCCCCCAGCCTGCCCGCCGGGATTTTTTGGCAAGCGCTGCGAGGAACGGTGCGACTGCGCCCACGGCTGGTCCTGCCACCCCCAGACTGGAGCGTGTCACTGCGAGAGGGGCTGGCGAGGGAGGCACTGTGACAAACGTGAGTGAGTGAGTGAGTGAGTGGTGGCAGCTGGGGTTGGGGCTCACCTTCCCCCCAAACCCAGAGCTCTTGGCTGTGGGTGGATATTGTCACACCCTTATTCCTGGAGTTGGGCAGGAGGTGTGGAGGCCCAGGTGGCCCTGCCAACAGAGTGGTCATGCCTCAGCCCTGGAGGGGCAGAGAAAATGAGGAGAGATGTCCCTTAGGCTAAGGTGAGAGAGGCTCCTTCTCCCATGGGCCTTTGCAGCTCCATGTTAATATTGTGTAGGTTCTGTTATTTCATTGGTTTATCCGTTTATGTCACGCCTGTTCAGCCCCATTTACCATATATTTACATTACCGTGTATTTACTCCAGAATGTTCTCCCTTCCCTTGATCCCCATTGGCTTGGTTTTGCTGCAGTGCTCCACCCCCGTTGCCCTATTGGTTCTCCCAACCTTTAGCCACGCCCCTGCACCAATTTCCTTTATCCCTATTGGCCCTTGACCCTTAGATCCGCCCCATTTGCCCCTTATTTCACCCTGAGCTCTCAGATCAGTTTTTGTTCTCATCCCTGTAACCATTTGGGGTTGTCCTCACCCCCAGACCCCTTGGACCCTGTTCTTGTTCCTGTGATGCCTTAGGAAAGTTGACCTGAAACAGACTGGACAGACAGAGCTGGAGAATAAAGTAGGGATTTATTGAAAGGCCTTTAGGATACACCTTGGGTAGGACAAGAGCCTGGCCATGGCTACACCCAAGGTGGACCCATAATGGTCACAAAGTGGCTGACCACTCACAAGGTCTCACATTTTTATAAGTTTTGGTCCATTTGCATATTGGGGTTTAATTGTCCAATTACAGCTTCAGGTTGTGAGCTCCCATCTTTCCTGTTCCTCCCTTCAGTCCACAGTTGTTTGTGCTTTTGGGCCTGAAAGTTGTCCTTGGTCTCCAGTAGGAAAAGGATTTGTTTTGTATCCCTACTCTGTGAAGAGAACTTACCGGCACTTAATATGAGGCTCAGACCTCCCCCCCTGGGCAGCACAGAATCTGGAAAACATGAAAGCTGAAACTTAAGGCATCCCCTGCACTAAAGCAGTGCTGGGATACTCAGAGGAGAACCCGTCCCTTTGCTCTGTTGTCAGCGATCTCCGGGCTCAGGGACACAGGCTGCTCTCTGGGCCCGGCTGTGTCCTGTGCCCTGACACGGAGCTGCTGGCAGGGGTGGGTGTATGGAGGGTGGCTTTGTCCCATCCTGCCGGCCCTGACAGGGTTGGTGTCCCCTCTGCAGCCTGCCTGCCGGGCCGCTACGGTGCAGGATGTGCCCGGCGCTGCCGCTGTCCCGCGGGAAGGCCGTGCCACCACCAGACGGGCGCCTGTGGATGTCCCCCGGGATTCACCGGCCACGGCTGCGACAAGAGTGAGTTCGTTACCACAGTGCAAATGCAGCCCTTGTTGGTTAATTCATGGATTGATTGAGTCAAAACGTGGTGGTGTGATGACTGAAGAGAGAGGAGACAACCTGACGGGAGGGAAGAATGCCAAGTGCTGCTTGTCCCTCACCCAAGAGGTTTGGCCAGCTCTGAGCTCTGTGCCGGTGCTGTTTGGGCTGCTGGGGTTTGCCCTCTCTGTGTTTGCAGCTGTTGGACTGGCAGGGAGCAGCCAGGGGCTGAACTGGACCCAAAAAGGCTGAGGATGTGCCAGTGCAGCCCAGCCCTGCCCACAGCCGGTGCTGTGCTGTCAGTAAAGCAACAGCTCAGCTTTTGTTGGCCTTGTCCCTGTGCGAGGCTGTCTGTTCCTGCTCTCAGAGCTCATGGAAAGGATGTTCTCTGGCTTTTCTTAGCATGGAGTTTGGTCCCCCAGAGCTGTCTTTGGAAACAGGCTCCTGCTCTGACCCCAGCTGCAACACCCTGATTTTGTTCTTCTCTACAAAACTTTGCCTCAGCCGTGTTTTAGCCAAAGGAGAACCAGCAATAAAAAAGAATTGAAAGGACTGACAGTGGTGTCCCATATCCTCCACCAGAGGACTCTAAATGCTGACCCACAACCAGGGCAGCTTAATGGAAATGAGATGTGAGAATTAAATGGGGAAGGTCCAAAACCTACAGGCAATGTGACTGTCAACAGGCAGAATGAAACCTGTGGAGATGTTGATGTCACAGCAGCTTTGCAAGTTTAAACTCTCTGCAAAAGGTAGAATGTCTTTATCCACATGCCTGGTCCCTTGGGAATTATACTGTTATTTTAGTCAATTTTACCTGACATTTCCCTATGATTTTTTTTTCTAGTGACAAGAAAATTGTATCTGGCCCTTGACAGTTGGGCACAAATTGACTGAACAAAACAAAATCAAGCAGTCAAGTAACCCCCAAGTAAATGTAATAAATCCAAAGTCCCGGAGGAGAGCGTCATTCCGTAGGCAGGGATTTTATTTAATAAATTTCAGCCCTCTCTTTCTTTGAGTGCTATGTTTACCAAGACAAATTTAATTTATTGGTTTGCATTTCTTCTTCCCAAAGCTTGTCCACCAGGCACGTATGGGCAGGACTGTCACGGAGTGTGCCAGTGCTCTGCTGAGAATCAGGAATGTCACCCTGTCACCGGCCACTGCTCCTGCAGCCCGGGCTACCACGGGGCCCACTGCCACCTCCGTGAGTATTTTGGGGGGTTGCTGCCATTCTGACAGAGAATTGAGTCTTGCAGGAGCATCTGCTGCTGCTTTAGGTTCATCTGTGTCTCTACAGCCATGACTGAGAGAAGTAGAGGTAATTATAGTATTAAAGTTATAGTATAACAAATAAGTTATAGTATAGGGAGTAAGCATAGGGTTTTACACTAAAAAAAGTAGTTGTATTATTGCAAGGAATTAATTTTTAAAAACATTTTTCAAAATAAACTCATTATTAATGCCAGTTCAAAACTGTAATTAATTCAAGCCTTCAAATTAATTTTTAAAACCACCAGGTTTACCAGCTAAATTCTTTGCAATCTCACACCACGCTAAAGAATGTAAAGATCATTCTCTGCTTTGCATCTCTCAGCTACACCTGGATATTGCACAGCTCCCTCGTTTCCAAATACCAAATCCAAAATACTTCCCGAAATCTCTGCGTGCTCAAGTAAGGACAAATGGTTATGAGAAAACAACAAGCTGAAATTGGCAATAAATCCAAGTGATTCATAAAGTCCTTTCAGTTGCAGAGCCTTCTGAGGAGCAATCAAATTAAACCAACTGTTACTCTGGATTGAAAAATGGTGACTAGTGTAGAGGACAAAATGCCAACTGGCCCAATGCTCCATCATAAAAAATATTCCCAGATCCACATGGCTCATGCCGGCATTTTAGGACATCTGTAAAGTTGTTTCTGGTGGAATGTGGCAACTGATAAGAAACATATACCAAAGCAGCCAATAAAGGAGACAGTTAATTACCTTTTTGTTTACAACTTTAATATTGATTTTACTCCATGGCTTGTAATAGTCTCATTTAGAGGAGGAAAAAAGAGAAAAAAAAAAAAAAAAGGCAAAAAAAAGCTGTTGTCTTTCTTGCTCTGTTTTTCTCTTTTTGGTGATTGCTGATTTCCCTTTCTTGGGAATCTGGTACAGCTCTGTTTGGCTTAATTGCTTTTTGGGTTGACAATTTGGATACAAAAGCCAGCTGTGACATGTGCAGCTCTAGTAAGGGTTAAACCACTGTTTTATTCCTTGAGCAGAAACAGGAGAAATACTCACTTTAGAGATGGACCTTTGTATTGCCATCACGTCATCACAAGTTATTCTTTAAAATATAAATTATAAATAGAACAGAAAGGATTGATTCTGTCCTCCTCTGTGCATCAGTTTTTGCTGTAAGGGAGATCGAAATCTGGCCTTCAGTATTGGGGCTGGAGCCATCTGGATCCATTACACATTAGATTATAATAAATGTTATAGTAGAGCAGTAGTGGAGATCAACTATTTATCAGGATCATTTTAAAAGACTTAATCATGGTCAGCCTATTACCTTTATATAGCAATTTCTCAGTAGTCATTACCTGTGTGTGCACTAAATCTTTCATTACAGTAAATGTCCTCAGACTTACTTGGATACTTTAGGTTTTATTTCAGAATTTTAAAATTTAAAGCATTAACAATTACACTGAAGTTCTGATAGAAAAGATATAAAAAGATTAATTGTGAAATAAAATCTGTGTTATGCTGCATTGAGGGGGGATTTTTGCAATCCTTTTTTGTGTAGCTGGGACTAAACCTAAAGGGTATGAGATTGGAGATTTCATGGTGTTTTGTACTCTGAGATTCCAAAAATATACAGCAAATTTTTAAACACAGGGTTGTTAGATATTTGTTGGAGAAATAATGAAATTATGGAAGTTCACAGAAAAATACTCATCTATGTTGGTGTTGTTTCCATTGTCCCCTGTGCCACTTGTAGACAGACACAAAAAATAACAGGAAAACAGTTAATTGTGAATTATTTTACCTTTAGGTCAGTGGAGGGAGAGATGGTGGGCCTGATTCTGACTGAAAACCCACGGATGGCTCGCGTGACTTTGGTGGGAACACTCCAAGTTCCTGCTGTCCTCACTGCAAGGAAAGCTGGGGCTGCTCCAGGGTGAAGAAGCTCTCGATAGAATATTAAAACCAGCACAGGGAGCCGCTCCCAAATGGGCTCTGGTCCAGTCAACATGTGGTTGGATGCTGCTGGAAACAGTTTCTGGCAACTGTTGCTGTATTTATAGTACAGTGAAAAAAGGTTCAAGAAAGTATCTATAAAAGGTGTAGTTGGCTGGGAAATCAAATTTCCAGGAGCCAAGAGCAACGGGGCTTTCATGTTCTCAAATTTTGGAGTGAGGAGCTGAAAAAGTCTCTTGGCAGGGTCCAGAGGAAGCAGACAAACTAGCAATAAGGTTCCCATCACTTGTCCATAACTTGGTGGATGGGCAGATCTACTTATTAAAAGCAGTAAATGGTGGTGAAATGGTTTTAAAAAAAAACAAAGCATGGTATGTTCCTGTGACATTGACTGGGCTGGGAGCACCCAGAGCCAGAAAGATCTCAGCAGCTTCAGCTTCAAGCTGTAGGTGACAGGATGTGTCAGAAGGGATTATTCGACAAGGCGATTAATAGCATTGGTCAGAAAAGCCTCAGTGTGTGCAATTGCTGTGGAAAGATTTAGGAGCTCTTGGTCATGACAAACCCACTCAAAGCAGAAGGAAAACCAGGAAATGAGGTGGGAATCTGTCTGCCACTCTTTTGTGCACAGAAAAAACAGAAGTCAGAAGCACAGGAAACTGTTAAATTAGAAAATGTCTTTATGAGATAACTGGTGGTGCAAGAATAGCCCTCTTTGCTAAGGCAGAGCCCGCTGAAATGGTGGGACATGGTGCAAATTGCCCTCGTTATCTGCATCAAAATTCTTCTGCAAAGTACTAACAGATGAGGGGGCCTTGTTACTGACCATGTGCACGTTGCAGCAGCTGAACATGCCCTGCCTGTGCTGCTCCTTCTCCAGCCAAAATACAGGAAATACTGCAGGGACAAAGAATTTGGGAAGGAGGGAATTACTGCATCCCATTCAGTAATGGAGCAGCTAGCCTTGAGCAAAGGGATAGCTCTGAAAGCTTTGCCAGAGAGAAGCAGCATCTTTTGGACTCTGGGAGACAGAATTTTAAAAAAAGGAAAAATCCAAAAGGAAAAGAAGAAAAAGAGAAACTCACATAGAATAATTAAATCATTGGGTCTGGATGAGTCCTTAACTTCAGGTCCTGGTGGAAGTGAAGGGGATGTTGCAGGGCTCACTCCTTGATGCCAGGGCTTGCACGTGGAACAGATTTTACATCCTGGCAGATGGAAGCACTGATGACAGAGCATTCATTGAGAAGAATCTGTGTTTGAGAAGGGCTGGGGAGAGTATCTGCATGTTATAAAAGCGTGTATCTGTTTAGTCCTGATGATCTGCTATCCTGGTTTGAGCAGAAGCCAACGTTCAGTTTTATTTTAAAAGGCACCCCTTCAAAGCTTCCCCATAAGCTCTCCCTTGCTATTGAATAGTTTAGAAAAGCCAGAGATTTCTCCAGCCACTCTCTCTCAGGCCATGCTTTCGTGCCTTTAGGAAAGACAAAATACATGAAGTTATTTATGCACAGATTGCAAGGGATCTGTTGCTTGGAGACGTGAGCAAATATATTTTCAACCAGGTTTCTAAAGTAGCCACAGACTTTCCTTCTGCCAGCAAAGAGAAGGAAGGGGTGAGCAAAGAAATGACATTTAGAGGTAATAGCACAAGTGGAACTGTTGGATGATGATCATGCTGCTCAAGCACCAGCTTCTCCTTCTTCCAATGCACTCGAAAATTAGGAGAATAACCTGCATCTCCAGAGCTGAGAGGTGGCACACTGGAGGTTCACTGGTGCCCGTGCCCAGCAGCTCTGCCCAGCTCTTCCCCTCATTTCTAACCTCTATCACTCTAAAGATCATCCCTAAGCATGGCACTAAGCATGGCAAATGCATTTTCATCTTCCTAATCTTTTGTTCAATTCTCCTTGAATATTAGCTGTCCAAAAAGGAACCAGAAATCCTCACTACCACCTGGAAAATCTCTCCACAGACAGTTTGTTGCCATGTAACACTGGCTCAGCAATCCATTCAGGTGTAATCATTCTTGTGGTTCTTACAAAATACAGCCGCCTTTTTTTTTTCTTCAGAGAATTTTCTTGCTTTGCATTTAAATAATGTTCCTCCCATATCTATCTTCTCAGAAGGTGTCTTCTGAAATACTGTGTTGCTGTCATGTGCACATTTTCATGGTCTTCCATCCACAGAGTTGGAAGGGAACTTAAAGCCCATCCAGTTCCAGCCCCTGCCATGGGCAGGGACAACTTCCACTATCCCATGTTGCTCCAAGCCCTGTCCAACCTGGCTTTGAACACTTCCAGGGATGGGGAATCCACAGCCTCTCAGGGCAACCACTAACAATGCCATCTCCAGTTTGCAGGGAAGCAGTAGATTACAGAGGAAACAAACTTTCTCCAACTTACACATTTTTAGAAGAGTAACCTACACCATATCCATAAAGCTGCTAAAAGTGGCAGAAATGTCTCACAGCTTCTCACTGATTTGGGCAAACCAGGTGGCTGCTGCCCAAAGGAAGAGGCAGAGTGACCCCATCTCTCCTGTGTAGGAGGGAAAGAGGGAATGCCTTCATTTGGAACAGAGCTCTCAAGAGGAAAACCTCTGTAGAACAGGGCTTGCTTTTCATGCTACTGTCACATAAGGGGAGTGGGAGAGCACAGAGCCAGGAGCAGCAGCACTCAGTCCAGCTCTCCAGGATTTGACATTACAGTCAGTGCTGTCCCCTGGACACATTGTCCAAAGCACCCATCTCCTCTACTACTGCCCCTCTGGAAGTGATTAACATTAGAAAACAAAAATCAAACTTTTGATTGAAAGCAACAAAGTGCTTAAGACATGAAATGCAACAGGCCCAGTAGCAACCTAACCTAATTGCTGGGTATTTTTTCTTTTAAAACAGGGTGTCCAGAAGGTACTTATGGTTCAAACTGCCAAAATTCCTGTAAATGCATGAACGGAGGCCGCTGTGACCCTGTGTCAGGAACGTGTGACTGCGCTCCCGGTTTCATCGGAGCCAACTGCAGCAAAAGTAAGCCAGCATTCATGTTCTGCTTCTGTCAAAACACAGCAAAGAGAAGCATTTGCATAAGAGCTTGTCAGAAAAAAACCAGACAGATCCCAGCTACCTCTTCCTTGAATTGTAAATCAGGATTCCAGCTTTGTAAAAAAATCTCTTGCAAAATATTTTCCCTCGCTCCTGCATGCATAGAAGCAAGGACGCTTTACCCCAGGATTACAACCTGCTTGCCCAAATTTATTTCTAGAGCCAGCTCAGCATGAATTGCTCAAGTTCCTTCTTCCTGTCCAAAATTTCGAGGTTGAGAAATTATCTCAATATTTTGCTTCACACTACGGTGCCATTAGTTTCAATAAATGGGAAAAAGATCAAGTTTTGTCATGGCAAAACTGGTAAAGACTCCATGGCAACCCTACTGTTACTTCTCTGTTTCAGAGCTGAATGGTGTGGCTGAATTTCTGTGCTGCTTCCAAAGCTCTGCTCTTTGTGAAGTTCTCTTCAGCTTATTCACAGAAAGGCAATGTTTGAATGTTTGGTTGCCCATAGCTTTGCTCTTCAGTGTTGAGCAGCATCAATATTAAGGAAGGAAAGATGTTTCAGGCTGGAAGGATGAGCAGCTGATATTTCAGTTGTACATTCACTCTTCTGATAGGAAAGACAATAAATACTCCAGGTGAAATAATGAATTATTTCTATAATCACAAGTAGTCTCAGAAGGTAAAGCAGTCATGTCTTTGGGTGGGTTTTGGCTTCACAGTTGATGCTTTGAAGTGCATTAGGTGGAATAAAAACCAAGCCAGCTCTTCCCCTAAGATGATGGCTATGTTAGAAATGAAAACTGCCATTGGATCCTGTGGGTGTTTAACAAATCCTGTGTTCCCTCCAGCTTGCCCTGGGAGCAGGTATGGGAAGGACTGTGCCCAGTTCTGTGCCTGTGGCAGAGGCCAGTGTGACCCACGGACTGGCGAGTGCACCTGTGCCCCCGGGCACACAGGACCTGCCTGTCAGCAAGGTAACAAAGCAGCATCCAGGTCACCTCACCAGTGGGTGACACACCTGAAACACCCAGCAAACAAACTCCCTGCCAAACATTGTTCACAGCCACATTCTCCATTTGCTGATAACGCTGCATTTGGGGTGCTCAGCCTCTGTCCTTCCCCGCTCTATCACCCAGCCTAATCCTGCCCACACCTCCCTGCCACCCTCAGTGCCAGAGAACTGGGTTCTCCAGGAAGCTGAGGGAATATTTCAGGACAGAGTGTTTGGGTGAAACTGATAATAATCATGGAGTAGTGTCCCACCACCCTAGGGAGGCACTAATCACTTGGGATACATATAGGAAGTATGTGTTTGTATTTGTTCCCTGTCGCCTTCATCCTTTTCTTGGGGTGCTAATTTTGGGGTTTTTTCAAACTTTGTTAATTCTCTGTAGTGTGTCCCCAGGGACAATATGGCCCCAACTGCCAGCTGGCATGTACCTGTCAGAATGGTGGCATCTGTGACCACGTGGATGGCAACTGCACCTGTG
This sequence comes from Pycnonotus jocosus, assembly GCA_013400435.1. Taxonomy (NCBI): domain Eukaryota; kingdom Metazoa; phylum Chordata; class Aves; order Passeriformes; family Pycnonotidae; genus Pycnonotus; species Pycnonotus jocosus. The sequence goes on along the minus strand of VWYP01013773.1, from coordinate 92,847 downwards.
GGCTCGGCTGGACTGGAAGATCCTGTGAGAAAGGTGATTTCCTGCTTCAATGGCAGTGGATTTGTACACTCAAACTGGGGTTTGCAGTGTCCCCAGATACCCACAGACAAAGACAAACAGTTTCAGACTGCCCCTAGTTGGAGATTCAGGTCTTTTTTCAAAGACAGTTTTCTCCTGAGTCCTGCTCATGAATTCCCTTGCACACTCCTTATTTCTTGTTCACTCCATTATTTCTTCTCCTGTCCAACTTTTCTGTCCTTTTGTTCATAAGAATGTTGGGTTTTGTCTTCTTCCACGTGATCCTCAGAGCAGCAGAAGCCTATGTCTTTCTCCTCACTAGTTATATTCTTTTCCTTCATTTGACTCTGGACTGGAGTTAAACTTCTCATGTATTGACTGCCCAAATGTTCTGACAACATCTGTCCAAAGCAATTGAGATTGTCCTGCTCTCTCACCCTTTCTTCTCCATGACAGCAGTCCCACTGTGCATCTGTTAGCAGAGGATGAGCAGAGTGGAGAGGAAAGGTGCAGCTACTCACTGTGTGAATCCTATGAGGATTCAGTGGGCAGTGAATGTTCTCTGTGGACAGGCTCTGAAACATTTGCAGTTAAACAATGCCTGGGTGACCTAGCAAAGGTCACCAGTGTTCATCTCCATTTGTTTGTTCCTGGAGATTTCTGTGGTCACCCACAGGCTGTGTTGGGGCTGTCAAGCCTCATCAGAGTGGTGCAGGTGTCCCCACATGGATTAGTGGATTGTGGGTGCATCTCATAGATAAAACATCTCTGGTGTGGAGCATGGGGGGCAGACATGCACACACTGTATGAGGGGCTGTGTGTTTTATCACTAAAGAGAGCTTCACTATTTATCTTTTGGCAGAGGGAGTGAAATTATTGGAAAATTGACTCTTGATCTCCACAGCAGTGTGGGTTTGAGTGTGTTGTGACTGGAAATCAAAGACAGCTAATCAGGCATCCTTTTAATAGAGATTAGATATGATGTTCCTGGAAGATCCTGTCTGGCATTTGCAGAGTTCTCAATCTGATTATTTGGACGGCCACGCTCGTTTAAGTTTGTCTGCCCAGATTCAAATTATCACAGCAGTGGGAAGTTAACTTATTCAGAGATGATGCTGAGGTTAATTATATTGGCACAGTCCCTTCTGCATGACTTGGCTTTCAGTAATTTGAGACATGTTTAGTTCTGTAAAAGCAGATAGCTCATTATGCATGGACAGACTGTTGCTATGTGTGAAAAAGATCCTCCTTGGTTTTATTAGGAATTCGAATAGTGTGAACTCCAATGATAACACAGAGGAGGAAAAGCTTCATGTTTTCTTTCACACTTTTTAAGTGCCTAAAAGAAAATATTGCTGCAGATAAAGAAAAAAAAAAAAGAAAATCTAATTTATGCCATTCACTACAAGGCTTTACAACTCATGGTGTGTGGATTCAGCATCGAGTCTGTGAACAGACAAATCAAAAAAGGCAGATTGTTAAAACTGTGAGGAAATTGCTGTTCAAGCATCTATATAACATATAAGATTTCTTTGCAAAGTGTGTAAATGCATCATCATTGCACAGAAATCCTGTGTCTTCATAACAAATATTCTTGGGTCTGCAAATCATTCTCCGGGCATCATATCTTGGCAATGCAATCTCTCACCTACGAGCTTTTCTGGGTGAGGGCAGTGATTGTTTGTTTGTCTGTTTTTCTGTCCATGTCCTACCAGCAGAGTGCCTCCCAGGGAAGTATGGGGCTGGCTGCTCCCTGGACTGCCTGTGCCAGCACAATGGCACCTGTGACAGGTTCACAGGGTGCTGCAGGTGCCCCGAGGGTTTCTACGGCCCCTCCTGTGAGCACAGTAAGTGGAGTCACTCAGGGTTATTGTCACAGGTTTGGGGCTTCAAAATAGTCAAGGAACACCTCACTGCTTCAGTTAAAATTTTGGGATCATCCAGCTCCTTCCAGATCTTGCATGTTTCTAATGCTGGGTGGTACAAGTTTAAAAGTCCATGGCATTACTCAAGTTAAGGATAAATGTCTTTTTATTTGTTGGCTGCCAGGGAAGGTCACAGGGAATACAGAGGATTTTAATGGTGTGTATGATTTTCTCCATGAACTGTCTTCATTTTTATTTTTCAGGGTGCCCCCTTGGATTTTATGGGGTGGGCTGTCTTCAGGCCTGTTCCTGTAAAAATGGAGCGAGCTGTGATGCAGTGACAGGACAGTGCCATTGTCCTTTGGGTTATCATGGTGTCCACTGTGAAAAAGGTACTGGTACACCTCTGATGGGAAAGAAAAACAAACAAACAAAACAAAAACAAACAAAAACCAATTAAAAACCCCAAACAACAATAACAAAAAAAAAAGCAGAACTCAAAATTCCTCATATCATTACTGAAATATTTGTTGGGAGCCACTTCTTCCATATTTTGAGCTTAATGAATATCCTGAAACACTGAATTTGGGACAGATTTCCTGTTATACAGCTGGGTGTTCCCATTCCCTTATAAATTAACTAATCTGGTTCTGATTAATACAGTGAAAGTCCTGGTCTCCATGAAGTCTTGCAGCAATGAGTTCCACATGCCATTTATTAAAAATAAGTCTCTTTTACTGATTCTAAATTTGCTTCTAAAACTCCAAATAAGATTATTAAATAGGTGCATGTCAGACCTGTTGAGTGTTATGGAGAGGTCTTCTAGAGAGTTCTAATTAAAAAATAAAAATAAGTGGCAGCTACATTTCTGGGACAGATTTACAGATACCTTTGAGAAGTTAAATTAGACAACCCCAACAGAAGGAGAGCTCATATAAATATCGTGCCCATTCCACTCTGTTTGATTCTTCATTAAACTTGGCATTTACACTGACTTCAGCAGAGAGTTTATGAGCTTTCCTCTGAGACATCCTGGGAGAACTGGGTTTAATGTACATGTTGCCACTGAAATGTGTATCTGAAGGGTTTTCTTGCTGTCAGGCTGTGACAGGGGCTGGTTTGGTGAGAGGTGCCAGCATCAGTGTGACTGTGGAGATGCTCCTTGTGATCCAGAGACTGGGAAGTGCCTTTGCCCACCTGGGAAGACTGGAGACAAGTGTGACATTGGTAAGGGCAATATTTTTAAGGGCTGGACTGTGTATAGTTAAAGCACTCTGACCTGTTGGTTCCAGAATAACTGTAAAAGGACATTTGCTGGTGTTCAAGAGCACATTGTTTGTAGAAAATTGTTCTTTGGGGTTATCGACACCTTTATCAGCAGGCTTGTACCTCTTGATTTAATCAATATTTAAATTGATATACTGATAGGAAAACTGTTCATGGGTCAGCTGTAAAATGTCATTTGGCTTGAGTTTTGGAGAACACAGGCTGGGGAAGAATAGACCAAGAAGTTTTGCAAATCTAATGGGGGAGACTCCAGAGGGTGCAGTTGGACACCAAGGGCTCCCATTGCTCTGTGTTCTGTCACACTGACATTTGTGACACTTTTCAGACCAATGCAAAAGTCTGTCCAGCTCTGGATTGGCTTCCCCTGGAAGCAGGATGGAATCCCCACAGATGAGGGTAGTGGAGCTGTGCTTGCCCCTGGCCTTCAGGAGCACCCCAGGAGCTTTTAACCCAAATGTAATTCCCTCCTTTGCAGCACAGGCACTTGGGCTGTGTGTTGGCCCACAGGAGCAGAATTCTTGGTAACAAGGATATAAAAATAGGTGAGACATTTTTCCTGTAGGGAGAACCAGCCCCAGTGCTGTACCCTGATGGGGTTGGGTGCAGGGTTGAGAGGCAGCAGTGGCAAAATTCCTGAGCCAGTCTCTGGTCACAGCTGTGACTCTGATCATGGTTCAGGGCCAGGTTGGATGGGGCCTGAAGCAACCTGGTCTGGTGAAAAGAGTCCCATGAGGAAACGAGATGACTTTAAAGGTCCTTTCTAACCCAGGCTATTCTAGGATTCTGTGATTATGATGGAGCAGTTTTAGGGTGATCACTGGAGTAAAAGGAATTGCACTGATTTAACTGTCAGCAAACATTTATGATCCCAATACTGTGGCAAACAAGATAAAAGGAGTGAACTTCCTTGGGCTACTGTGGAGCTTCACCAGGAACCAAAATTGTCCTGAGCCCCTGGAACAGAGGGGGAGTATTATTCCTCCTTTTGTTATAGGATGAGACAGAAACAAATTTAAGCAAGCTGTTATTAATACAAATTGCTGTGAGCTTCAGCATTAGTGCAACTTGCAAAACTAGAATGGAAAAGCATTTGACTCCCTCTGTGCAGTGTCCTGTGGTCAGGAAATGAAGCTCCCAGTCTGCAGCCCTGTTCCAATGGGAATGTGAGCCACCCTCACTGCCCACACAGCCCTGGGTGTCCGTGGGCCTTTGCAGTAAAATTTTAGGCACAAGTGGAACGCAAGGGGGAAGCTCAGCACCAAAAATGGGAATCGAAGTTCCCCTCCTTGCAAACTCTGTGAGTCATTTTTATTTTTCTTAAATCAGCTAGGGTAGCCCCCATCCATGAAAAGCTGTTATGGGGTAGGTTTTATTTGCATTTTTATTTTCAATTAGGCTCAGTTCATCTGTGATATAACTGTGAGCAGCTGTGACTGTGCAGCAGCCATAAAGATAAAAGGCCTGATTTTAATTTGAACTCTGGTAAAGCACCCATTAAACAGGCAAAATGTTAATTAAAAAAAAAAAAAAGAGAGAGAGAGAATATAACAGACTTTTATGGGCTTTCTTTTTTCTGTAGTAAATTAACATTGCAGACTTTCAAACAGATGTCTTAAATACACATTGTTATTAACATGAAAATGTGGTATTACATAAATTAAAATCAGGTCCAGAGGTGTTTGGGGAGACCTTTTCTCATAACATTTCCTAATTGAAAAGGCCAAGCTCGGAGAACATGGGGCAAGTTCTCCCACGTGCAGGGGCTGCAGCTGATGCAGGGCCCAGCAGGACTTTATTTACCCGAGGGTGTTTGTGGGAGAAGGCAAATCCCCTGGTTACAGGGTTTTTCAGCAAGGTGAGGGAGAGAGGGCCATTGTTTGCTGTGTGTTTCACACCCTGCCCTGTGACCCTGCTGCTCACTTTCCTTTTCTGCCTGTCCTCTGATGCATAAAAAATTGAAATGAGGGTTTACCAGCCTAGGTATGCAATGTTAACTTGCATTTGGAAGTGAGATTCTTTTTGTGAGTTTGATTTGCCAGGAGGCAGCAGAATTCTGCAATCAGAGCAAGACATGAGTATCTATAAAATGGATTAATTCTCAGTGTCACATTCTGTGGAGGAAGGCTCTTGGCCAGCACACACTGAACAGCCCAGCCATGCAGGAGAGACGGGGCAGGAGATAGTGTGGATCCAGGATGCTGACAGAAACTTTCCTGAGCAGATCCCAAGATGTTCTCTGTTGGGCTGTCAACCCCTGTTTTTACACCAGTAATGATTTCCATTCTGGGAACCTCTTCAGGACAGCTGGGCTGCAGCTTGGGCAGAGTATGTGGCAGACAAAACTTGACGACTGCCACGCTTTCCCAAATGTCATGTTTTAACGTGAACAGATGTAGGTGTCTAAGCAGCTTCCTGATCCCACAGAAAGGGGGAGGCTACCAGGAGTGCTCACCCTCTCCCAAACCCTCTCCTAAACCCTCTCCCAACCCCTCCTGTCCTTGCAGGGTGCAGGGCAGACAGGTACGGCCCCGGCTGCTCCCTGCGGTGCCAGTGTGCCGGCAGATCCCGCTGCAATCCCCACAACGGCAACTGCACCTGCCCAAACTCCTGGATGGGGCCAACCTGCAGAGAAGGTAACCAGCCTGGGGGCTGCAGCCTTTCCTGGTGGGAGAAAACACCCATGTGTGGCCCATGATGGTGGTGGGTTTGGGTGGGAGTGTCAGCCCATTGGATTGTTTGGATAATTTCTCTTCTTAATGAAATTGAGTACAGAGGGAAAGTTTCTTTCACTTGTACTCTAATCACAATTCCTCTTCTAGGAGGAAAAACTTTTAGAACCTTCTGATTTGGAGGTGTTTTACAGTTTTGCCTGCTCTCTGCCTCTGTGAGGAGGCTGCTGTAACTCCCTCCTCTACCTTCTTTTCAAGGCTACCATTTATTGAATTATTTAAGTGTAAATTGTATAATCTATATAATATTTTAGCATTAGGTTATATGGACCTGAAACGGTGTTTCTACTTAATTCTCTAGGTGGCCCTCCAAAGCTTCCTTTTTATGAAGAACAAGCTCAAGAAAGAGGGAGTATTTTTCCAAGAGCTCTACAACAGTAACATTTGGACTAATAAATGAACTGTTTTATATGCACAGACGGTATTTGAATTTGGATATGAAAACAGTTATTCAATTCAGCTTGAATTGTACTGAAGTATTCACACTTCTTATGGAAGACTACAGAGGCCATTTAGTAGCTGGATCCTTTTAAAAAGTTGAATCTGTTTCATGTGCTCATTCCTAGCCTCTTGCCCCTCCATTAATCTACTCTGGACATTCTTTCTGGTATTAATATAATTCATTGCTTGAAAGCCTGGACATGTTTTTAATCAGACCAGCTCCAAAGAGTATCAGGATAAGCAGCGTGTAACACATCACCATGGAATGAGCCACACTCCATATCAGGGACTTTCTAAACCCACTTGACAACCAGCACCAAGTTTGAAGAGCGTTCCACAGAGTATTTCTCTACAGGTTCACTGCAAAATCACATTGCACAGAAACTAGAGGGATTCATCAAGTTAATTCTTCTTTGCATAACTTTGTGTGTTCTGGAGAGGCATGCAGTCTAATTTTGAGCTTGCAGCTGAAGAAGAATCTGCCACAATCTGACAAGAGTCCTCAATACATTGTTAATTTATTTAAGAGCATCTTCTGTATTTCTCATGTGGTTTGACTGATTGAAAGGTCTCTGTCTGAATCTGTCTTCCAAAGAGCATGGTGTCATCTGCCAGACTCTCCTGGCATTCTGTGTTCTCACATTTTACCAGATGAATTTCTCAGTGGTTTGTCAAGCCAAACTGTGTAGCACTTCTCATCAAACAGGATCTGCTAATGCAGAGAAAGTTTTGTCTTGAATGGAGAAAGCAGGTAGTAAGCAAGGAGAGATACCTAAAGATAATATTTTTGGATTTTGTGCTTTTATTGAAGCTTTTTTCTTTTTTAATCATTTTACAACAGTCCTGCTGTATTCAACAGCTGCTGGTGGCCACTTCATAGAACAGAGATATTTTGGTGCTATTTTGTCTGTTTAAACAGGTTTTCCTTTGGTATAGATATACATCATTATAAAGAAATTTATGTTCTGTATTTTAATATTCTGAGTTAACCAAGCTAAAAGATTTCAGAGCGCCTCTTTATGATTCTCTTTAGATTAGGAGTTATAAATTCTGTGTAGTGACCACTTGATTCTGACTGTATCAAAAGTGCACTTCAGAAGGGGCCTCAGCACCGTGGTGGACACAGAGTACAGGCAGTTCCAGCTTTTGTGCTGACACTCCATTCACCACCAGAACAAATTGCAGCTCTGCAAGAGCAGGTTTTCTGTTTTGCAAGAGACAAAATGACAATAATTGATTGTAATTTGGGGTTTTTGAAGAAGCTGGCTGTTGTGGTTGGGTACGTGATGAGTTGGTGAAGCAGGATCCAGGAGGTTGGATGGGAAGGTGAGGTAACAATTTTTCCCTGTGGGTCAGCCCAGGTCTTAAACACATCTGCAATCAGTGACTGTCCAGTCCAAAGCAAGTGGCACTTGCTCCCCTGGGAGTTTATTTGAAATTGTGATCTATGGGAGGCAATACAGTTTTAGGAGGTGTTTTCCAAGCTTCCTGGAAGTCTTATTGTTGTTATTCATCACTTCGTAGGTATTGAAAGAAAAGGTATTTGTGAATGTGTCAAAATTAATTAACTAACTGTGCTTTCAGCCAGAAAATCACTGGTGCTGATGCTGATCCCTTTTAATTTCTTCTCAATGAATGTCACTGGAAAGTTCATTCAATGTAAATGTGGCAGAATTATTGTCTCAGAAGCGTGTGACTCTCAGCAAGGCAGTGACATTTTAAATGTTCTTTTGGAGGCGTGATGGCCTGGGTCTGATCCTACAATTATGTAAATTTGGGGCAATTTCACTGAACAGGAACCTGTAAGGTAAATCTCCTGTGAAACAATGAGATATAATCTTAGCAACTGCTGGAGAAGAACAATTCAAGTGGAGCAGTTGACATATTTTGATCTTAGCTCTGTATTTACTGCAGAGCCAAACTACACCAGTGTAGTGCAAGTGTCACACTGTACTCAAGATTTTTTGTAGGATCATTGAGTGAGTAAAGCTGTAGAAAACCTCTGAAGGTCTGAGCTTCCCTTTAAAGCCTGGTCACCTTCAGAGTCAAATGGGTCAGAGATTCATCATTCAAGTCTAATTTCAGAGATTCATGCCACCTAGTTTTGAATATCTCCAAGGATGGAGATCCCACCACTTCTTTGAACTTGTCCTAGTGAAGATTTCATGATCTTTTTTTTTTTCTTTTTCTCCTGGTTTCTAATCAGAATTTCTTGAGTTTCAGCTTTGGTCCACTGCTTCTCATCCTTTCAGTGTGGATCTCTGAGGAGCCTTTGGCTTCCTCTCCCCCACAGCCCCCATGGGGTAGCTGGCTACAGCCTTGGTCTTCTCTTCTGAAGACACCCCATTACCTCAGTGACCCTGCACTGGCCACATTCCAGTACATCAGACATCCCAGTTCATTCCAGCTGCCCAGACACTGGTGTGGTTACTCAGCAGCAGCATAAAACCCTTTACACTGCTGTCAGACAGCAGAATGTATCAAAGGTACTGTTTTTCTCTTATTTTTGTAGACTGACGTGTGATTTGAGCAGCTAATCAAAGGGCAAACCTTTCTCAAGCCATAATATTTACACCTGTGTATACTTGTTTACATTTTCCACAGTACCTTGATAATAGAATTGTAAATATGTAGTATAAGGAAATAAAAGATTTTTGTATTAAGTGTTTTTAAAGGATGTCACGATTTTAGGTACATGATGAAACACATATTTTAAGTGACTGATACTGAGCCTGTGCCAATGAATTAAGAGGCCCAAGTAGATCTGCTTTGGGAAATATTTCAGCAAACTTTTTTTTTTTTTTAAATCAAAAAATGCCAATTCATAAAAACCACTCCATATGTGATAGACTTTTTTATTCAAAAAGCTTCTTGGCTTCTTTATGTTATTACCTTGGGAAAAGAAGTTCACTTCAGTGTCATCAAACAGACCATTCTGATTTGTGGTTCTGCATGGCTTTTTGTTCCAAAATGAAGTACAGTCATATACAGGTAAAAATCAGAATTAAAGATTTCAAAAATGTTAAAAGGGGAATTTTGATTGGGTTAGTGGAAATGCCTTATCTTGGTTCTCTTTTTTTGGTAAGGCAGAGAAAATGTTTACAGGATTTTGTTTTCTAGAAGAGCCACACTTTATTAACAGTTAAGAAAGTTTACTTGTTTGTGATACTGATGTTTTGATTCTGCTCCTTGCTACACTTTAACATATTTACCTAATTCCTTGCCTATAAAGTAGTCTTTGTTAGACAGGATGGAATTTTTTAATGGAAAACTGACTAAATCAGCTTTCCCAGAGATTAATGCTGTGGCAAGTGAGTGTAGTTGCTACTAAATTAACACAACTCTGCTTATTTGCTTCATCAGATTCCAGTGAAAGAGTGTCAGGCTGACACAGTCCTGACCACAGCACTGGGGCTGGTTGAAAATGAAAGTGAAAAATTCAGTGAAAATGGGGTTTGTAGTTAAATTGATGTCCATCTTCCTCTTGGTGAAGGCCTTTGCTGGCTGCCCATTTCCCAGGAGGCTGAAGTTAATTACACTGCCTTGAAGAGAGCGCCCTGCATATTCCTCTGCACGTGCAGATAACTCCTTTCAGAGAGACACTGGAATTATTTCAGCCATGCAGCTCCTGTGCCAAATCCCCCTCTCTTACCTTGTGTGCTCCAGATAACTCCAGCTGGAGTGGGAAGGAGCTGAGTGTAACTCAGTGGGCCCAGCAGAACCTCGCTCGCTGCGAATTCATGAAACCAGAACAACGTGTTTTAAGTTAGACCTCACTAACACTGTCCTCATAGGAAAACAATCAGAATTTAAAAAATTCCCCGCTTCCCCTGCCAAAAATTATTATTCTACTTTTATCCTTTTTATGTTGAAGAACCATAGCTATTAAAGTTTGCCCAGATTCCTTGCCAACCCTATTATTTTGATTGGCTGCAGGTTTCTGTTTGTGTAAGTAATAACCAGCATAGTGTCAGGAGTTGCCAACGGGACAAACAACGGGAAATAATACCTTCATGTCCTTCCCAGAAGAGGCAAAGACACATTTGGGAGCCATCGTGGCCTCATTGTGCAGATCAAACAGTGACTCTGTTAGAATTTAGCTTCTTACCAGAGCAAAGTGAAGCTTGGGGACAATCTTTGAGAGCGCTGGTGGACCAAGAAACCTCCATCCTCCCATCCTTGTGTTAATATTTTAGTATTTAGGCTAGAAGCCTTCTCAGTCCCCAGTTTTTGAAGGACTTTTCCTTCAGGTAGACCTGTGGCTGACTGAGCAGCTCCATGCATGGGCTGCAACTGTGCCCAGTCATTCTTTTGCAAGGTCACAGCTTTAAATTCTGACACTGTGTAAAGCAATTTCCAGCAGTAAACACCAAATCTCAGCCCTGTACAGCATAAATTGTTTGTTCTGTTCTTTTTACTGCTTTTAATAAGCACTTGCATAGCAATATTATGTCTCTGTGAATTTGTAACCCCTCTTCAAGGCATGTGTTGGGGTGTATCTCAGATTTGTACTGTACTTTCTGTTGTAGATGTGTTGTAGTGAAAGGATGCTGATTTTTTTTTATATATAAACATATCATTAAAACTTGGTCTTGTTTCTCCCTTATTGCTAGTCTTGAAGCAACAGGCTTATGTTGTGGATGAGACTTTATTCTGAACTAGTTCACATTCAGAGCAAACAGGCTGAAATCACACCTGCTTTTAGTAGTTTGTATAGAATAAATAATGGCCTGTGCCCAGATGGGTTTGTGTATGATCCCTGACCAGGGTAACCTGGCCAGTGACTGAGCCTGACAAACAGAGCTTTCTGGCATTCAGACTCCAGAGTATCAGAAATATCCAAAACACAGCATAAATCTTGCTGGAAGAGGATGCTTATGAAGTGTAACATTTCAGGAAGACTTGGGCAGGAGCACTTTGAAGGCACATTTAAAACCACGCACCTGCAGCCTCCCATCAGCCTGCTTGGGCACTTCCCAGAGCCCAGTTCTGCCAACAAATTGCCTGGTTCACCTTCAGGGTATTGTCTTCTCACACTGGCAGGAGCTGGAGGAACATGTGTGCCTGCTTAGTGCCAAATAATGCAGTGAGAGTGTGCTGGTTAATTGGAAGTAGCAGGCTAAATTGAATTCAAAATGTGTAACAAAGGGGGAACGGTAGATCAAGCTGTCAGAGAAAAAGTGGACAGCTCTGACTTGCTGCTTTCTGGGAGAAAGGCTTGGATTCCTTTTGAAATTTAGGGGCAAACGTTTTGAATTGAGCTGTGTAATACCGCAGGGTTCTGTCTCACGTGATTTACTTCACTCTTCCTGCAGTTTTCAACAAGGAACAGAATAATTAAGTTCATTTGGTTTGTCATCTTTTTGACATGTTCTAAAAATAATTCTATAATCCTTGCAGCTTATCCAGTAATTTCATTATTAGAAGCCATATTTTTAAACTATTTGAAGAAGCTGTTGATATTATTGCTATTAACCTCTCAGATTGCTGTTAAAAGCTGATCAAAAACTAGACATGGAATATTAAACCTGAATATTCTCAACCTCTGCAGAATTAGCATTGGTCTTTGTTTTAAGCCTTTAAAAAGCTATGCCTCTGCAGCACTTGAAATGTTCATAAATCATGGAATGGTTTGGGTTGGAAGGGACCTTAAAGACCATCTACTTCCAATTAGATGTGGGGCAGCCACAACTTCTCTGGGCACCACCCTCACAGTAAAGATTTTTTTCCTGATATCTGAGATACGTGGGACCAGAGGGCCCTTGTGACTGTATCCAGGGAGCATTGTTCCATGGGATGGACCCTCAGCATTTTCAGAAATCATTACCCCAATCTGCAGCCAGCATTGCTTATCTGTTTCAGGCAGCACTAGAAGTTCACAGGGTGCTCATAGAATATTCTGCATGCACGCAATAAAAACAACCATCCAAACCCCATGAATGGTTTAAAAATTACTTTAAAGTGCTGTATGATAAGGCAACTGCTTTGTTGATTCCTTCAAGCATGGTAGTTAAAAAAAAACACAACTCAGTTGTGTTGTTTTATATATGAATAAAGATGTCAGCAAGTAGTCATCTAACTGTCCGTGCCATTTGGCAGTATCTAGCTTCCTTTTCAGTAATAGCCCAATAAATCTTTATCTTTTACTAAGCTGATGACAGCAAAACATCTTGAGAAGCTGCATGTGGTGTAGATATTATGGTTAATGCTTAAATGCTTCATGCCATCGTCTACTGGGTGTTTTTTTTCCCGTCCAGATGTAACATCCTGGTTTAAGGCATGTGCTCGCTTCTCCCTCTAATGATTCCAAGAGCCTAATGATAATTAATTCATTAATTAAGGTCTGTTATCCAAGATCACCACGTTGTTCCACAGTAGCTGAGATCCACCTGCTCAGGTGACCTCACTGACCTCTCACCAAAATCAGTACAAAGGTGGGAGCTTTGCCATTTGGAGCAGGTTCTGCATTTTGTGTTTTCTTTCTGTTACAAGCCCTTGGTTCATCCAGCAGTGCAGAGCTTGTCTCAGCTCTGTCCCCTGCTTTGGAGGTGGCCATGGAGGTTTCCCAGTGGGACCAGCACTGTGAACTGGGCTCATGCTGGCTGGGTAAGTGGAGCCATGTTTGGGGTGGAAATGCTCCGTGTCCCACTGATTCTGCCCTGTTCCCATTAACAAGAAGCCATCCTGTCATTTCTTTGTTATTTGGTAAGTCTTAAAGTGCCATAAATTACTTTAAAAGTGACTTAATGAAAATTCTCTAATTTTTGCAGCTGGAGGAGGCTTTTTTCAATAAGAAATAACTTTTTAGATGATTTATTTATCCTCTAAGAACCACATTAATATTTCTTGCTGTACATCATCATCAAAGAGCAAGATCAGTGCAAGTAAAGACTGGGGGGTAATTCCTGCCTGTCCATTTGCTTTTTTCTTCCTTTTCCCTGACATTTCAGCTGTGGCAGCTGTTGTAGATCTTGGCCTTGCACTAACAGGCACAGGGGGAAGGCTGCTCTTAATTATTACTTTACGTTAAGGGTACGTATGAAATACAAAGCAGCAAATGGCATCACATTAAATATGGGCTGTATCCCTGGGTAATGAGGGGTGGGAATGCTGCAGGAACAGCAGCCACGGATGGCATCACTCTGCTCAAGCCTTTTGTGGAGCCCTTCACCCTCTCAAGAGTAAGAGGTTTGAACAGGCAGCTTGAAGGACTATTAGGGCTGCTCACGGTCATAGTTAGCGTGTTAAAATATTTTACGAGAACCAGCGAATTTGATCAGAAAATAGTTATTTTTGGCTGCCAATGTGGCAAAACCACTTAAAATACAAACTCAAGAATGTGTTGAAAGGAGTCAGTTTGCCAGCACAGCTATTGTTGTAGCAAAGTCTCTCCTCTGATCCAACGGGAATCCTCTCCTCAAGTTTTATTACTTAAAAAAGTTAACGTGGATGTCAAGCACCTGGAAATCTTTATGTCTTTGAAAAGGGCATTGGTAGGGGCTGGGTGGGTTTGGTTTCTTGTTGCAAAGTCTTTTGCTGTGGGGTGTTGGCTGGGGATTTCCTTCCCTTGGGAAGCTTTGAAGGTTGATTTGGAGGTTCAGTGTCACTGCCCTGATAATGTGCTCTCTGCAAGGGATAACAAGATGTGTGATTTGGTGCATAAGTATTTGAATTTATGGAATTATTGAATTCATTATTTATTGAATTATTTTCTAGCTTAAAAAAAAAGAAGCCTTGGCTTTTTTTTTTTTGCCTTTTAAAAAAGTATTTTAAGAACCCCAACCACCATGCAAGGGTCTTCTAGAGAACAGGGTTGCCTCTTTTGAGAAAAATCCAAGGGACAGAATGATTTCAGCAGTAAAAGTCCATTTTAATGCATGTCTCAGTGAGGCCTTGTGCCAGCAGAAAGCCTCTGGACCCTTCAGGATCTGGAGAAGGGATGGATCTGCAGCCCTTGTTATCTCGAGTACATAAATGGAACTGCAGCATCACGTGCCAAGGCAGGGGAGATGTGAAAAGCATCATGACCAATAAATTAATGTTTTACTTTGAGTGGGCATGAAGGAGAGTGCTGAAAACTGGGTTTCTTCCTGCCTCTGATGCCAGCAAAACAAAGCCCCACACAAGAGGGTTTGAAGGTCCCTCTGGGAAAAAATCCCATTGCCAACTCCACCAGAGTTCCTTGTCCAAGTTGCCCTGGAGGAATCTCTGCCAGAAATACCTGTTAACAATAAGGACCTGTTAATGTTTCACAATTATTTTCCCCAAGTATTTAATTGCTGCACCAGCCCCCAACACAAGAAACTGGCAGATATTAAAATACACAATAACTGTGGAAACCCCTGCTCTGTCTGCGTGTGCCAAGACCAAGACAGAGCTGCACATCTGCAGGTCTGCTGAGGGCTCTGTGTGCAACCAAGCAGAATAAAAAGCTGGGGCTCTGTCAGTCATAACTACGACTTTTCCAAAGAAAATCAACTTGATTTTCATCTTTTGTGGAAGGAAGCTAAGCCACAAATTACTCACGGCAGGCAGATCCCAGCTTTTCTGCACAGAGGCTGCTCTGGGGAATGAAGGAGAGCAGTGTTGGTGGCCCATCAGGTGGGACTGTCTGTAATTCTCCATCCCTGCGAAGGTGTTGCTTTGTCAGTGGCTTCTGACCAGATAAAAACTCATGATTTACAAGAGGTGTGATCTTCCTGCCTCAAGGTGTATTTGCAGAGCTCTTGCTTGGCTTCCCCTTGTGAATGTCAAAGCTGACCATGCTGACCTTTACAACCGACAAAACCCCACAAATTGTGGCTTCTCTGCCTGATATCAAGGCAACATTGAAGCTTATTTTGCTTATTTATCCTCCCCAAGTGAGGAAGTGCAGCACTGGCACAACACCTTCAGTATTTCTACCTCACTCTGCAGGATCTTGAAGACAAGGCTGGGCCTTGATGGTTGTCAGAAAGGGACGTTGGCTTTTGAAGTGGTACTGAGAGCCTGTCATCATTCTTGAGCCTTGATACACCTTTTCAGCTTGTAAATTTAGATATCTGACTCAATTTCATCTGCCTGATAGAGTTTATGAGCTGCTTGAGAGCAGACTTTCCCAGTTCCTGATGGGTTGGTTGATCATTGATGCAGGACCCACGGAGCAGTTCCTGTTGGGGGCAACCCTGCTGGATTCTCATTTCTTGCAGAAGATATTCATGGACTGCCACGACACAGACTGATTCATTTTGCTGGGGTTTTCCAGAGGAATAGGTGCATTCAAACCTGCTGGGAGTCAAGGGGAAGCTGGACTGGAGTCTCCTACACCCTGTTAAGAGCTCCAGTCGCTGAGTGATTTGATAACCAGAACATTCCCTATGGCTGTCTTCCCACAGGCTTACAAATATAGCTTCAAGGTTTGTTTCTTTTTAACTGGAAGGAGCATATTGGTAATTTGCATGATTTTTTTTGGCCTCCAAAAATGTTTGAGCGACTCAGTAGGTGGCACCCTTTCTATTCCTTTATTTTCCACCAAATGTCAAAAATAAGTTGGAGCTGGGGCTTGTGAGTGCGTGTGTGTGTGAAACAAGTTCAGTAAAAATGTAAATGCATATTTGTTTCCTTAATTGAATATAGTATATTGTGAAATCATTACTGTCAGGGCACACTTGGGTTTATACAAACGCTTAAGTAAAGAAAATATATAAACCTGGATTGACTTGAACAATTTGAATGTGATAGCGGACATCTGTGTTCAATAACATCACTTTGGTAAGCGGTGTTTAATATTTCATGTCAAAGAGAGGAGAGTAATAGAACGGGGTATTTTCAGAATTCTTAGATTGCTGAAGTTTTATGGCATGGCATAATATATAATCTGTCCTTTGTCAAGCTCACCAGAAAGAGCCCTACTGCAGCTGAAGGGCTAAAGTGCTCTAATATATATGTTTCTAGACCTCTCCCTGCTTGAGGAATTAATCTTGGAAGGTGCTGAGTGCCCTGAAGTGCCAGTGAAGTCAGTGGGATTTGAAGTTTCTCACAGCTCGTGGAACGGGGATCCTTACAGGGGCTAATCACTCTCCTCCAGTCCCGGCCAGGAAAGCCCTTCAGAGCTCCTTAACCTGTAGTGTGTGAGGAGTCCTCTTAAAACTGGCATCAGGAATGCTACTGGGACAGTGTCCAGAGGTCCAGCTCATTCCTCCATCATCTGATGAAATGAGAGCTGCTGCCTGGCCTCGGGAATTTAAAATTTGGTGTCAAAGAGGTGAAAATGAGGAAGTTCCTTGCCCTGGGGCAGATCTGCCACCTAGGGCTGAGCCCAGAGTGCCCCAAAGCAGATCAGAGCTTTATCTGCTGGGTTTTGGGGGGTGCAGGAGGAGGAATGGGAAGGTGGAGGAATGAGGAAAGCACCCCCTCATTCCAAGTGAAGTCCATGCACAAGAACTTCGCCAGCTCAGGGACTCTGGCTGCAGGAAGTTCAAAGGAAGAGAAACATTTTAAAGTATCTTCCAACTCTCTTATTAATGAGCAATTACACTGATGTTCTTGGATGAATTTCCTCAGAGTAATTCATCTACAAACAAATCTTTCTTTTGTATTTCTTCCCTCCCCCCACCCATACCCCAGTCTTTTGTATTTCATTTTTAGGTGAAATTCTGCAGTGAAAGGGGCCAAAAGAAACATGCTTTCCTGAGCCTCATGCTGAATGTCTGTCTGGATAGTTTCATTTTAACTGCAGCTTGGGAAAAAAAAATGTAAACATGGTGTGAGTATCATTTTTAAGCTGAAACTGTTTTTCCCCCGTGTTCAAATAGCATTATAAATGTTTGCTCAAAAGAGGCATATTTATTCATCCAGCCTCTGAGAGAACACTGTGTGCACAGGTAGCAATAAAAATGTGTTAAGGGCTCAGAGAGATTCCCCTGGTAAGTGACTTTTCTCTTGACCTCCTCTTAAGCATCTTAGCGGGGCTCTGCTGCTGCCTCTCTGAGGAAGTATGTTTGCACTGGGGAGGAAGAATTTTTAAAGTTGCAGAGTGTTACAAACAGTGAGCAAATAACTGTGGGGGTTTGGACGTTTGGTTTTTGGTTTTTCTTTATAATGTTGGGGAAAAACTCTTATGAAAAAGACATGGAATGCAAAGCAGTCACACACATCGAAAGTTGTTCCCAACATGCTATAAGATTTCTTGCAAGAAGGATGATCTATGCAATTGTAATTCTCTAAATTTTTTTCTGACTAATTTCGCAGCAACTTTTTTTTTTCTTTTTTTTTTTTTTTTAATGTGGCTATTCACCGCTCCTGTGTTTGATGGCTGAATCTACCTGCAAGGGTTGTTTAGAATGGAGAAAAGGAGGATCAGGGGGACCTTATCACTTTCTACAACTCCCTGACAGGAGGCTGAACCCAGCTGGGGACTGGTCCTTACTTCCAGGTAGCAAGCGATATGGCAAGAGAAAATGGCCTCAGGTTGTGCCCAGGAGAGGTTTTGGTTGGATATTAGGGAAAATGTCTTCACTGAAAGGGTGGTCTGGCATTGGAACAGGCTGTGCAGGGCAGTGGTGGGATCACCACACCTGGAATTGTTCAAATAACATGTAAATATGGTGCTTAGGGAGGTGGCTTGTGGTGGACTTGGCAGTGGTGGGTTAGTGGTGGGACTCGATGGTCTAAGAGGATTTTCCAGCTTAAATGATTCTCTGGTTCTGTGCATATTCAGATATGGATCAGATACTCAATATCACAAGGCTTCTCTGGCACGTGAGGTTATTGTCTCCTGATTACAAGCCCGAGTGTTTTTGTGTGAAGAAATTATTTCCAGTGACTCTTTTGCACAAGACCATGGAATTGCTTTTCCATGAATTTGGTTCACTCAAATGTTTGTGGAAAGGAAACACAAAATAAGGAAGGACTGTAGCAGAAAGAAATTCATCAGGCTGTGTGAATAAGGGCAAGTCTTCCCTGCTTTGCTCACTCAACTCTCTCTCCTGTCCAATTAAATGTGCACTTGGCAGTTGTCAGAGTGAATAACTCGACTGGCCACAGAAGCTGGAGATGGAAAACACCTGCTCAGACCATCCCCTGCCCAGTGGAGAGCCATTTCCCTGCAGGACACGGGTCATCCCTAAATCCTGCAGCTGACATGCAATGCACAGCCTCAACTGGCAACATCCTGTCCAGAGTTGCACTTCATCAATCAGGGGCAGGCCCAGTAAATCAGCAAGGAGGAGCAGTCACCAACGCTGTATCTCCCTTCTGCGCCGTTTCCTTACGCTCTGAGGAATCAGTGGCATGCCAGAAATGATTCTCTTACCCAAGCACTGACCAGTATCTCCACAGGGCTGTATCTTGCCAAGCCAGGAACATAAGCAAACACTCAGGTCTGCACTGGGGGCTTGAGCAATCTCCCTGCACGGCCAACATTCCTCCCAGCTGTTTATGTGTCCCTCGCGGGGTCGCCGCTGCTGTTATCGATAGCTGACGTTGCTGCTGCTGCAGCACTGTGTCATTTTATCGTTCCTGGGTGGGAGGATGAGTTAAACGATGAATCTGAGCATATTTGTCACGATGGGAGCCTCCAGATCGCCCTGTTCCCATGGAAACCTGGCCCTGGTTTAGCTGAGCTGGCCCCACCGTGGGTGCTGAGCGCTCGGAATGGGGAAAAAAAGCTGGCGCTGGGCTCCGCTTGGAAATCTGCTCCCAGATGTATGGATGTTTGTTTATTTTTACATTTAAGAGTTGTAGAAAGCTGCACCAAGATGCAAAATGGCACGGAAGAAACGGCCTTTGCAAAGACTAATCCTCACTGATTGGCATAAAGCGGGTATGTATTCGTTCCATAAATTTGGGGTAAGATTAAATTACAAGAGGCCTAAAAGGAAAGATTAAAAAAAAAAAAAAACTTAACTTGGCCAAGATTCTTAGTTTAGGATATATGTAGTGCCAAAACAATACAAGTTGCACAATTTCACCACACATACCCATTTCTTAACCCATTCTGGCTTCATCAAACTCAACAGAATTTGATGATTCCAGTAGACTGTGATGGACTTCACAATGGGCTGCTGGTGTCCCTCTCTTGGTTATTGCCTGTTGACCTCAATCAGGTAATATTTGACATTGTAGGGTTATTTCTGCCTTACCTGGTGAGTATTTTGAGTCCAGATTCCTTAGGTACTATTCAGAAATGGTGCACCTTCCCCTCTGCTAGACATGGCTCAGAAGCAAGCTCTGCTGAAAGGCTGCTGCTTCATTTTCTGGAAAAGCCCAGTGTTACTGTGTTTGCCTTGCCAGGCCTTGAGATGAAGTTTTTCCATGTGCTCTTGAGATATCTATAACATATGGTGACATTTTCAAGTCCTCACCATGCTGGAGAGCCTGTGCCATAATGTCACTGCCACGCCACAGGGATGCTGGGGAGCAAAGATTAAATTGCATTGGCCAAATTTAACAAGTTATCACAGTGGCCCTGGGAAAACTGCAGCCGTGTGGTTCTCTGAAGACCTTGAGGTATTGTTAATTAAATTACTGCTGTGCTTTTACCTCCCATAAAAAGCTTTGCCTCCCATAAAAGGTTTTTAGCTTGATGATGCATCAGGCAGAACTCCTGCCCAGTGTCTGCCTTATATTGCTGCTGGGGCTGTGCAAACTCCAGCTCCAGTGCCCCAACCCAACAGGTCTGGCTGGAAGGGCCCTGGAATACCAGCCCTGCCTCCCATTTGGTCATGAGGGAGACAGTGGCAGTAATTTTCTGGATGATGAACGGGCCAGGCGAGATGGGAAGGGCATGAAAACATTCAGATTGCCATGAGTGAGAAGCAACACAACATCCATATTGCGTCTCTTGTTCTTGGCATTGCAACAATGCATAGTTTTCTGTTGTCTCTGGAACCACTCAGGCCTGTAATGAATGGAGTACCAGTGATTGGAAACGGTCCTTTTAAGCGGATGTTTCCATTAATTTGCTTTCCTCCTTAAACCTTGCAATGTTTTTTTTCAAGTGTCGGCAGAAGGGCTGAAGCATCTCTTGATCTTGCAAATTGTGTGTCCACGTGGACCAGTCCAGGCAGTATGTGGAATTTGCAACACAATATTCACTTGTTCTCCAAGCTCTCGATGTTTTGATTAGTTTATTTCACTGGTACTGAAAAGGGAAGACATCCAAGATCTACATTTTTTAAAAGTGGTCACAGACAGCAATTCTGTTCACAAACATGGTATACATACAGCTGATTTTCAGAAAAGCTGAGGTCACCTCCTTCTCTGTGACTTCAGGCAAAGTTGTGGTAGTTTGATGTCTGCAAAGAACTGAAAAAAA
Source organism: Pycnonotus jocosus (assembly GCA_013400435.1). Classification (NCBI taxonomy): domain Eukaryota; kingdom Metazoa; phylum Chordata; class Aves; order Passeriformes; family Pycnonotidae; genus Pycnonotus; species Pycnonotus jocosus. Next base: position 72,211 of record VWYP01013773.1, on the reverse strand, counting down.
TAATGGTCATCCTTTAAAAATATCAGTGAAATGTTTAGAGTTGATTAGGATGCTTCAGTTAAGACAAATATTTAGAAAATTGTCTGTCAACACCACAACCCTGTGGAACATCAGATGAGTTTAGACCATCCCTTACACTGTCTCTTCTTGTTCTGTGATTTACCCAAATCAGAAGAACTCTGCTGGTTTAAACATCCCAGTGGTCAGGAGACTCCATGTATGTGGAAACTGGGATTACAATCTTCTGATGAATGTATCTGAGCAGTGATTTAATCTTGAATTTCCCATACCCAAAGGCCCAAATTCCAGGCTATTAGCAAGATAGAAAAAGTTGTCAGGCATCTATCTTGTTCTGTTGGAGTGAAAAAGATGGAAAAAAAAGTGAGAGAAAGGGAGAGAAAAATCCTTTGGCTTCATCTCAGTGTGGAAACCTTTTCCCATCTCAATTTAGTTGAAAAAAAGAGCCAAGACTAACAGCCAGTCCTTAGTAACATAGGGACTTCATTCAGAAAACTGTTTAATCCCATGCTTAAGTGTACCTATGGATATAGGTTATGTTCAAACTTGCATGTCTTGCTGGATTTGGATGGATTTAGATGGAAACTTGAAGATCTGGAGAAGTAAGTCTGTATTAGGATGGCTGGTGAGGCACTGGCACAGGTTGCCCAGAGGAGCCGTTGCTGCCCCATCCCTGGGAATGTTCAAGGCCAGGCTGGACAGGGCTTGGAGCAATCTGGGATAGTGGAAGGTGTCCCTGGCTGTGGTGGGGTGTTGGAATGAGATGAGCTTTAAAGGCCCCCTGCAGTTCAAACCATTCCAGGATTCTGTGATAAAAGAGGGATATCCTGGATCTGATTTACTTTTGCACCACTTCAGTGGAGGAGTCCCACATTCCCATGCTCCCAGACGTGCTGGATGTGTTCTGATGAGCTCACAGAAATGTGGGGTTGGCTGGGACCTGGGAGGTCACTCAGCCAAGCTGCTGCACTGAGGCCAAGACCATCCCTGACGTGTGTTTGCCTGCAGTTATTGCAAACCTCTTCCCAAGGGGCTCGCTGACTTCCCTCTTTGTGTTTAGGGATTCACGTCCGTGGCTGGGAAGAGCTGCCTGATGTCTGAGCCACACCACCTCTGTGGGATTCAGAGCTGCTCATGCCCTTTCCATGAGCCCCCTGGAGCTGTGGCCCTCTCCCAGCCCTCTGTCCCATTCTCTGCTCCACAGTGGATGAGACCCAACCCTTCCTGTTGGCCACTCTCACAGCTACACATTGAGTGACCCCAAGCTCTTTCCTCCAGGTCATTTTTTCTAGACTTTGTCAGACTGTGTTGAACAGAGACTCTCAAAACCCTCCCCAGATCCCCAGGGTCCAACCTGGGGAGGTGCTGGAAGACCTGCAAATCCCAGTGGCCATGTGGGGTGACCCGTTATCTGGGGGTTCTCACGCTGATGTAATGGCTTTGTTGTTCGTAAAAGAAAAATGCTGGGACTCAGGCATGACTCTGCCCCACAGGATCAGAGAGTGATTTAATATTTTAAACTATGAAACTTGGCCTTTAACAGTTTCTGCAGGGTGCAAGGGGACTTACAAGATAGCACTGTATTATTCACTACCATGGTCCACCTTCTGAATATTATAAACCTTAATTTACTTTTTTTATAATCTGAATGGACTTTTTAAGTATATCTAAGGGAATTGGAGTGAGGAGAAACATTGCTTAATTCAGCCATTGCATCCTTAAAGCCAGATTGGAAACATGGAAACCATATGTGAGCTTTTAGCTAATAAAATAAAATGCCAAAATGTGGCGGCTGAAGCTATTGCACCCAAAATATAATTGCACATATGCTCATTTACTCACTTATAATCAAAACATTAAAAATAAGAAAAAAACATCTTTGATACTCAGACTAGGTGTAAGTGTTGGACTAAGTTATTTTACCAAATTATTTTACATGGAAAGAATGTGCACGGGGTTTTTCTAATGGCAATATGAAAAGCAAACTGTATAAATACAGCCACACACAGCAGCAATTGATAATGTTTCACCTGAGCACAAAAATGTCCTCAAAATCCTTTAGCAAGCCAAATTTATATTCATTTTACTATAAGGTAATCTTACTTTTAGATGGCTCTAAACTACATATTAATGGTAAATGTGTGTTTTATGCTGAGTGTTGGTTTTCTTAGTGGAACATTCATTTTTTCATTACTATGAGTCCTAAAGAGATATTTAGCCTTGCCAAAGGTGCCAGAACTGAAATCATCTCTTTGCTTTAACACTTCATCCCTCATGTCCTGCCTGTCTCTAAAACATTAGTTTTAGCTGGTTTTAGCCTCTCTTCAATCCAAGTTTTACTGTCCCAGAACTGATTGGAAGCCTCACGGAGATGTCAAAAATGGTCTGTTTAAAAATCCGTCAGAGAAGACCTTGCTTCTCATGCAGAGGTTAAGGATCATACAGTCCTTTTCTTCCTCCCATTTTTTTGCTGTGATATCACTTGCCTGAGTCCAAGGAATCTCAGCTCAGTTTGGGCAGCAGAAAGGGGATTTGCAGCACGTGGTCCCTTGGGAGAGGTTTGCTGAAGCCACGGAGGGATGGGCAAAGAACATGGATGGCATCAATCTTGGACGCTGAGGTGCAGTGCAGGGCTGAACCACTGATGAGGCCACCATAAATCCCTTTTTCCTGTGGATTAGCTGTCAAGAGTGGGAAGCAGGAGGAGCAGCATTGCTCCCTCTGACCGATAGACTGCACTAAAACTTGTCTGAGCATAAACCTCAACCCAGCCTGCAGCCAGGTGCCACAGTCTGGCTGGGAGGAACAGGAGCTCTTTAAATTTGGCAGCAGTGACCTTCCTGGTGCTACCCTGGCCAGGGGCAGCCCCCATGCCTGATCCAAAGCATCCCTCCCAAGGCCAACACAGAGTTCCTAGAAATTAGCCAAAGCAACTGAAAAATGCGTGACGTTCATGAAGAATTTGATTTTTTGATCGCCAGCACTTTTTTTTTTTTTTTTTTTTAGAAACACGATAGAAGGGGGCAAAAATTATAATGTGCCTCCTAAAAGGATGAGAGAGGAAAATTAATTAGTAGGGAAGCAATTGGATGGGGATGTGGGTTAAGTGGCTGGCTCTGCCACTGGCTTCTTTCGCAACCATGGCCAACATCCATAATTCTTCCTCCCTCCAACCTCCGTGTCCCTCCTGCCCCCATCCTCCATCTGTACAACAGCTCCCATCTATAAAGTGTTTTCCATTGTTTGTCTCAAGGGCTTGATGGCTTTTGACTCTGTGCAGCGCGTTGCACAATAGCCCCTGGATGCGATTCTATAAACAGCAAATATTAATAGAAGACTTTTAGGGGAGACTAATGAAAAAACTTTAGCAATAATCTGTTTAAAGTGAATTTGAAAGTGAAAAGCTGACATGCAGATGCAGTGCTGGGATATCTTTTGGGTGAGCTAGCCAAGAAATTGGCCCTTGTTTATTTTCTTATGTGATAAGTTCGATAGCAAAAATGTTGGGCTTTTTTTTTTTTAATTATAAAATGAGATGGAGCAGCCAAAAGAATGAGTGAAGTCAGATCAAAGATGATAAATTGAGTCTGATGAGATGAAAACTTTACCTATTTCAAATACCCAACTGAAAGTCTAATTTTGCAGAAAATTCTTTCTTAAAAAAAAAAAGAGAGAGAGAGAGAGGAAGAAAAAAAACACAAGAGAAATGAAAAGGAAAACATGCCATAGCCAATAAGTTGTGAAAAACTCTAGAGACTGGCACTTTCAAATGCTTGGCAGGTTTTTAAGCCAATTTTTATTTAGTCCACTATAACTGTTGGAGGGTCTGTGATTCCCAACTGTTTCACATCAGAGAATGAAAACAACTATAGCCCAGCCAAGACCACATTGGTGACTGCCAGCCCCTTTATGTGCCAAACATGAAAGCAACAAGTCCAGATGCTTTGATCCCAGCATTTTTGGATTTAGCCCAGAATGTTTTTAACTCATGTTAGGACAACATACATTATAACTGGAAATCAATCAATAGCACTGTGACCTTCAAACACAGTAAATGTTTGGAGTTAGTTTCTGAGCGTGTAATCTAAATTGGGGATTGGAAGTTGGAAGCAATCCTAACCTAACAGAGCAAAAAAAAAAAAAGTGTATAGTTTTAAAATCTGGAGTTGCAAGGAAGCAACAAATGAAGGTTTAATTGTCTGGGGAAAGATTATCAGGCAATGGAGATGCATCTGATGTGGAGGGAGGGCTGGAAAAGCCCCAGGAGCAAAGCAGTGCCATCCACCCAAGCATGGTGGAGAAACCATAAATGGGATAATGTGGGAGAAATAAATATGGATAAATAAATAATTACAGGCCTTGCCCACTCTGGACAGGGCTGGTCTTCACTCCACACTGAGGGTCTATAGGGCAGGGTGGCACAAAAGGGCAAGGAGATGCCCATGGGGAACAGGCATGGAAAACCCATCCATGCATCCCAGGAAGATGTAGCAAGGAAAACAAGAAAAAAGAGCATATTTATTGCAAATATATCTGTGCTATAGGCCAGACTTTAGCCTTTGTTATAGACAAACACATGATCCCTTTAACCTTCACACTGCTGCTACATCAGTGGACCAACACCTGATGTGCACAATTTTAAATCAAGATCTGACCTCTGCAGAGAAGAAGTGGCTTCAAAAGGTAATTAAAATAATTTAATCTCTTTTTCTTTATTTTTTTTCCTTCTGCAATATGATTTAATTGTATTGCCACTAAATACCAGTCTAGACAAGGTCTTGTTAAAAGCTTTAAAATCCCCAAGTAGTTTTACCTATTAGTGATGGTAAGTAGCTGTTGGCATGGACCAAGCTCACACAAAGCTCTCTGATAGGAGTGCTCCCAAATCCTATCACAAGGAATAAAAAACAACCAAAAAGACAAAATTAGGGGGGAAAAATTTCTCCAGCTAGAAAACCAAGCTAATTTTAGCAAATGTGAAATCTGTAATAATTCAAATCACAAATTGTCAAAGAGCTGTGTCAATGAAACACCAACCCCATGCCCAGCCTGGCTGTCACCTGCAGTTGTGGGGGCACAGGGACAGTGGTGATGGCAGAAAGGTGTCCATCCCTGGAGTATAACACAGGGAAAGGAGGGAGCCAGGTCGGTGGGCACATGGAAACCACTGGGAGAGGGCACACTGCCCTCAGGCTGGAGTGTCACCTGCTGGTGGGAAAACCTTTATTCCAGGGAGCACAGCGTGCAGGAGCAGGGCTGGGGAGGGAAGGAGGTGCTGAGAGGGGATTCTGGAGGCAGGCAGAGGCAGCACCACCCCTGGGCTGAGCTTGGGAGTGGTTATGTGAGCTCCAAATCCTTGCAGAGTGACCGTGTTCTTCGTGGTTTTGCTTTTATTTCTCACACCTGTATTTCTCACACCTGCATTTCTCACACCTGTATTTCTCACACCTGTACTGCCCTTGCCCTCTAAACACAGCCCTCTCTCTTTTTTCCAGTGCACCATATTGTCAGTGGCCCCTTTTGAAGAGAAGGGAAGATGCCCCAAGTGTCACAGGGGATGCAAAAGTGCTTTTGTGAGCCTCCAGCCCTTCACTGCCAGGAAAAAATGTTTTTTGTCAATACTAGGAGAAAATAACATGGTGGTAGATAATTGCCCTCATTTGTCAGTCTGAGCTGATGACTTTCCCATTTCATTTCCTCCTGTGTAATGTTACAGGGGACATATATGAGATATTCAGCGAGGACTGAAGCAGGGAAGTCTGCAGGAGTGTTTGGTGGGAGGTCAGGAATTTTTAAGAGGTATTATTACAAGGCAGTGTGGTTTGGGTCATGTTTCTTGTAGACATCTTGTCAGGAAACTTTTTGAATAATAAATTATAATCTTTTTATATATTGTACAAGCTTATTAAACTTAATCTTCGAACATAAAAAATGAATTTTGAAAATATCATGAGACAAGCTCAGAAACTAAACAAACAACATAGAAACATAAAAAAAAAGAGAAATAAAACATATGCTGGCCAGAGTTTTAGAGACAGTAGCCACAGCACAGCAGATTTTAATTAGCAGCTACCTGCAGTGGCAGTGGCCTGGGATGAAATGTTTTGATGTGTGTAAATGTTTCTATAAAACAGTTGAAGCTTTCTTAGATCCTGTATCACTTTTTTTCCCCGAGCATTGCGGTTTTCCAGCATGGACATTTCACAGACTGGGATCTCAGGAAGATCTAAAGTCTTTGTTTCTCCAGTCATAAATTGAGGATACTTATATTTATTTACTATGAAAGGCTCTTAGTGCTTCCCAAAACCCAGTTTTTGGGTTTTTGGAAGCACCCAGACATTTAATGACGGGGTAGGACCAGCAGTTGTGGTAGCAATGGTTGAAGGCACAATCTTGCCGTAAATCCTGCTCACACTCAGACTCGAAAAATAACTCCATATTCAGAGATACAGAATTCCTGTTTGAAATATTTCTGCTGTGCCATCTTTTGTTAAAAATATTCCTGAGCTTAACCAGCACAGAACTTTTCAGAAGTGTAAAGCAAGCAGTTTCTGCTCATTCTGCCAAATGTCTCCTGCAAGTGGCAGGGCACTGCTGAGTCTGACTCACCCAAGGCACTCCACAAACAGAATCCTTAAAGGAGGCTTGGTGACCAAAGCTCCAGCTCTGCAGGGATTTCCTCATGGCAGGACCTCAGCTCTGGTTTGCATGTGGGGAAATTTGCTTTATCATGACCTCTTTCCTTCCAGATGGGTCAGGATCGCCCGAAATCATGGCAAAAATCAGCGATGGGACCACTGACATCACTTTGTGTCCCAAAAAGACATGAGATGATGAGATAGATCTTGAAGAGCTTTTAGAGAAAGAGGAGATGGCCAGCACCATGCTCATCCCAAGGGACTGACTTCATGGCACAGAAGGAGATGGAAAAGCAGGATCAATGCAATCTGTCAGTCAGGAACTCCTTGTAAGGCCTGATGATGTCTGATAAAGTCAGGAGAAAGTCCATCTTCCTGAGCACAGCCTGATTTATATAATTTTTAAAGGCTGAGGTGTGCTTGGAGCCCTCTACATAAATGCTGCCCCAAGTTATGCAGGCAGGTGGCTGCTGATTCTGCTTCAAGAAATGTCTGCAGATTACTGGGATATCCCTTAATTCATGTGCACTGTGGATCTAAAGGGAGAGACAATCTATTTAAGTGTGTGCACCCCAACTTCTATGCCCAGGATGTTCATTTCTGGGTTTGTATTTCTGCCCTGAATTCCCTGGAGCCCAAAATGAGGGATCTTGTCTTGCAGTCCACACCTCCACCCACATCCCCAGGGAGGTCACTCCATCCCATCCCATGGAGTCATCAGATGCAGAGGATGCACCGTGTCCTGTCCTGATTCACACCCTGCCCCCAGCTGGCACCTGGGCAGCAGATAATATTTATGGAGATATGAATCAGGGAGCCCCTTTCCAATGTAAGTAGTACCAAAAGGATTTGACCCTAGGTACTGATTTCCTGTCTAATAGAGTGTTCTTGTAAAATTCAGCTTTTCTTCAAAGGTGCCTTTTTCAAACTCTTGATGGAGGTCGGTGAAGTGATGGATTGTGAATCTCCAGCCTCAGAGTGAATGTGATTCAGGTAATTATGTTCTAGGCACTGTTACATATTAGAGATAACCACAGATTTGTATCATCTGCTGTGTCACATTTAATTGGTGGCTCTTGGTGTCATGTCAGAACTGAAGACACATAAAGCTTTTTAATGAGAAATCTGATCTCAGCCGGGGGCATCTTCTGTCTGCAGTCATTCTTCTCTATCCCAGGATAATAATTCATCAGTACCACAGCAGCTCTTGATGAAAAAAAATCTGCAAGTGGTCATGAGGAGGTGCTAGAAGGCCTGGGATGAATGGGTGAATGGACAGGACAGTATGGGGGATATCAAGGAACCAAGAGTTTATTCTCTTGCAACGTTAATTTCTGTCCTTTTCTGCCTATTTCTGTAAGTTCTCCAATATAAGAAGAATTACACTATATTGGTACAGAGATAACCATATTGGTTCTCGTCTTTTTTTTGGATCTGTTGGTCTTCCTATAATACAAATAATAACTATGGAATACTACCAGACACCGGAGATTCTTTAAAAATTTTATTTCAAAGTGAGATCCAGATCCAAGCTTAGTACAAGAATTTCTGGCACAGGCACAGAACAGGAAAGGGAATTGTATGATCCTTTAATTAACCGTGGGCCAGGCAAGATACGTTGGCAAATCCCACTGAGAGGCTGCTGATTCCAGCAATGTGCTACAAGGGGACCTTGAATCCTCCAGGAGGAAACATCCTTTCAGCTGAAGCACACAGCTCATCAGCCCCACAAGACCGGCTGGATTTATCCCCTGCAAACTCTCATCCCCACGTGCAGAGTCAGTCCAATGTTGTTAAGCTGGTGAAATTTGATGGGCTCACAGCACGAGGCAGTTTAGCTGCTGCCATGAGAGATCCCTTTCCATGTTCAGGTTTATTGCAAACCTCGTGTCCCATCTGTTTCTAGATGCTCCTTTCGTGTTCCTCATCTCTTTAGGCTGTCTTTTCCAAAGAGCTCGCTGGATCCATGTGGACTTAATAAGAGATTTTGGTGTGTGCTTTTAAGCCCAAGGACCAAGATGTCTTATTTCATAAAAGTCTGTCATTGATTTATTCCTCCTCCTGCTGCCCAGCTTCCTGTTCATTTCTCCTCACACTTCCAGAGCGGAGGATGCTGTTTACATTAAGGATGTTTCTTGTGTTTACAGATGGGGCAGCATTTGTAAATGATTCCAAAGAGTTGTTGTTTCCAAGGAGCCTCTTCAGGCTTTCAAGAAGGGCTCTCACCATGTTAGTGCTTCGTGCTCACTGTTTGTTTTAAATTTGTTTTATATGTCCTAAAAACATCCCATGGGACCAGCCAGATGCTGTTATAACCTCCCTCCCCACCATTTTCTGGTGGCTGGACAGCCAGGAATGCATGTGGACACTGGATCCAGCAGCATTTGTCTTCTCCTTGTGTGGATTTGAGTGTGACACTCGGTCAAGGGGGGTTTATTTCAGAAAGGCACAATTCCATCTCCTCTCTATCCCTTATGTGTGTTCAGTCTCTACATAACTGGGAGCGTTGGGGTTTTATAAAAGCACTGCTTTTTCTTTCAGGAAAAGGAGCAAAACCACACCAGGTCTGTGTTTCATTGCTTTGTGCTCTTTGTCATTTGAGTTCTGCTTGAAAGACACATTTGTTGGTTTGGAGATTTTCAAGTTAATTAAAAATAAAGTCCAGGAATAGATCAGCCAGAGGCATGAGTCCTCCTGGAAGTCCTTCTGCCACTCACAGTGGAGTTTTTCGTTCTCTTGACATCTGAACCGTGGAGAGACACTGGAAATAAACACATTTATCAGCTAGATGTGCATGCACTTGTCATGGAAGAGTGGACACAAATTTGAATCGACTGCCATCCTTTTTATCCTGGGATGCAGGAGGATATATTTTCCCTACCATCTTGACATAGTTTTGCATAGCCTGAAATAAAAAGCACATGTTTGCGAGAAGGCGAAGTGCAGCGATATCTAAACTGTCAAAGAGGAACAGCGACCAAGCCAAATATCTTTGGCTAAATGAGGCAGGAATTCAAAGCTGAGCACTGTTGATGAAGAAAATGCCAAATTCATTGTCACTGCTTGTATTTTTTTATAAAAGAGGGGCGTTGTTGGCTGATTTTAGCAAGCAAATCTAACCTGGGGTGTTCTGAGCCAGTGAGACCTGCAAATGCTTGTGGCAGCTGGCAGAAAGCAGCTGATGGTTTTTGGAAAACCTCCCCTGAGCAGGAGCATTTCTACATCTTCTAACTCAAGCATTCAGCTTCTGCTTGTTGAACAACTTTATTTAAATTATACTAGATCCAGTTTCTTGGATGAGATAGAAAACTGAGGTCTTAACCTCTTTTTTTACAGGATTTTTTCAGGATTTTTAAATCCGATTTTAAACTTCACAATATCTCAATGTTCTTACTAAATTGCTGACACTTATACTCAGTCAAATCCTGGGGGATTTTTTTTAACCATTTCTTCTCCAAAGTGAATTCCCCTGGGAGGAATTAAACTCAGCAGAAATATTTGTCTGAACAAGGACAGTGGGAAAAGTTTTAAAAAACACTGCTCTTGTTGGAGCTTCTTATGCTTGTGAGAACTGTGGAAAGTAACTAAAGTCGCTAAATAGACATTTAAAACCTCAGTTTTGGCAAAAACCATCTCCATCTGGAGATATGTACAGAGAAACTGTTGCAACCTGAAGCATGGAAAAGTTACAGAGTTTGTTTAGAGAAGAATTTTGAATTAAACACAGAAACCTGCCTAGGTATGGGTTTAATGCAAGCAATTTCAGTTTTAAACATAATCCGTGAGCCAAATTTTAGGTAGATCTGCTGGTGCTGAAATGTTATCCAGGAAAAGGTCTGAAAGGAGCTGATATTTCTGTGATAATGCAGCTTTGGGTACTTGATTATTCTTTCCATTTCTGTTTTCACCATGCTCCATTACCACTAAAATATGCAATGTCAGTCCAGCTCTACCAGTTTTGAAGTGCTGCTCGAGAATTGTAGGAATCTTTTGGCAGGAAAAACATATCTTTCATATGAAATTCTATAACTATCAAGATAAGTTTAAAAAATATTTTCTTTCTCAAAGAACTGCAGATCAAGCACTGCTCTGCAAACTGACACTCTCGATGAAGCAACGAGCCCGAGCTGCCCGAAAGCAAAGTGAAGAGGCTACAACTCCATAAATTTGCTGTTATCTGAGTGCCTTTCCAAAAGGTACTTGAATTGATTTGTATTCTTGGAAATACCATTTTCTGTGTCAACACTGCAGGACAGTGCTGCCAAAAAGCCCCTCATCCCTCTGGGGAAAGTGGCAGCTCAGTTGTGGATGAGCCTGACTGACACAAGCTGTTATCCCCGCTTTTGTCTGGATGCAGCTCCCTGGGACTTGCCAGCCTTTGGGATTCTGTTCCTGCTGTAATGGATTTGAGCAGGAGGTCCTTAGAGAGTCAGTTTTCAAGCCTCTTGACCATCTATGCCTTGAGTTTTATTATTTTTCCTTCAAGCATCTTTGACATAAAGCACCTTTGATGTAAAGAGAAAGTTGGGTTCCCTCTCAGCCATTATGGGAAATTTTATCTTTCAAAAGAAGGGCAGCATTTACATCTTCAAAAAAATCAATTCGAGATCAGAAGCAATGGCTTCCAATACTATTTTTCTTTCAAGTTTTCAGTACCCTGAACCATCTGAGCCCACCCAATAATGGTGATCACTTCAGCTGATCATTTCCTAGGTAGCCTCCACCAAGATATGTTTGGTAAGGTACCATGCTCTGCCAATGTTGTTTTGGGATGGACAATTTTCTGATGTTTGATTGCCCTGGGTAAGACATTTTTGGTGAATCATTATACCAAAATGCAAAGAAGGTAACTTGAGAGAGATGCTTATGTTTCTGTAGCACTTTGCAGCAGATGTCTCCTATTTACTGCTTTATTTTATTGCTTAATGACTGGATCTCGAGTAATTGAGAGATTTGACAGATATTTATTTGTAAAACGTGATTCATTTAGTCAGACATTGTGAAACAGTTTCATGCCAGTTCTAGATATTTTAGTAGAACTTTCTAAAGATGCAAACATTCAAGTAAATTGCTCATGTCAGTAGCACATCCACTTTTTACTGTTCTTTACTGCACACAAATATTTGAGTTGACAAAAAAGCGCTGGTGAACAGACTACAGGGACTTCTGAACTTTAATCAACCACAAGCACTGGCAGGGTTCAGAAGTAATTTCCTAACTATGAATCACCTGCAGACAATGAATCACATTCTGGAGAAGACTGCCAAATAAAACAAGCCATCATGTATAGCTCGCATTGACTGGACTATGGAAAGGCCTTTGATTCACCTAGCTGAAAGAGAAGATGTGATGAAAGCCCTGAAATAAAGGCATAAAAAGAATGTAGGAATCCCAAACCACATCTGCTAGCAGTGAATGGCGACACTTAAGTCCGACAAGGAAGATAAAAGAAAGCGAGGCTAAGCAAAATAGCAGGCGAGGAGACACTATCTTACTGGAAAAGGCTCGCCTGGAGAAGAACTTCACAAAGCATTTCTGGGAAGAAGACCTTAGCTTAACTTCAACCATATGTGCGAGCTCAGATTTCGGCTGTGATGGAGCAGTTGTCTTTGCTGGACTGGCCAATGATCTCCAGGCGATTTTTAGGGGAATTGAAGTGGAGGGAGAGCAGGGAAGACAAATAGCAGGGGGAGGCTGCGGGGAGAAGACGCTCTCCCGGTCGCTCTGGTGCTTGCTGAGGTGATCAGAAAGATTCTCCAGGGATTCCACTGGGCAGACTCCTGCTGCTGGAGAAGAGGTGTTAGGTTTCCACCTTAAACAGAAAGGGGCCAAGGTTCTGGGTGCTAACAGTGCTAAAAGGACAGGATCTTGTATAATGTTTGTCAGAGACAGCACTGAATATGAAGGGATAATGAAATAGGAGAAGAAACCAAAAACTTCCCGGAGACTGTAAAGAATCACATATAAGAGTAACTTCTACCACAAGGAAAAGAAATAGAAGAAGGGATAAAAATGACCTTTTTTTACTATTTTACTTCTTTTGAGAGGTCTTTGGCCGTGATCTCCCGAGCAGTGAGACAATAGCTGGTAAAGCAATGACAGCAGAAGCAACGAGAGCCCTGCAATTATCTCCACTTTGATGATTCCCCTCTGGTTGTGCCAGCATTCAATAAACCCTCAAATTGCATGCTGTAGCAGGAGAGTGAATTTACTGCAGCCAAAATCATATGAGTGCAATGAATCAAGACAGCCTTTCCACACTGCTCAGGTCTGGCTCGTGCGTTCCGCTCCGCAGAATAACATATATTAAAAAAAAAAAATAAGGTATAGTTGAATTCCAAAATCCTGACGGTACCTACCAGCTAGCAGAGCGACACTGCCAGCATAAGGAGGTTAAAATTGGTATTTCTGCCTTGGTTTATCTCCTGGATGCTTCTCAGCTTCTCAAAAGGCAAAAAATTGGGTGGAAATTTGAATTTGGTCACAGAAAGGAGCTGTGGTAGCCCGGCGCTGAGGCACTGGGCTGTAAAAAGTCCTCTTACAGGAGACTTTACAGCCATCCCGCCTGATTTCCAGCTGTCGGCGGGCCCTTAGCTCGGGTTTGATGCGAAGCAGCGCGATGCGAGCGCAGGGACCGGGAGCGCTTCCCGGCGCAGCCACGAGAGAGCAGCCGGCAACCGGGGCTGGAGCTCCGCGGAGCGCACGGATCATCCACAGCGCTCCCAGACAGAACCCTGCGCCCTCTTCCCTCCTCGCCTGGCGCTCTTTAAACAAGATTGGGAGTCAGCAATGCAAGCCGGGGTTAACTAAACCCGCGCTGCTTGTTTTGAGTCGCTGCAAGGTTTGGTGCATGGATGGGGTGGCGGCTGTGGATGCTGCCCCGGAGCAGGGGATGGGGGAGTTTGTCCCCTGGCTTAGGATATTCTTATTCAAAGCCAAAGGCTGCCTAATGACTGTTGGCAACCTCGACAGCCCTTTCACGGCGGCGGCTCTGTACCTAAAAGTCTGAAAGTTAAGTTGTCCATTTTCCTGTGCGCTGAATAGTACACTCAGGCACTGGCTGATCAAAGCGCCTGCCCCGTGAAACGCAGCTGAAATAAGTTTTCCACACTTTATTTCTCACATGTTAGATACATTGATAGAGGCAAGAAATGTTGTGTGGACAAGCAGGCACACAGGGAGGGGGTCTGTGGGGGTCTCCTGCCGGCTGCTGTCCCAGCCAGGGCACGTTCTATCGAACCATGGAATCATTCAGGTTGGAAAGGACCTCTAAAATCATCGAGTCCATCCATTCCTGATGCTCCTCTGAAGAATTGCAGCACTCCCAGAATATATGAAACTCTTGATTATAAACTCAAACTTTTTTTTTCCCCAAGAGCTTATGCCAGTTTTTACTGTGAGGTTCTGGGTGAGCTATCAAGAAGGGAACACAAATACTATAAATAACAGAAAATTATTTATGTTCCTGGACAACACTTTCAAACATGGATAGTATTTAAAAAATGCAGCAATCCCCTGAAACCTCAGATCACATATGAATCATGTAGCTCACGAGGCACATGTTTACTTGTGTGGTTACTGGGGTACATATTTTCACAGGCATGTAAGAGCTGCTCCTGGGCACGAGTCTGGGGCAAGATGCCCGGCCCAGAGCTGGGATGTCCGAGGCTCAATCCCACTGCCAGAGCCCTGCTCACCTCCAGACACAGCCTGGCTGTGCTTGAGTGAGGCTGGGGTCAGTGTCCCCCCTAGGGGATGGCACAGTGGGACCCTCAGCAAAGGGGCTTTGGCTCTTTGGTTTCAGCTGTGGGGTGTCCCTAAGCTGGGGATCCATCACTTGCAGGAGATACTTTGCTCTCAAGACTTTCTCTTGGGAGAAGGAGGAGGAGGAGAGACAGTGGGGCTTAAGCTGAAGAGTCTGCAAAGGGATTTTAGTGCTTTGCCCCACATCCTCAAAGGCACTGAGCTCCCAGTGAGGAGCCTCTGCAGCACCAGCCCGCTCCCAGGTACTGTAAAGCCTTACAACAGAAATAACCCCCCCAACAATAAACAAAAAAGTAAAGTTAAAAAACAACAAAGTAATCAACCACCAGTACAGCCCTGTGTGTTTTTTTCTCTTTGGCAGCTCCTCGCAGAGACGCTCTGGCTCCAGCCATTCAAGCAGTTTCCTATCACTTGACATCAAAACCAGGCACCAGCACCAGTAACCAGCAGCTCTGCCATCTCTGACCTGCACCAGCCCTGGGACAGGACACACACAGCCCCCCCAGCACAGGTGGGTGAACCCCCTCACCTTCCAGCCAGGGGAGTTTGAAGTCACCTCCACATTCCCAGCATTTCCCACAGACATTGCAGCTGCCTCTGTCCCTAAGGTGAGCACTTTCTCCAAGTTGCATTAATATAAATGCAATTAAATGCAATACTTGCATGTGAGTACCCATCATTATATGCAATACATGAGTATTGTAAGTACATAAAATCAGGAAGGAGGGAAAAGCAGCAAAATTAGTTTGAAACTTTAACTCCAGGGATATTTCCAGCCCTGCCTTAGGCAGAGTCAGCCTCTTAATTCAACTGAGGCTTCATTCAAGTTACCCTGTGGAGGAATTCCACTTATTAGGTCTGCACTTAAATATTGGAGAGATAGTAAGAAAACAAAATCTTGCTTGATACTTAATAAACAATATTTGGTACTTAATAAAAGGGTTTATATCGATATACTCAACTGAGAGAGATCAGATGGTTGATTCAATAACCAGGTGCTAAGAAATGTAGTAGAAGATGCCTTGAAAGACAATCCATAGTGTTTGCTGGGGAAGTGAAAAAAATCCTCCAAGTGAAGTACATAATGTATCTGTTCCTCTAAATAAATTTGGGGTTACTGAAGGGCAATAACAGCCACGGTGTGGTCGTGCCACAGGAAAAGCAGAGCCAAGCAGCCAGTGCTCAAGTTAAATTTTCACAAAGTTTTCTCATCCCCTTCATTTGATCACCCTAAAATGTTTTCAGAAGTTGAAATTTTTCCTTCTGTTGTATGTTGTACCCAGTAAATGTCGTTTATATCGACTGCAAACAAATCTTAACTGAATCTCTACAGCTGATGTCCAAGTTCAGGGAACAAAAATAATCATTCCAAAGAGTGTTTGGGGTGAAATCAAGCTAGGGTTGCAAAAGGCTGGTGGAAAACATATTGGATGGCATGGGCTGGGAGTCAGGCTGCTAAAGACACCTCCTGGATCAGTTTTAGGAATTGCTTATTAACCACTTGAATAATAAACAGAGAGACTAAGGGCATGCAATAAAAGAAAATCCAGTGGATATTTCACACAATATCCTCAAGCACGACACATTTATTTCATTCAAAAATTCTTCATTGTTGACTCTGTAATGTGATTCAATGTTTACTCCAGCTAATTATTTCTAGGGATCTTTCACTGGCCTTTTGGGGCTACAAATGCAGGGACATGTAAGGGTTCAGTTTGGTTTTGAAATGTAAATTATATCAAAGCAATTCAAATTATTATTTAATCTTCACCAACAAGTTTCTGGAAGACCATATACCCTGAAAGCATTGTACAGTGACAAAGTGATGAAAGATAGCAATGGGTTCAGCACTGCAATGCAAAAAAGGGTTTTATTCTCATATCTGTCTTTATCTGTGTGCTTTGGGGTCAACAGAAATGGCCCCAAAGGTGGGTACTGCTCTTGGAAGATGCTGAGCAATGAATTACTTTCAGGGCTCTTCTGTAGCAGACACCGACTCCTAAGTGGTTTCTAGTTCATCCCCTAATGTGTGGGTTTAGAGGTAAATATGTCTATTTCCAGTTTCATTCTGAGGAAAATATTATAGTGTATTTAAGGTTTCAATTTAACTGCATTTCTGAAAGTCACATTTCACTGAGGATGGGTTGCTGGGGAAAGACAGACCGGGAAGTTGGTCCTTAAAGAGGTTCTCATTTCTGCTCTGGGCTAAAATTTACTTCTCACGGCAGTTTGAAGCGAGTGAATAAAATGTAAGCGGAGTTAGGTCTTTTCTCAGGCTTAAGAAAATAAGTCAGAGTGGGTCCTTGCAGTTTGCTGATCCAGGATTGTTTTGAGATACAATTGTTGGGCATGTTTTAAAAAGAAAAAAAAGATCTTTCAAGAGCTCATTTCCCAGAACATTACCAGCCAACAGCCCTAATGGGCTCACGCCACACAACAATTGTTGACTAATACTATGTGCTTTGCAAAGAAAAAAAAAAAAAAGAAGAAACAAACTGTTATATGTTTTTTGTTGAGATATATTTAGAGAGCTTTCTTATTGTTAAGAGCTTTAGGAACAATAATCAGTGGTATGTCATTCTGGTATTGTTAGCAAAGTCCTTTCTATTGAATTTTCAAGATGTTGTAAAGTGAGATTATGTGAGTAGCACCTCTGGACACTTTTTCCCATCATTGTGTTGGTATCAATCGCTGACTTCCACTGTTTCTCCTGGTATTAAATGAAAATGTTGTTTCCCACTACGCTGATTGGAGGCTTTATAATGCATGACATAACTGATAACCCTACTGAGATTACACATTGTGAGATTCCAACTGCACGAGAAATTTGGACAACAAAGTAGGTGGCCACTTGGACTGGGAGACAAAGTTTAAAAGAAAATGTACCGGGATCATTGTTTCAGCTGAAATGAAGAAACATTACAAATGGATAATTTACGAGGCTGGTTCCTCAGGTTTTGGGAAAATGCTTCTTTTTGGTTTTTTTCCCTTGTTGTTCTGTGGGGACAGTAGCTAGAATATATTTTCCAAGGGCAAAATGTTGCCCTAAGGCACCTCAGCCTCGCTCACCCCTGGCAGAGCTGTATTAGAGCACAAACCCACACCCTGCTGAGACTCCTGACATTTTCCAAAGAGGAAATATTAAAAATTCAGTGGCAGAGTGGAGGAGGAATAAGATATACTTTGGAATAGCTGCAAACTGAGAAAGCCAGATTTTTCAACTCTGTAAAAAAAAAAAAAAAAACTTGAAAATAATTAAAGGTTTTGAGCTGACTTCTGTGTTACACCCCACCAGTATCTGGGCAGCAAAAAGATCAACACAGGGAGTTCCCTCATAGCAGGTTCTGGCTGGTGCCATTTCCCTTACACCATCTCAGGTTGTTTTGGTCTTGCACTTGTGCTTCAGAAGGATTTTTTTGGAGAGATGACTGAGCTGGTCAATGCCTCTGTGTCATCCTGCTGCTTCTTTTCCCCCAGCACCATAAGTTTAGGGTGGTTCAAGATTTTTGTTGGTTTTTTTTGGGGGGGGATCTATGCCAGTCCCTGGTTTTGCTCTACTTTGTTCTTCACAGTGGCTTTCTGTCCAACTTTGCTGTTTCCTAAGCTAACACAGGGTGGCATGTTCAGATCTTGGCTTGTGACTGGCTCAAGGGGAAGGAGAGGTCACTGGCATCCCACTCCCTGTCCTTCCTGACAGGCAACAAAGAAAAGCATGGGAAAAAAACTCAGCCACAAGCTGTGCTCCTTCCCTTCAGCACCTCTCAGCCTGGTCTCTATGCTCTGCCAGGGCAGGGACAAATTCAGACCTGACTCTGGCACTCTTCAGCTGATGGGGTGTTAGGTCCAAAAAGTAGTTCTTGATCTCCCAAAGTTTTTATGGATGGGTGTAAAGCTGGAGCGAGCTGCTCCATGCAGTGGTTAAGGTTTTAATAGCTCTTAAGTAATAAAAACACCAGAACTGCTTCCAGGGAGTACCAGGGAATCAAGACTAAATGTAATAAAGGTCTCTCCTTCGTTACAGTGGATTGCAAAGTGTTTTGTGGCTTGTGGTTGCACAGAGCAACAGGCTGTGGATCCTTCTGAACCAACCTTTTATTACACCATTGTGACTGCAGCTGACTGGACTTCACAGCTCTGGGAGTGCCTCCTGAGGATGGGCAGGTGTGCCAATGTGCTGGGACCTCTCATTAGTCTCATTAGTCTGAGAGTGGTGAAGATTTTCCTCCCTTAAGACCTGAGCCCGAGGCTGGGTGATAGAAAATATTCCTGACCATGCTGAAATGGGAGATGAATTCAAGAGAAGACCCACCAGACTGGTGCCAACAGGCCCTGCAGACACAGGGGACAGACTCTAACGGGGCTTGTTCAACTGGACAAGGAGTGAGGTTTTTAAACTAAAAGAAAACAGATTTAGACTAGATATAAAGAGGAATATTTTTTTTACCATGTGGGTGGTGAGGGCCTCTGGTTGCCCAAAAAAGCTGTGGCTGCCCTGGCCCTGGAGGTGTCCAAGGCCAGGTTGTGGAAGGCGTCCCAGCCCATGGCAGAGGGGTCAGGACTTTAAAGGTCTCCTCTAATCCAAATTATTTTATGACTTTACATGACTCTACGTGACTCTATGAAACAATTTGGTAGAGTAAAACACTTGGTTCCTTAATTAAGAGTATCAAAATCCTTCAAATATTTGTAGGAATCACTTTTGAATTAGACCATGGGCTTTTGTCCTCCAATGTTTTTCTTTCACTTGGATTATGGATGACCCAATACTGAGTCTGCTGGGATTTTCACATAAATCCTTCTGAAGTTCAGGTGAGGTTGAATGTTTCAATTAATTTCAATATCTCAGCTCATGCCTTAATTTTATTTTGGGTTTTTTTTCTAGTGTATCAGCAATTCAGACATCACAAAACCTCTTTTTATTTTGGGAGTGGAGAAAGACGGGACAAGAGAGGATCCTTGGAGGATGCTGATGTGAGGTTTGCATTCTGTGTGTGGAGAAGGCAGCTCACCACCTTCCTCCCTTTTGAAGGCAGCTTCAATGCAGGAGACCCCACAGCGAGCTGCTGCTGAGCCCCCCGAGCTCCCTTATCCACACTGAAATCTCTCGCTCCACTTGTGAACTTTTCCAGGAGGTTTTCTAGCAGGAGTTCCTCCAGTGGCCACCCTTGGGAAGACTTGACAGGCTGGTGTGGCCTGGACAAAGGGGCTGCTTTGCTGCAGGACCACGTTACACCCCTGCATTCCTCACCCCAATTAGCGCCAGCCCGCCTGGACCTTAATTGGGCCTGACACGCGCCCGCTGAAAGAGATTCCCCAGGAATTAAAGAGCGACTCCTCCAGTTTGGGTTGGCTGGTGATGTGAAACACGACATGATCTTGGAGGGTTTTTCTGTGCTTGCCACGAAACGAGCCTGCCACAGGTATCAAGCGGGCTTTGTGCTGGGGCTGTAATCATGTTACAAATTGAACGCTTCCACATGTGCGCGCTGGCACATCCACCCGCGGCTATCTCACACGGATCTGCCCCAAGGTACAGATGCTGAGGTCTTGACACAGCATAATACGGATTTAAATATATTTTCCAGATTGCCTTAGCACATGCTAATGAAAATGAGGAGTAAAAGGCCCAAAAGAAGCAGCTGTTTAAAATTTTCCTCAATCCCCGAAAATCAACTTCTTAATTACTGATAATTTAAGCATCAAAATCACCACTAACCCTCTTCTCCCACTAGACCCTCCCAAGCTGGGAGGCCTGCTTGAAGACTCCTGGGCAAAACCTTTTTTTAGAAGTGTAGCATTTCATCAAATTTCTTTAGCTTTTTCTGGAATTAATTAGTATTAAAATAAAGCAGGGAAAAGGCCTGCTGGAGGTGCCTTCTCTCAGACCCCCTGCTCAGACTGCTAAAGCTCATTGTTCCGCAATACTTTCATATTTCCACAGCACCTTTCATAGTAAAAGGTTCCCCAAATGCATTGATAGATATAAATGGCTTCAATTGCCTTTAAAATGTGCACCCTCTTGGCTGAAAAAAAAGCAGGCTTTGCTTCCACCATGCAGGAGGATCTGTGTTCAGTCTGGTTTATGTTCATACCTAGAGGGGGCAACCATTTCCAAGCAAAGTTTAGGCAGCAGTAAGGGTTAGTCTTAATAAAATCTAAATTCTGTGATAGTTTTGCTGAAATTTGTTTTCCTCTAGCAGCAAATGAGTCTGAATCGGGGAAAAAAAATAATGGAAAAGAAGAGGGACACAGTACTTATTTTTCACTTTTTATTTGATGTTCACCATCTCCCCAGACTTCCCTAAATGAACTTGAGTTGAGCCTTTCCTACAGCTGGCACTATTTTCTGTACAGAAACAGAAGTTGAATTAATTTGGCTCTTGCCAGCCCCAGACTAGGTGTACTCACAGACCTACAGAGGCAGTCAATGGACGGGAGAAAGGCTGCTTTTGGCCAGGCTGCAGAAAACATTTTCCTGCTAACTGGAGTCCTGGCAAGGAACATGGGCTCTGACATGGAAAAAGGGGTTTCTGTTTGCTGCTGCATACCTTTGTTTTGTTTAAATCATTACTGGAAGCATCTTTAAAACTGGCTTTTCCACACCACTCTGTGAGTGAGCAACAAAACCACAACTGGGACTAAATATAGCTGGGAGGCAGAGAGCACAGCAGAGCCATCCAGGAGCTCACAGGGAGCCTCTGCATGGGAGAGACCTGACAGAAAGTTTTAAAGTTCAAGACACTCATGGAGCAACGGGCCAAACTGAATAGCTGAGCAAAAAGCAGCCCTGCAAATGCTTTTGTAATAACTTCCCCTCCCATTACTCCACCAATGTACCCGTTGGAAACAGCAGCTGACACGGGAACAGCGGCTGGGACCCACAGGGGTATTGAGGAGCTGGGCCAGGGTGAAATATTGATTAATCTTCTTGTCATGCTGGGGCTTTGCTCGGTTCTGTAGATAGGAATTGAGAGGGTAATGGGCAGCTCCTCGATCTAGGAAGGCTGCTGGATCACATGGGAATGATTTGTTGACTTGCAGTGGGGTGAACAGTAGGATGATGCTGAAATGAGCTGAAGGGATTTTTGAAAAGTATTGACTTTTTTTTTCCTTAAAAAAAAAAAAATTAAACCACTGCAGGAGAAAGCCAGAAATGTCAATCCTCACTCAGCATCTGTTTGCATCTGGACAATTGCACCTGTGTGGTCCATTGGGGAGGGTATGACACAAAGACAAAAAATATCCATTTTTCTCTGTTTATTGGGGGTTGAGACGAGTTATCAAATCTGAGTTTGCTTTTCAGCTGTCCCTCTGGGTGAACAACTCTGGCACTGAGACAAGGCAATGAAAATCAAGGTTATGGTAAAGGATCTACATGGAGTTGAAGAGCTCGTGGTATTACAGGAATACACTTTGTCCCCCCTGTTCATCAAACCCCATGGGCAGTGCTGCTGGGTGGGACACTGTGACGAGAAAATACCAACTTCCAGACATCCAATGGGAAAATCAGCCCAGGGACTGGCAGCAGTCACTCCCTAATGGTCACCAGACCTGGTTGTGGGCAGGTTGAACTAACCCTGAGCTCAGCTCAAGGAGTATTTTTCCTGACAGCTCTGATAGGTGTGCTACTGTAACCCAGAACGTTAAACCCAGGGGACACTGTCCCACCCTTTCTCCACCTCCCAAACCCTCTTTCATCTAGAGCAGGTGAGGGCAGAGCTGATAAGAACTGTCATTGCATCAAATTAAAGGGGAAAACGATCTGGAAAGTTGTTTGCAGATAAAACTTGACTTGATTAATCTATTTGTTCTCTGTATTTGGCAGAAACCTAAAACCAAGTTTCACAGTGACTTTAACTGCACTAAAAATAATAGCTTATTTATGCAATTATCTGCAGGTACCTGGCCACTGCCTCAGGCCACTGCAGTACAAGAATATGCACATGGGATTTTTTTTTCTTTCATCTATTTACATTTTTTTTCCAGGTAAGGTTTAGGCTTCCTGCATGAAAACCATTGGGGTGTAAGCCTCAGCTTGCCACCAGCTTGTGCAGAAGGCTCTCAAGCTGAAGGAGCAAACCAAACAAGCCCACACCTGGGCTGAAGACAAGAATGACACATACAGGTTATTCTGAAATACAACAAATATCTTCTGAGCTACGAGAGCTCTTTGTGCACTGACACAGGCTGAGAGAGGAGCACCCCAGCCCTGCATCTCTGCTGAAGAGAAGAGCAGCAAGATGGGCATTCCCTGGGAAAATGCTGGCTTCTCCTGACATTCCTCCTCCACAGGTTGCCCAGAAGAAGGGCTTCGGATCTGATTTCAAAAGGAACACAAATTAAAATGCTCTCCTTTCTTTTTCCCCCTTTTAGACTCTAAAAGGCTCATTTTATGCAGTTGGAGGCTCATTTAGCTTCTCAGCCATGGATTTTGATCACTCTGATGATCAAATATGAATGAATATTTCACTGTGCACCAGCACTATGCACAAGGCACTGCTTCCCAACATTGTGCCCATGAGCAGCATGCAGACAAACTCAAACTCAAACTCCACAAGCGCCTTTGAAGGTGACACTGCACCAACCTCTTCTGTGAAATGACCTAAATATGTCTCTTTTCCAAGGTAGTGTTTTGAAACTCAAAGGACTTCACTAAACCCCTCCAACAGTTGGTCTATTGAGAAGCTCTGGCTCGTGTCCCACATTTCAAGGCCAAGTCCAAGACACCTCCCAGTGCCCCATCCTCTGGTTGCCCTCACGACCCCACGATCCATCTTTGCTGCACTGGAAGTGTTCCTCTTTTTTTTTCCCCCAACTCAGACAAAACCAAGACAAAAAGGAAATGGATCCCTTCAGTTTTGTAGTCCTTTATTATTTTTTTTTAAGTTGATCCTCCCATAGTAATGTACTGAAATGCGTAACAGTTACATTGTACAAAGCATTTAAAGAAAGTACCTCAACTTGCCGATTATTTCAAAATGAGATTATAAACAAAAGGAAAAATAAATCTGGTCCCTCACTAAAGGCCAAAAAAAACCCCAAAAATAACTGAATACCTTCCGTTATTTATTTATTTTTTTAAAACATAAATTTGGAACACTTCATCTTACAAATAGGATTAACATGAACATAACATCACACAAGCTCGCAGACAACCAGCATAAAATATTGGGTACAGTTTTTTTAATCAGAAGAATCATGCTTTCATGAAGAAATTATAACTGTTTATACAATCGAATCAATTTACTGTATTACAAAAAAAAAAAAACCAGAACAAAACTAAGTCGCATCTATTAGTTATTTAGTTCATTAAAAGGCAAAAAAAAAATAAAATAAAAGAGGAATGTAAGAAAATTTCAAACACTGTTTTGCACTCCCATATACACAGATCAGTTCACCTCACTTTTTTTGGAAGTACATGGGTGCCTTACATCGTAACGCAGTGGGGGACTGGAGCAGTGCTGTTTGTTACAGGAACAGTGCTATTGTAATCAACAAACAATCGTTTGCCAACAAATAAATACACGGTACACACAACACAAAGGAGAAATTAAGAGGGTAGGGGGAAAGGAAACAATACAACAAAATAGTGACATGATTGTCGAAAATTAAAAATCTCCTTACAATGATTCGAACTAGTGGTGTTGTCGATGAACGCGGTGCTTTCACGGAATTATCTGGATGATTTAGCTTCTTGGAGTAGTGAACATTCATAGTTTACAATATACACAAGCCTCTTATGTATTGTTTCTCAGAGTTCTTTCTTTTTCTTTTTTTTTTTCTCCTTGGTTTTCCTTTTTTTTTTTAAACAATGCAGTAGAGAAGGCAAAAGAATTACGGCGAGAACAAAATATTCCCTGTTACTTCTTTCTACATTTACGATGGATAGTGTGCATTTCATAGAACTATTTTCTTTCTTTGAAGGGCTAAAATGCATAAAGCTTTAATGAAGAGATTTGTACATAAAAGCAACTGTTCCCAATCCTGTGTCAAACTATCTTATACAAAAAGAAAATCAATTCAGTTCCTACTTTAAAGGAGTGCCCATGTGTGTATCAATGCAGTCTTAACCCTCCTGCCCCTGCCCCTCAAAGCCGGGTGAACTGGAAGACACTTTTTCCCGGCCCTGTTTACATAATCCACCGAAACCTTCTTTTTTATTTTTATTTTTATTTTTTTTCTTTTAAGTCGCATTGATCCTCCAGAAGTCAGCAGCTGCCTTTGCTGTGCAAAACAAAATATTGAGAATAAATAGTTTCTTTCTTTTTTTCTTTTTTTTTAAAATTATTCAGTTTAAGGTCACCGGACTTTAAATGAGTGACCCTGCAGATTTATAAGGCATTCTGCTCAGCAGTCTTTTAAATAGTCATATATGAAAGAGCCATGCTACTGGTTTGGACTTGGTCCCATCCTGGGTAAGACTCCGCACTGTCATACGTGGCTGATGGACTGGATGGCGCTGGATTCCGCGGCGGCTCTCGCCATACTGTGCCACATGTTGGGAGAACTGTGGGATGCAGAATGAAGGGAGTCCTTGTCGGAGAGAGAGAGCATCATGGCATAGGCCTGGATGGGGACAGAAAAAAGGATGAGGAGGTCACACTCCCGCGGTGGCATCTGAGCTTGGAGCCGCGCCGCCCCTGCGCGGGCAGGGCAGCAGTCGGGCTACAGCCACTGGGCTCAATTTAGTTCAAAAAGAAAAACCAAAACCCCAACAAAATGCTTTAGGTAAAAACCACTGTCAACCCTTTCACTGACACTTTTGACTCACTAATAGTAATAATAATTCCTGCTTTCATCTGGTTTCATAAAGCTCAGAGAAACCTTTGATAGTCGACAAGGTCCCAAAGTCTCCTTTCCCTTCAGATTCTTGGCACAGGAGGCTCTTTTCAAGAGGCTGAGGAATCACATTATCCCTTGTCTCGTCCTGTATTTCACCAAATATAACAGTCTCCTTTGCTGACCTTTCCTACATGCATATTCTGCAGTTTTTGAAACAAGAATCTTTCAAAGGGGCTAAAAAACCCTTTTAAATTAATTAATGTTTAGAAAACAGCAAGAAATAGCATGAGGATACCATTTCAGTTACTGCTATTTGTAAAACATGCTGAGGACCTACAGGTGGTACCATCCAACAGGCTGTTAAAACATATCAAAAAGCCAAGCCAGTCAGAAGATCACACCCCTCTGAGGCTGCAGCTAAACCCCACAGCATCAGTGCCAGCAGTGTCAGGGACCAGTTCTTACCATGGAAGAACTATTTCTTGGGCAGCAGGCAGAATAAAAATAATTTTAAAAGTAAGAAAAAAGTATGGAAATCCTCTGTTCTCAGGGAGCAGAGCATGCCATGTCTCTGGGATGTTGGGTGAGCCTGAGGCTTGTGGACATGGAGCACAGCCCTGTCTGACAAAGCTGGAACAACCCTGCCTGCCACACAGTAACAGCTTAATCCTGCGAGTATTTGGTGACAATAACATTTTAACTGAGTTAAGCTTTTACCTGGGATTTGGATTTCCTGTACAACGGTTGCTTGAGGTCCTCTGGCAGCTGGGAAGCATTGAAAGCTGCCAATTCAGCTTCACTGTATTGATTTTCTTCCATTTTCCTCATTTTGAGGCTATCTGTGAAATGCCTTATGTGGTCCAAAGCCGAAAGTCCAGTCTTACTATACTCCTCTTCTTTA
The DNA here is from genome assembly GCA_013400435.1 of Pycnonotus jocosus. Lineage (NCBI taxonomy): Eukaryota > Metazoa > Chordata > Aves > Passeriformes > Pycnonotidae > Pycnonotus > Pycnonotus jocosus. The sequence goes on along the minus strand of VWYP01013773.1, from coordinate 46,108 downwards.
TACCTACAAAAACACCATGGAGGTTTTAAATGTCAATTAAATGATCCTCTCTGCGTTCCCTCATCTTCTCAGATTTACACATCTGAGCAATTTCCCCCTTTCCCACATTCACAGACCGCCTTGCCTCATGGAATGGCGATCCTGAAATAAAAGGAATTCCCTTTTCTGTTCTAAAAAAAGGGCAGTTTAGTGGGGGAGGGAGAGTTTGTCTCTCTCATGATATCTCCACAGCCTTTTGCAAGGCCATTATGAGAGATCCAGGACGGCTCACGGAGCAGATAACGTCTCTCCCATGGAACTGTCTCACTCTGCTTCCTGTCTCACCCAGAACCTCACAATAGCTCCCCAAGCACAGTCAGTTTTCCCAACAAGGGCTCCAGACTGCACGAAGAGGCTGGAAGCAGGGCTGCTGTTGACCCAAACACGGAGGCACGTTGCTATTGTGAGTGGGAAGCGGCCGCTCCGTGCCCGTTCCCACGGCAGCCGGTTTGGTGCTGGCACTCTTGCATGGTTCATTGTTTTCATTCCGCCCACCGGGCACACCAATACTCGGAAGGAACCAACCTGCCAGGGGAAGCTTTGCAGTTCATGTCCAAAGTAGTCGTTTCCTCATAATCCTCCTCGGGAGTGCCCTCATGCATGTCGCTCGTCACGGGCTCTTTGACTGCTTTCCCTGCCATTTCGCTCTCTTCGTCCTCTTCATCCATCATTACTTCATCTTCTGCCTCCTCGTCGTCCAACAGATCCGAGTTCTGACTGGCTATCATGGCTTTTTCATCCTTAAAGTGGCTGCCATTCATTCTGAAAGTACCAAAACAAATGCAAGCTATAAACACAGATCAGATATGAAAGCTCCTCATCAGCAGACCTGAAAAGTATCCGTCCCAGCAGAATAAAGTATTTTATATCTTGCTTAGCTTCAGACATTCAGGCAGCATCAGAGAAAATTCCACTCAGAAATCAGTGGGACGTTGCAGTACCATCAGCAGAGGATTTTCCTGTTATCCTGCTAAAACTACTGTTCTAACAGAGGCATGTTCAGATAACCATTCCAAATTTTCTCATGCATTATTTCATCTCAAGTTTCCAATCATACATGTAGTCTGGGCAAAGCAACTTCTAAAAGAAGCTGTAGTGGCCAAGAAACTATGAAAATCGGATCTGGCATTTTTAACCAAAAATGAATATTACATTCAGAGTTTTAAGGTCAAAATTACATGCATAATTAATTTTGCACAGTACCACCCCTTTGGAAGCCATATTGCTTCACTGAAAATATGGATTTCACACATGGGAACCTAAGGGACTTCAGCTGGAGACCTGAAGAGTGGTCTGCAATATTGCCTCCATGCTGAACTAGGTTATTGACTGATTTGAAGGGTAAAAAGCAATGAAAAGAAAGGTCATATGGCAATTTAAGTGCATTTATTCTTATTAAATGAGTAATTACAGCAATACACACATGGAAAACCATTTGGTCTACATGCTGTTATTACGCTGCCCTTTGCTCTCAGACAATGACTTCTCTTAACTACTTCCTACAGGATTTTTATCAAGGACATAATACCCACGCTGAAGTCGGGGCTCGTTTGGTAATGGTCTCAGCCCTGTAGGATTCAGAGCATTGGGTGCTGCATTGTGTCCATCCCATCAAATGAGAGCCAAAGGAATTTGGCACCACGGCCTCAACGAACGCCCAACCACAGGCACAGTGATGTGAAAGAGCTGCACCCAGTGGAGCCCCCACCAAAATTCGTGCCACCACTGTATCTGCCCCCACCACGTCATGCAGCACAGAGGCCTTGATTCATCTATTGTTCTCATTGTGCAAAAGGTCCTTAACTCTTCCAGGAATACAGTTATAAAAATGGAAACCTTATTGTCCACACGCAGTTTGCTTAAACTGAGTGTGCTTCAAACTGTGCGGGACAATATGGGATAGACCCAAAGTTGGAGCAAGATAAGGTGAACCCTCATAGCCTTGTTGGTGTTTAACATTTGACTTTCTGCTGTAACTGATGGACTTTTTGAGGAGCAAAGCTGGCTTCTGCCACAATAATAGCATCGTTTTCCTGAACATATTAGCGTTTCATCTATTTTCCGAGCAAATTCCAGCTGACCGCCATGAGTTTAGTATTGCATTAAAAAAAATGCTCTAGGGAACAGTCTGTCTTTAGAACAGTATCAAAAAAATCTGAGGTTGTGCAGAACAGGGAGAGCTGAAGCAGCCATCTCCCTCTAAGACCATCAGAGAAATATCTCTTTATCATCTTTTATTTAAATAGGCAGAAATAAGAAATTGTTGAGCGCAGTTTGGGCTGCCAACTTGCTTGTTATGCTCAATTGAGGCTGCTAGAAATGAAAGGGAGATGGACTGCAACCAAAGTAACAAAAGCCATGTGATTAAGAAAACAGATTCCCTAATTATGCTTTCAAATGCAGCAATTTGCCAGGGATAAAATATCCGTCAAGAACAGTCTGAAGTGCCAGATTTAGAAAGGAAACACTGCACAACCCAGCAACCTTTCCACTTTGCTGACTTCCTGTCGGAGGACATGTTGAGACCAGATGTGCAAGGAAAAAATCCCAAGCCCTCATTGCCAATCAAGATGGAATGAAATTTGAATATGCATGTAATCACTTAATCCAATACTTTTGTGGAAATTGTGTTGTGTCCACCCTTTTGATCCCTTCACAAAGGCATCTAGAAATTGAGGAGACAGCAAAGTTTGTCACCAACAGTAAGAATTTTTTGATGTTGATAATGTAATGCCAATTCAAAAGGGAAAATAATGCATAATGCAACACCAATCCCAAAGAAATATGTGGGGCTCCGTCCCACAGCCTTTTCTGCTTAGCTGTACTTTTATTAACTGAAAATATTTAGAAGTGGTCTCTCTTCTGTTAGTTCAGAAGAATTCAAACACCCATATACTTAATAAATCTTAGTAGAAAAAGCTCTCTCACATGCTGGAGCACTGTGGACTCCCAACGCCCACCCGCAGCCTCACCAGCTTTTGGCTACTCAGCATCTTTCTTGGGATTGAGTTACTTACGGGAAAGGACTTTCAGCTACAATCTTTCATTTGATCCAAGAATTTAGCTCAGTCTACTTTATTAATTACACATTTAAATTGCACTTAAATCCTAAGGCTCCATACACTTAGCCACAGGATGTAGAATTCACCTGTTCTGCCGTGAATGTGAAGAGAAGGAATTTTTCAGCAGACTTAAATCAATGGTTGGAGCCTGAAACTGAGAGTTCCAGATACAAGGAGAAATGTTCACAGATTGAATCTCTCGACCAGCATCTGCCACCTGGAACATCTTCATACACAGTGGGGAGGGAATCAACACATTTCTTTTCCTAAGACAACCAAGGTGGCCACTGCAGCAACCAGATTCTAAAATAACTCTGGCTCTAGATATCATCAAAAGTGAACAGTCAGGTCTGCAGACCTGGAAAAGGAGCAGTGGGCACCTTCTGAAGGCAGATCAGACACAACTCACCTCTCCTCTGAGTTTCGGGGGGATTGATTGTTGTGGTTGCTGTTTCCAATAAAATTCCTAATTTCTGTGAAGTAAGAGTCTTCCTTGTCATCTAGGATTGCCCCTGTGCTTTCCAGTTCTGAGTGAGGTGAAGATGTTGCAGTACCTTAAAGCAAAACATACGACATCTGTTGCTGCTCCTTTACATTTTCTATATTTAACCATTTAAATCAAAATGAAATTGAAAGTCTGGTTAAAATGGGTGTGAGCCAAAAGTTGGTCAGTGTGAATTATCAGCTTTTGGCCATAAAACCAGTAATTAGTAATTACTCATAGGCAAAGGCGATTTCCAGCCAAAAGGACTTGGTTGCATGCTGGGTACCATTTCCATGATTTATCACTTTTGCCATGTCTCTATTTCAACACCTCCCTCCTACTTCTTGTGATTCCAAGACTGTCCACTGATAAATATCCTTCTTAGACCAATGGCTCAGCTGAGCAAATGGAACTTAATTTTTAGCTGTCAATTATGCAGATTTGTTCAAAATACGGAGCAGCCATTGACATAATCACCCAGGTTCATTAGCACTGAGAGACCAGTGTCAGACACCTTTCTCTGAGCACTGGGGAAGGGACAGCTCTGAATTCACTGCATGTCCCTGGTTATCTGCATTGAGGCAAAATGCAGACTGGAAGGACTGCAGAGAGGGTTTTCATTAAACCCTGCAGACACCCAAACCAGCCCAATGACATCCCCATCCTGCCACTGCCTGTGCTGCTGCTGTGCAGTGACCAATTTGCTTTGGGGCTTGAGAGGCACCATTAGCTCCATAACAGCCAGCACTTTTCAGTTCCTGACAGTGGGAATATTTCAGAAGGTGCCATGAAAATCTTTCAGAGTGTCCCCTGAGACTCTATATCTAGGACTCCTATTGAGATCCAAGTGATTGTGGAGATGGGATTAAACCAATTTTCCCAGTCTGTTCTCAAAACGCTATGGGTTGGCTTAATTAAAACCAAAAGAAAAGACATCATCCAGTCTTAAGTACTGGATGATGTACAAGGGGAGAGTTTATGCTGGGATTTTCAAAACACTTTAAATGTCAGCAGAGCTTAGGCACTTCTATATTTTCCAACCTCCCCACCCATCAGAGCAGCGTGTGCCTGTGGACACTCGGCAGTGCTGACAGGGAATGGGCATTCCCAGCACATGGGACACGGGGCAGGCTGGGGAGGGAAGAGATAGGAGGGAAAAGACAGAACATACCAGACATGTTCCCGTTCTCGTGCTTTTTTAGATGTCTGTCAAGATTGGTTTGTTGACCAAAACACCTGTCACACAAGTGACACTTGAACGGCTTCTCTTTATTGTGGATGTTACGCACGTGTCTCTGCAGGTTTGAGGATATGCTAAAGGATCTGTCACAGTATTTGCATCTAAAAAAACCCAACAAAACAAGTGAGTTTGTTAGTACCTGGAAAGGTAAGATTTGTCCTAAGATACATGAAGAGCCTTCTGGGCTCAGTCTCAGCACCCAACCACAGTTCCTTGTTCCCTACAGGGGCTCAACCCTCCCTGACATAAAGACAAATTTTGGCTAGCTGGAGAGCTGTGCTCTTGGAATGGAGACATAACTTCTATGGTGGCGTTTTCAACTTTAATTCACGTTAGACTTCATATTTTAAATACTGCCTCTAGGAATGAGCATAGTATTTCTGAGCTAATGGCATCAAATTAGCTATGGTAATTGAGTCCCATGTTTTCAAAACTGTTGCATGCAAAGTTGGGAAGTTTGAAAACAGTAGAGCAATAACTCCATTGTTTCATGTGCTGCCAATACAATACAATTAAACACTTTTGGAAAAAACATGAAACAGATCTCTTCTAATGCTCAAATAAGGTAAAAAGGGCTATTTCTTTTCCTATTCTAAATTATACTGTGTGATTAAATCTTTTCTTGAGGAATTAGCTTGCTTGATTGCTAATCCCAGAGGAAATTTGGTTATCTTGCAAAAACCAGCAATAAACAATCCCAACCTTTAATACTGTGCCAATGTGAGTAGTTTAGTCTATCACTCTGGTACCAGAGGCATCAATTTTCATACTCTGCAGTGATTTGGAGTCCCTAAAGCCTTTACTGTATTGCTCTTTAAGCCATTACTAAGTCATACTATAACTATTCCAAATTCTCTAGCTGGCAGCTAGCCAAGAGTCTTCACCACTTTAGTTTTTCAATCTTTTACTTCTCCCGTGCCTCTCTTACACTTGTCAATGATGTCAATTTTTTTTTAGTGCTGAAATTGCCCATTATGCTACTAATTGCTTGTGGCTTTTATGCAGTAGACGGGTATAACATGCATCAAGACCTTCCTTCAATAAAATTAGATGTGAATCTCATTTCCCAAAGAGACTAAATGCAAAAAACATATTGTTTCCTCACAAACAATGAGCTTACTCTGCTCTTTACAGCTCATAAAATGCAGAAATCTGTGCATTTGTTTTACTGGAACATGAACTGGCCTCTTTCCAGTTTAAATTAGCCTTTCATTTTCAATAAGGTGAAGATTTATACACATTTCTGCATATGACTGTCCTGGATTCAGTATCAAACACATATTCTTATCAACAGGAGAGTACACCCACATGGGTTTTGGTTAAGCAGACCTCAGAAAGGATTCCAGATTAGGCAGGAAACAAATAAATACAGCAACGCCTTTGCAAGCGGGACATTTCAGAAATCAGATGACTGACAAATCACCCAATTTTAGGCTGCAAATAACACCGCAGAACTCCAATTAAAAAAAACATTTCTGCAAGGGAAAATACGTCCATGAGCCCTACTGAACATCACTTCAATCACAGTGGTTCAGCAGTGCCAGCCAACCTGCCAGCAAAGGCAGGACTTGGGGATTGTGTTGGGAAGCTGCCCCAGCCCAAAAGAACTTCACTAAGACCAAAACTCTCTCCCTTTCTGCAGCTTCAACACCAAGGATCAGCACCAAATGCACAAAACTCTGAGACCAAAATGCAATGGTGGGCCCAAAGCTAAGGAGGAAGGGCTGGAGCTGGTCCAGCAAGGATGTTGAATTCCCTGTCTTTATCCACAGAAAATGTCAGCATTGGAAGGGACCCTAAAGCTGGGCCAGAGCACAGACAGGGGTGAGGGGTGTGGTACCTGTAGGGCTGCTCTCCAGTGTGCGTCCTCAGGTGACGGGTCAGGTTTGCAGATCTCGGGAAAATCTTGCCACAGTATCTGTGATAAGAAAATGCTTGATAAGACAACATAACCTTCAGTGGCTTCTTCCCAATTTGAGCTGCACTAGATGCACAGCTCAAATGGAATCTTCATCACATTATGGTCCTATTGGCTCTGCTTTGGTGCAACAACATCTCAATAAAAGCATTCAGCAAATGTAAGGGATCGACACACACAAGAGTGGGACTGGAACTGTTGGCACCAACCAGCTTTGCTTGTGCAGAAGCAAGGGTTATATGAAAAACCTGTTTTAAAGATCACCCCAAGGTTCTAAGCCCACTGGGTGATTATCAGCCTCATTCAGATTTGGAATCAAGAGAATCTGTTATTAAAGCCTTGGATTTCTGCCTCTGTGTAAGCAAATTTCAGACCTTTCAACCAATTCTACGTGTCAGCAAACGTGACACCGTTCTGTGCATTGAATAGGATCAGAGCAGACAAGACTCAAAGACCTAATCCATCAAGGTATGTTTCTATAACAACACGTCTTGAAAGAAGGTGACACGTTTTCAAAAAGATCAGATAAACCGATATGCCAGTGTCAAACGCCTGCACATTCTGGAGATGATATAGAGACCTCAACAGTGCAATTTAAAAACCATTCTCCAAACTCAATAATATGTCACAGGAAAAATAATGGCAAAAAAAAAATAAAATTATCACCAGTTCTCCCCCTTTGTTCAAGTAACACATTAATATTCAATTTATAATTGGCCCATTCTGCTGAGGACATTGAGCCCATTTTTGCACAGGGGCAGAGCACACACAGCACTCTCTGGAGTGAATGAGGGTGGCGGCTGCTCCACGCAACGACTTTGAAGATTGCATCCCTTCACTTTTAACATCCCATTTATTTTTTCACAACATGATGTATAAGCCTTCAAAATACCCACACAGCTAATTCCACTCTCCTTGACAAAGCTCCCATTCATTTTGGGTGCACATTCAATGACTATCTTCATTGTGGGTTTTTTTTTAAAGTCCGTACACACAAATCCTAATAAGTCATGTATTTTATCACTGATCCCTTTGGATATTAAAACCAGAAGCCCGAGAGAAAACACGTCTGTAGTTCACGATCAAAAAAATCAATAATGAAAGCACACTTTTATATATGAAAGTGATGAGAAAACTTGGAAAAAAAAAGAATTGTTTATATAACAGTTTCCACCTCATTTATCAAACCGCTGTGATACAGGGCGATGCCTTAGGATTTAGCTTTTATGTCTTTCAAATCCTGTAGTGCTTTAGTATATAACTCTAAAACTCCATATAGAGTGTTAGCTACTGTCTTCATGTTTTGGCCAGACAAAACAATTCTGCTCTGGGCCTGAAACTCAAGGACACCTTACTGTGTCAGGCCTTGAGACATGTAAACAATAGTGAATTAGGAGGGGCAAAGTTGGACTAAATTACTTCATTACCTGAAACTGTAATTGGAGGATTAACCCCTCATATGTAAATGGACCAAGCTTATAATTGTCTGAAAAACTCGCAATCGTTGTCCAACTTGGATGTAGCCTCTGGGAGGCTTCTGACTGCCCAAGGTGTACCTGTTGAAGGCCTTTAATAAATACCTGCTTTTATTCTCTTAATCTTGTCTAGCCTTTGCTCTAGGTAGCCACTCCAAGGCATCAAGGGAGAGCTCTTTGTTTTGTAACACCAATAATTTAATATTAAACAGAATCAGAGAATCACTGGGTTGGAAGAGACCTTCAACATTGAGCCCATCCATGCCCTAACACCCCAACTAAACCACGGCACAGAGTGCCACATCCTATCTTTTTTTAAACACCTACAGGGATGGTCACTCCACCACCTCCCTGGGCAGACCATTCCAGTACTTTATCACCCTTTCTGTAAAAAACTTTTTCCTAATATCCAACCTATATTTCCCTTTGTGCAGCTTGAGGCTGTGTCCTCTTGTTCTGTCAGTGCTGCCTAGAGAAAGAGACCAACCCCACCTGAGCACAGGCACCTTTCAGGGTGTTGTAGAGTGATAAGGTCACACCTGAGTCTCCTTTTCTCCAGGCTAAACAACCCCAGCTCCCTCAGCCATTCCTCACAGAGTTTGTGTTCCAAGCCCCTCACCAGCCTCAGTGCCTCCTCTGGATACGTTGGAGCATCTCAGCATCCTCTAAACTGAGGAGCTGAACACAGTACTCAATGTCCATCCTAAACTGAGACACCCAGAACTGGACACAGCACTCAATGTCCATCCTAAACTGAAGGGCCAGAACTGGACACAGCACTCGAGGCGTGGCCTCACCAGTCCCTTGCACAGAGGAAGAATGGGAAGAACGACCTCCCTGCTCCTGCTGGCCACACCATTGCCAATCCAGGCCAGGAACCCCAAAGGGAAACGCTCTCCATGCTGGGCACGGAGAGGCCTGAGAGTCTCCCTGGAAGTCAGAGCAGGGGCGCTGGGGAGGTGTCCCCGGGGTACCTGCAGGTGTAGCGCTCCTTGCCCTTGCGCAGCAGCGTCTCGGGGAGGGCGCTGGGCGGCGCGCGGAAGTTGAACATGGACGGCACCGACTGGATCAGCTCGCTGGCCTCCGGCTTCAGGGCGCTGAAGCTCTCCAGCTTCTCGGCCATGTTCTCTATGGCTGACACCTGCAGCAGGAGAGAGCACAGAGCCCACCAAGGTGAATGATCCCCTCGGCTTTCTGCCCCTCACCGGGAACCCGAAACGCAGAGAACATCGACTGACAAGTGGAAGAAGAAAGGGGAAAAAAAATGTCAGTGTAGAGCTGCAGTCTCAAAAATTATGGGTCATAAGGATAATAATAAGCCAGTGTTCATTTCTTCTTATTTTTAAGCCCCAGGTCCTATAAAATTCCAAGTTTTGCAGTCATGCTCTCTGGTTGTATGCCTACAAGTCTATACACCCCATCTACAGAAATCACATTGAATATTTATTACCAAATGAACAGAAATAATAACTGAATTTCTAATTCTTTTTATTTTTTTTTTTTTAGGACTTGCAGAGGACACATATTGCAGAGGAAACCTTATGAACACTCTAGCTCAGCCAAGGGCTGCAACAATCCAGATCCAAAGACGCTCCATCAGTGTTCCAGCCACACCCAACCATCCAGTCCAGTGTTCTTGCCCATCAGAGCCAAAGACCATTAGATAAACACAGAAGAAATGAAGTTTTGGTGGGTTTGGTGCTCTGTATTCACATGGCCTGTTACATGTCTATGCTATTTTTCCACCTCTTAATATTCTTGCTCTACCTTTAGTTGCTTGTAACTCCTGTGTGCTTTGGGATGTCTCCACTCTTGTTTAGCTGTCTGTAATTTGCAGGGAGTGGGGATAATTTCTGGAAAACAGTTTCCTTTTAGATATCTGGAACAGACCATGAAAAGCTCCTCCAAAACCTCAAACACTGCCACTTGAAGAGTTCAAGAATGCTGCTGAGCCTACTGACAGGTGAGAATAACCATCCACCTCTCCACAATACCACAAACAACAGAAAAAAAGAAAGCCAACCTCTCACCTACAGAGCACAAAACCCACAGCATGAGCCCTGTGCAAGATCTTGCCTGTAATGAAGAAGGAAATTATATGAAAGACAAGATGTTGAACCCTTCTCAGCTGGAACATCTCCACAGACTGTTCTTCAAAATCTATAAAAGGTTCCTCTGATTGTTGGAAAACTGAAATTTTAATTGGAAGGACTGGGCATTTTTGCAGGTTTATTTAATTTTATTTTCATTGGCAAAATTACACGGTTGTCTCCTGGCATGACTATTTCCATGGTGGTTAGCTCTGCCTTTGGGCTGGGCTGTTTTTTTCCCTTTAGCCTGTAGCCTGCCCTCTCATTTCATGCTCAGATTCCTAATGCTGAGTACAAATTGCAACGTACAGGGTACCACTGCCAATTTGCCAAATGTCTTTCATCAAACACGGTGGAAAAAATAAAAAATCTCAGAGGGAAGTCAAGATACATTTACTTGTCAGGCAACAAATGTGAAAGCATTGGGAGGCAGTAAGGGCTGTAAGCTCTGGGGTTTGATTCATAATCACTCAGCTGCTAAAACATTCTCCACAGATGCAAGTGGACAGCACATTTGTCAATATGAAGGATTTTGACATGTACTGATCACAGGCATGAGATATGTAATGATGATGCTGCTGGGAGAGGAGGTAATTCTATCTCGGCATCGAGATGTCATTATCAACCCATACACCTCAGCATTACCATATATTTCTTTTTATATGACTTCATCTTCTCCTTTAGTCAGAATTGATTCTTAAAGCTTTTAAAACAGTCGTTCCACTGCCTTTAATTCCTTCTAATTGTTCCCCACAAAAATTCACTCATCTATTTTACAACTGCTGAAAATAAACGATTTGAATGAAAAATGCCCTTTTGGCCTTCGGGCTGATTAGCAATGACAAGACAGTGCATGGGTTATGATATCACATATTTATGGTGAAGAATAATAAGGGTACTGAGAAGTGTAATAAATGTTTTATTTATGTATATTTAATATTCAAGTCCATTTCATTATCTAGTGGGTTTAAATCATTTTTGGATCACAATTTCTCATGCACATGGTCCCCGCCAGTAATATATTAAAGCAACTATTTTCCCCTTTACATTTAAAATGGCTTAGTCATGCTGATTTTTGTTTTAGTTCTTATTTCCAGGATTTTGCAGAGTAGAAACTGAGACGGACTCTTGTTTCAGGCACAGCAACACAGATCAGCTCTACCTCCAACACTGCCTCCAGGATTACATCAGTCCCAAAATAGGTATGAAATCAGCACCTAATCTTAAATCCCTCATCCAGAGGAAACACGAGCACTTCCAATTATTTTAAAGTCTTACTCGCTTTCTAAAAATATGTTTCTCACCATAGGAATGACTATTGTGCTTGCTGTTTAGTTGTTTGGGTTTTTTTAAAGCCTGACTTATGTGGTGACCTGGTATGATTTATGTTTTTCAAGAACTGCACCAGCACCAATGGGAGGTGTTTGGCCTCACAGCTTTGCTGACCTGAGGCACTGTCACTCCACTGCTAGCAGGATAATTATAGCTGCTCCTATCTGCTGAAGTTAGGGCTCCCAAGAACCAAAATTGGGGCGTTTTCTTAAGAAGTCCTGGAGTGTGTTGGTGCTCAGAGCCTTCAAGATGCAAATCCCTGTTGTGAGATGGGCTCCTGGGCTGTGGGGACATTTTACAGCTCATGCAATCCTGCAGCCCTGATCTCCAACACGCTGTCCATCACCCCCAGTGCAGGCAGACAGACCCTGCTCACCAGTCCACTTGCAAAATACCAGCTGAGCAGAAGGAAATCCAGGGGTTTTGCACTGAGGACTAATTCAGATACCAAAACCAAGCAGGAATTCTAAACGTGGGATGTGAGCTTTTGGAAGCTGGCACTCAGTGCCAAGCAGTGGCTCCAGGGAAAACGCACAGGGTGGGCAAGGGACAGATCTCCCAGTGCCACACACCAGCACAGGCAGGGACAAGAGCATTAACTGGGGCTGCATCTCCTCTACAACATTGAACAGCCATCAGCTGCTGCTCCCATTCACTTGGCTAAACCTTTTCAAACCCATGTATACCTCTGTCAAGGAGAGTTCACCAATTTAATTAGGTGCATATGAAAAGATACTGGCTTTTGTTCCTTCTAAGCCTTTTGACTGATTTTTTTTTGTGGCTTTTTTTCTTTTTTT
>VWYP01013773.1:0-33652 GCA_013400435.1 Pycnonotus jocosus | reverse complement strand
TTTTTTTTTTTTGGTATTGTTATCAATAATGAATAACCATTTCTCATTCAGGTTCTGCTCACCATTCATGGACTCATGGAGCTGGGGCACAGCTCCCTCAGGCATTTTTTTTCCCAGATGAAAAAATCAAAATCTACTTAATCTCTTTTTGAATGGAAGCTGTTCCCTACCTGTGATCATCATTGTTGCACTTTTCTGTGTCTTTTCTAATTCTACTATGGCCTTTTTGAAAGGAACTTTAGCTGTATTCAAGACCTGAAGGCAATATAACACAATGATGTTTTCAATTCCTTTCTGCTAAGCACTCAGGTGATATTTTCATAAGACTACCAACTCCAAGATCTTTTTCCTGAATGACAGGACTTAAAAGTCACATTTTCCTCTTGGTATTAGTGGGTATTTACTGACATTGACTTTCATCACTGTTTTAATCCTGGTGACTCAGCTTTCCTAAATCTTCTGCAAAATCTTCACAGTCAGTTCTGGATTTGGCTACTGGCAGTAAACAGGCACAAACTCTCTACCTGCTCACCTTTCTTCATATGGCATTTACAGATATATGCCACCGTTCAGCACCCAGTGACAACCCATGGCAGACCCACCAGTAACCTTCAATGATTGTAAAACCCACTATTTTGTTCTTACCCTTTCCCTTCCTCTTTTTTTATGACTAAATGTTAACCCAGGAGATGACTTTCCCTCTTCCAGCTGAAACACAACTGAAGTAGCCCTTCTCCCTTCCAAACCCTGTTAGTACTGATGGCAAAGCAAGACCATAGGAGTTGTGTTGGCCATGGAGATGATGCTCAACCCACCAAACCCCTGGAGAGAGGTGCTGGTGAGAGTGTCTGTCCTGAGGGGTTGGGTGGATGCTCATAGTCACCTCCCCTCTGCAGAGATGGGCCCTGGGACCACCAGGGAGGCACCAGCCGGGTTCTGCACCCCAACCCACCACCCAAGGGCTGTGGTGATCCTTGAATGGGGCACAGGTGGGGAAGCACTGCTTGACTCCAAGGATTGGATTAGTGGAATTGCCATGCCCATGGAGAAAGCCCTCTGAGGAGAGGGAGAAGATCCTGTTACATATTTTACATCCAGCTATTGCCTTACGGACAAGTCACGTGCGCTCCTAATCTGCCATCAGTGAATGACAGCGTTTTATATAGAACAGTAACTTTTGATTTACATATATAAGAGTTGTTGATTCTATCTGTGTCCAGATGTCTGGAAAAGGAAGCAGCTTTCCCCCACCTCCCTGAGAGGCTATTAACCTCCGACTGACGCAAACTAATGTGCAGTCACAATTCCCCAGCTCCAGCTCAAAAATGCAGACATTACCATAATCGGCTAAAACAAGTATTTATAAACATTTCAGCGGGCAAGATATCATCAGCAGGGGCCTTGAACATTTGTCTTAAAATTTATTAACCAACCCAAGAAAAAGTGGCATAAATAAAGAGAAGGTTTGCTGTTGCTGCTTTTTAAGAATAACCCGATGATATGAAATAATCTCGCAGACAATGTCACGAAATACGTGACCTCATGTTTGACAAACGTGACTCCTTCATTGCTACTATCACAAAAACAACTGACTTTATGGCCAGACCTCATGGGAAAAAAACTGTTCAAGTGTTTGCTTTCTATTTTTACTACTGTTATTTGGGGAACTCTTCAAAAATCCAACTGCTAAAGCGCATGATTTTTCCCTCCCCCAGCTGAAGTTACAGTGTTGCCTCTAAAATCTGCAATTTGTGAATCGTGTTCTCTTGAAACTGTGTGTATTTGGACAGCCAGCCCTGGAACTTGGCTGAGTTACATTCACGTTCAAGAGACCTATCACACATGGCTGAACTTTATGAAGCAGTAGCGAGAAACTCCTGTTGATCTGCAGTGTAGTTCCAGAACAACTGGATTTGTATGAATGCAGTTGGTGGGGATCAAGCTCAGTTAACAGAATGGATCGTGCCCTAAAAATAAGCCCAGTAAAATATAAGCTTTGTAAAGGCACTCACAAAAGTCCTTTCCCTTTATTTGTAAAATTGTTTTAATTATATAAAATGGTTCTTCATAAAGCTAATATTGTCTGCCTAAAATCACAGAACCTCCTTAGAGCAACCTTCTCCTGACGGGACCAAAATGGCATAAATAGATCAAATTAATCCTGATCCATTCAAAACAGGGTGTTGTCTATTGATTTGCACCATAGGGCTCCTGCCAAACAATGAACAAACAATCTCAAATCATCTTGAAATATGTGGCACATGCAACTGGGAATTGAGATGGAAAGGCTGCTGGGATATAACCAAATCTCTCAAGATGGAGATTCATCCATGAATCAGCATCCTGCTCAGTCACTTCATGTTTTAAACACTTATTTCTGCTGGAGCTGCTCAAAGCGTGAGCATGGCCAGGAGACATACACTCACAAAAGGAGCAGGATGATGGAAATTTGAGGACTAAGCCAAAGTCAAGAAAATCAGACAGAAGAAACAGACTGCACTGGGTTTTTCCACTTTCCAAACCTGCTGAAGCAGAGCCACTTTTCTGAGAGCAGAGGATTAAGGGTGCCTGGGCCAAATCAGAAATCCTACTACGGCCCCTTCATGTCCTACGATGAATTTCCCAAAGGAAATATTTGGGAACCATCACTTGTGCTCTCCAAATCTGGCATCTAACCCCACCTCCTGCTTGCTGAGCTCCTGCAGCACCTCTGGGTGCTCTCAGGAGTCCTTCGGTGCCTGCTCAGCTCCTTCCAGCTCAAGCTCCCAGAGCATCTTTGCAGCTGCATAAAACAGCTCTTCCCAGGAAGACAGTGGGATTAAAATCTCCGTGTGCACAGAAATCCAAGGTGCAGCAGTGCTCTAGGAGTGTGCCAAGGAGGGCACAGGGCAGAGGGCAGGGCTCAGAGCCCCTCTGCAGGGGCAGCAGCCCCGTGCAGGGATGCACGTGCAGAGGAACACGAGGAGATCTCAGCGCTGGCTCTGCAGAATTCTGGCTCTGCCTGGTGAAGGGAGTCCAGGTCGCAGGGAGAGCGATGAGCAGCAGTGAGTCAGGACCCCAGCCCTGCCTCCTGGCTCCAGCTCTCCCCTCCAAAGCCCAAAGGTTGGGAAAATCTGGGACAAGCGTTTATGGGTTCGGCGCTGCAGCTGAGGAGCCAGCAGTGCGAGAGCGGAACACGGCGTTTTTGGAGTTGCATCTGCAAAAGCAGTTGCTGTGGTTCTTTCTTTTTTTTTTTTTTCTTCTCATGAACAATTTAGATGTATTAAAAACAAGGTTTTATAAAAATAGAAGAGAAAGCCCAAATTTATCCCATAGTGCATGAAAAGCACAGTTCTTGTTCGTGTAAGGAGGATGATGTAAGTATACACAGAGGACAAATTTGACCTAAACACAGCAAATAAATGGGCATTTTATTTCTACTTTAAGCACTGCAATGAGCAATTAGGCTCAAAACTTCAAAGCTATTAAAGTGATTATTAAAGTGACTAACTCCCACCAAAGTCAAATGAGAGATCAGCCTAAATCCTCTGAGATTCTGTATTTTAATGCAGATTAAATATTTATTAACTATTGCAATCTAACAAGATTTCAGCCTCAAAATTTCACTGCAATCTCTGAAGGAAAATGGCTTGGAACAATTTTAGTCACATATAAACAAAGACTGCATTCTGCAACCCTCAATCAGGTAAAGCTCCCATTGCCTTCACCAAACAGAACCAGCAGGATCAGATGTGTAAAAGTAAAACCAATTTGACATAAGAGCACATTTATCTGCTCAGCGGAAAGATCCTGTAGGAAAGAGTGGCATGCTCCATAATTGAGAGGCAAGTTATCTTTCATATTATATTCTTCTTATGCAATTTATTTCACAGTGATTAAATCAAAAATATAAGCAATGAACTTACCCAAATTCTTTGATCAGGCAATTGGAACTGGGAGCAAAATTGAAACAAAAACAACACATTATTCCTGCATTGGAATCCTTATTGCAATCAATCTACTTATTAAGATTTTATTCAAAGATACTAATTAAAATGTTTTTCTGAATGATTTTTTGGAGAGTGGGTGTTCTTTTCCTAAAAAATACAATCCTTGTAATGGCAAATTATTGTGAAATGCCAATAAATTATCTAATTTTCATAGCTTTTGGGCATGGGAAGGAATTTTGCCCAGCCAGGGATAGGATACAGACTTCAGGGTTTATGTCTGTAAGTTCTGTTTCAGAAAGCTATTTGAAAGATCCATCTGTTTGGTGTCAAATTATCCAGTTAAGAAATAATAAATTCTCTGTCCCTGAGATGGCAATTTTCAGGAATAAATTCAACAACAAAACCACAAGCTTTTAGGGCATGAACAACAAGTTTGTAAATATTTTAAATCCTTCCAACAGAAAATGAAAACTTGCAGAGCACCTGTACTTTTACAGGAGTGAACAGGACTATAAAGGAAAAACAGCTTTTCTGGAAGCCGTTCCCCAGCCCTCTATAAATACCAACCCAGATTCTGCCTCAGCAAACAGGAGGCTCCTTTCTGTTCTATTAAAGTTTGCAAGAAAGCATTTTGACATTTACTTTTTTGACAGGACATGTGCTGGTGCTTTGGTTTTCTTTTACAATGTTCCTTAGTGCCTGCAACCCTCCTGACCTCTGCACCGATCCAGCTCACACCAAGTTAAAGACCTTATCACTCTCACTCAGGTAAAGTGATAAAACCCAAGCCAGGCTTTGCCATGGAGTTTTTATTCTGTTGCACCGTGAGAAATGCGCGGCTCCTTTCCCCTGGGGGCTGGCTCTGCCCCACCTGGGGTGGCCCTGCCATGGGGAGGTGGCACCCAACACCTTCTCCTCACTCTGAGGGACTCTGTGACAGCACTGGGACCTTCCTCGGGCACCAACAGGAGATTCAACCAACTCCCTGGGATAAAACACCGAGGCTGGAAGCCTGACATCATTCCCATTAACAGGGAGATGTTGCCCAATGTCTCCATTTCACCCACACATCCTCGCCTGACTCCCAGTTCCCCAGGTAAATCAGCCACACAATGTTATATAAAAGAATATCCAACTCCTTTCCTGCCCACCACAGCCAAACTCCAAACAGGGAATTTTACCCCAGCAGCCCCTTTCCCACCCACCTACCACTGCCATCAGTCCAACCTGCAGCAACACCTTCAGAACTCCCAAAATCCAACATCACTGGACCACTCTGAGTTACAGCTTCTGAACAGCTGGATGGCACTAAGCAAAATAATCCTGCTTTTTCCATCAATGCAGTATCTAAAATGCCCTCATTTAAATAATTTACTCATCATTTACAGCTCCTTAGCTGCTCTAACAGAATCACTGACTTGATGGGGAGGAACCAGCCTGTTTTACACAGTGAAAAAAAGCAGATTGAGGTCCTTTGTGGATTTGTGTGCATTAGCACTATCTGCTACTAAAGGGGAATTTTCACTCGTTTTGCCAGTTGGGAAGATTTACCTTATTTAAGGTAACTCAGCAGGAGGTGTTAAGCTGCTATTAAACCTTGCACATAAATTCTCAGCGATTTAAATACATCTTAAATTCTTATTTAATGCTCATAAATACTTACATAATGCCATAAATAGTTACAGCATGTAAATACTACTAAATACTTTAATACTTAGATCCAACACTTTTTGCAGACATTGAAATTGGAAAGGGGTGTTTTTGTGCATCTGCAACCACATATGCTATCACTGCTCCTTCCAGTTCTGCAGAAGTGACATATTTTAGAATATATCCTATGCAAATTAGGACATAATAACTTAGGACTTCATTAGGAAAAAAAGGGAAGTGGTAGCAGATAATTGGGCTGTTTTGCCCGAGAATTCAGAGGAAGCTGAACCAGAGACAGCAGCTCATGGTGGTGTGCTTAAAATACAGAATGTGTAGAGGGTGTCATTACTAAGATGAAGCAGCCCACAGTCAGCAAGGAGTTCAAATCTATAAATACCACAGAGCATTTTATTCAGGTGTAAGATTTAACCAAGATTTTTATCAAAATCTCCTTGAGCAAGGAGGAGAATACAAAATGAGGGTGTGGTGCTGGTGAAGAAAAGCAACATATAGTTTGCACACACATCCTCTTCCCATACCACATACACATCACAGTTGTTGAACTTTTTTGGGACACCCTCTTGAGTGTTTTCCATCCAGGATTGTGGTCTGTGAACAAGCGAGCAGCCCTCATAAAGTCTCCCTTCAGGAATGGAGGAGCAGGGATCCTACACACGCTGCACACACTGCAGCCCTCAGCAGCTACCAAAGAAACCGTGGAGCATTTGCACTGTGAGGCTTGGAAACATCAGGTGGAAGCTTTTCTCTGTTTTATGAGAGCCCTTAAACAAAATAAAATCCCTTTCAAAGCAGGATGCTCAGCTTTGCTGGCCTTACAGAGAATCTGCATCGCCTCCTCATAGTTCTGACTCTCCTTGCCCAGAGCACAGGAGGGTGCTGACAACACAAGTGGCTGCAAATGTTGCTTTCTACATGGTTTTGGAGGAAAATGGTTCTAAAAGACACATTCAGTTCGAATCTGGCTTCCTCTACAAGCAAAACATGTTGTTTCATCAGCAAAACATCAAGAAGCTCAGAACAATGCTTACGCTTTTCCACCACAATGGTCCAGCAAAAACTGTGTGTTTTAGGAAATCCAAAAATGACTAAGACTGCATTCATTTCTCTGCACCTGCTTTGAAGCATCAACAGGCTTGTTTACAACATCAAAATTCCCAACATACTTACTTGTGGATGAAACAAGAATCCCGGGGAAGGTCTCAAGTATTTCTCTTTTAAAGCTTCCAGTGGGTCAGTTAGCTTTCTTTTTTCTACTCTGTAAATGTTAAAATTAGATTTGCTTGTGATGAATCAGTCTCAAATATTAACAATCATACAGCTGCTCAGGTTTAAAACAGGCAATTACACGTCAAGCAATTTGTTTCTGGGAGATAACAACAAAAGATAAGGGAGGACACTCAAGTCTTGATTCCCACACTCAGCTCATCACTGCCAGGGTGTGGCTGGGAATCACCTCCAAAGGAGATTACACCATTTATGTAGGGAATAATCCCACTTCAAAAGATTAATAACCATTATAATAGCAACTAGTGACTAACTACCAAGCACTTTTATAAAGAAATAAGGCAAGTGAGCACACTCAGCACTAAGAGGAGAGGTTTTCAAGGCAACAGAGCCTTGAGCAATGGAGGATTTGGTGCTGTCATCACAAAATCTACCTGTCCACACATCACATCACATCATAGCCACCACCCTGGAAACCTCCCCTGTGCAAGCCAAGGTGATGCAGGGTAAGAAAGGTGGGCTTGGGAAAGGAGCACACTGAATCTGAGGTGCCAGCAACAAATCATGCAATGCACTCGTGGCAGCAAAACCCAGCGTGGATAATTCAGAAACAGAGTGGAATTTTGAGGATTTTGCTTTTGCTGTTACTCATGTGCATGGCTTCATGGATGAATCATGTTGTCCACACGTAGAGGTAACTCATGGCAAAGGAAGGCTCAGTAATAACTGGCCTCATGCTGTGCTGCCAGAATTTTTACAGAATTCATTCAAATCACAGAAATGTAGGCTCACAGAATGGTTTGGGTTGGAAGGGACCCTAAAGATCATCTAATTGCAACCCCTCTGCCCTGGGCAGGGGAGTTTGCAATGCAATTTAATTAGTTGGTAATGCAGGGCCATAAAACACAGATCATTATTTCCGCTGCTTCAGGCATTTTAAGTGAATATGACGCAAAGAAAACTTATGGTCAAACACAAATATCAATCTGGCATGAATAAAACCATGTCAGTAAACAGCATCATATCCTGTTTTTTCATAATGCAGACTTCTTGTCTTATGCACCAGCACACTCCAAAAATTTTGCCCACAAGACAAAGTAATAAATTAACATAATTTACATGGCAGTATCCTTTTTTTTTTTTAATAAGAGGCTGTAAAATCAGTCATTTATATTACAGACAAATATTTTTATGGCTAATATTTATCTAAATCTAATTTAGATGCATGACTTTGACTTGTTGCAGATTTAAGGGCAGAAAGGGCAAAGAGGGGCTGACACACACAGGATGCAGGTGAAATTCACATCCCAGTGAGATCCATCTCAGTTCTGCTGGGAAACACCAGGAGGTCTGGATTTTACCACTGGTTTTTAAAATGTCAGCTCACTGACAGCATGCACCTTTCAAAGCCAACAATGAGGTTCCCATTGATTTCACAAGGTAGACCATGGGTGGGGATCTGCACAGCATGGTGGAGTGCAAGGTGTCCCTGCCCATGGCAGGGGGTTGGAATGAGATGAGCTTTAAGGCCTCTTCCAACCCAAACCTTTCTGTGATGATTCTGTGACTAAGGAGCCCACTTTGCACACACAAGGATGCTGTGCCTTCAATTCTATGAATGAAATGCCTGAAGAAATCAACCCAGTACTCAAATAATGGTAAAAAAGGGCAGAAATCATTCTCAATCTTTGTACTTTTAATACACCTTAGCACCAATGCATTTCTTTGTTGTACTTGTGAGAAACTCCTCTTGAATTCAAGGAGCTGGCAGAGTAGAGTACAAGGGGTACCCTGGGGAGAGGCACTGTCATCTCCACAAGCCAGAGCAGGCAAAGTTTTGGAAGAAAACTAATTTCAGGCAAACCAGTGACATCAAATACACATCAAATAAACAAACATTCAATATTCATGCCAACTCATTGATGGGCAAGAGAATATATTCAACCTCTGCAGGTCAAGCTATGCAGGTTAAACTAATGACTCACGGCAACGAGGGCTTGCTAATTGCAGTATTGCCAGTCCCGTGGCCCACTTGGAACAGCTGATGTGATGTGAGGAGGGATGTGAGGAGAGATGTATAGGTCAGCATGTGCAATGGCATCTCCAGGGACATTGGGAAGGGGACAGGGTGGCAGCCCCAGCAGAGCTGGCTGCCTGCACCAAAGGATGCTGAAAGGCAGCAGAGAGCCCCTTTACCTGTATATGGGATCCATAAAGAACGGGGTGGGCCTGGCGTGCTGCAAAGAGGACTCTGAGGCTTTCCTCTGCTCGAGGTCTCCTCCTTTCTTCTCTCCAAAGACGTGGTTTTTCCGAGGCTCTGCTTGTTTTGTGCTGCTGGCTCGGCTTCGGCTGCCCATGCTGAGATCCAGAGGCTGGTCCTGGCTGGATGCAGAGGGGGCTGCTGGCTTTGAGGGGATGGGAGTAAGTGGCTTCTCCTCCTTACGTTTTATGGTGAGGTCAAAGGGAGACTCAGAGCTTCCCTTTGGGATCTTCTTAATTTCACTGGGTGATTGGGGCTCCACTTTCAAGGGTAACGGTCTCAAGTCTCTATCAGGAAATGGATACATTGATTGAGAGAATGCTGGAAAAAACGGGAGGGGAAACATGGAAGGGTAAGGTAAGGCTCCGACTTTTTTGTCTTGCAGCCCCACAAGTCCTGTAGAACCAAAGTACTTTTCAGCAATAGAAGCAATAGCCTTTATAGAATCATTCACCGCTCCTGACACCGCAGTCTGCTCCTCTAAGGATGGTGAGAAAATGGAATGATTGCTGTGGTCTTTCTTATTATTTATTGACGCCAGGCTCTGCAGAGAGCTTACTTTGTCTTTGAACATTTTACCATTTTCTTTAAATTTCTCTTTCTCACTTTCAATGTCACTTTCCAGATCAGAGCCCGAGGTGGTTTCCAGGTCACTGCCACTGGGGGTACTGACATCGTCAAGGTCAAGGTCACTACTCTCTGACTGGTCACTGAGTTTCTCATGTGGCCTCTCTTCAGAGGACCCTTCTGGTTGAAGCTCCACTGGCTTATTCTCCCCTACTGATGGTTGTTTATTTAGTGCCTTCAAAATATCCTGGGTGGCTGGCAGTATCTGAGGATTTGTCATGAGGGGACTTTGGCTTTTGTTTGTCTGATCTGCGCTTGGAAGTCCTTTAACAGGAGAACTAGTAGGTAGCAAAGGTGGCCTGTGGTACAAGCCTGAAGGAAACAGACCGGGGAAGCTAAAAGAAAATCCAGGAGCTGTTGGAAAGGTAAGACCAGCAGGATGCCTATTGGCTCCAAAATAGTCAGCAAGGCCCGGATTTGCATGATTCATATTAACCATGGACGTTTTATCCATAGCTGGGGTTCCAGGAAGAGAAATGCCTTGGCCAAAAAATCCTCCTGCTGCAAAATGGTTCTTGCCCTCACAAAATCTCCTGTGTTTATTTAAGGAAGACGTAGTGCTGAACATTTGTCCACAGTCTTTGCACTTGATTTGGGTTCTGCAATCAGCATGCATGCGCTTATGACGACAAAGGTTTGAAAACTGAGTATAGGATTTATGGCAGACCTCACCTGTATGTAAACAACAACAACAACACATCTCAGGCTTTGTGGTAATTATCCCCACCCTCAAAGTTGTGCAAACATCATTTTTTTAACCCGCCAAATGTCAATGAAGAAGCCGTAGGGAGAGGTCTAAGTGCACAAATGTACAAAAGCAAGTATTCTTTTGTATTGTCCAAAGCAAGGCATCTGAGCAGACTAATGTCAGAAGACAGCACCAAAACCCGCTCCAACCAAGCAGAAAAGGTCTGGAATCATTAAAAGACACACTCTCCTTGTTTGCTCTTTGCATTGCACAGTGTTGCACTTTCAGCACCATTATTCCAGGTTGCATCAGCCCTCAGAGCCCCCCAGGAGCCACAACCCCACACTGTGACCCCGCATGAACCCACGGTGCTCCTGTGTGAGAGCACAGGTGTCTTCAAATGGCATCCATTTATGTCACTATTCCCATGTGGAAATGAATCATTAAAATAAATATTTGTGGGACCAGACAGAGATGAAGCTGCCTCACAGAGCTTTCACTCTGCAAGAACAGGAAAGAGGTGAAGGAGGAGACAACCAGGTATTTCCTATCTCCAAGTATAAACGTAATACTTTTTTTTTTTTTTCCACTTTGAAAAAATTAATCTCATGGAAGTTCAGGCTGGAACCTGAAAAACTTTAGTACTCTCCTATGTCCAATGCATTTCTATTCATGCAATGCATGCAGTGCTTACAGGTGCCTGGGATGCTGTAACTCTAAATTTCATATCTTAACTTTCCTAGCCTTAATATTGCTTATTTGCCTCTTGCACATGACATGATAGACCATATTTCAACAACAATTTCCTTTAAGAATGAAACTCTCTTAATTTCCACATCTGATGCTCAGCAAGAGCCTGATGAATTTCCTTTCAAACACCTCTGGGATGGGAATGATTTCAGTCTCACAAACGCAGCATTTGGGAGAAAGCCTGGGAACACACAGGGGAGCAGATTTACCTTGAGGTCAGGGCCTGATCCAGCCTGTGACACTCTGCATGTTGGAGCTCAGCTTCCAGCAACCTTCCACAGTGGCAGGAGGCTGGAAGTGGTCCCAGTGGTGCAGAGTGAGACACTACAGAGTCAATCACGTCACTGAGGCAAACAGGATTTTGCAGGCTCCCGATTTTCTGGCTGCTACAAACCTTAGGGAGCAAACCAGGGCAGCAACCAAGAGTCTGTAAGCAGAAGTGGGGTTTTGAAGAGGAAAGTGCTTAGTTCCCCAGTGCCTTTTTATGCCCCTTCTTGGCATCCTTTGGATGAGCAGGAGCATTGGGCAAGGCTGTGCTGTGTCTTGTGCTCTTCATTATGCCAAAATCTCTCTGTACCTCTGTACCTTGCTTCTAACAGTATCAGCTCCAGACTTGCTTAAAAACAAAGCAACACCACTATCAGCAAGCACTGTTAACCCTCTGCAATAAATCCTTTTTGACTTTTTTCCTTTTTATTTTTTTTTCCCAGCCAGGAAAAAGCATGTGGCCGCTTTATTTTTATTTAATTTGTGTTATATCATAAGCTCTCATCTTTCACACATCAAAGCCGCACAACAATGCGCATTGTGTATTCCGAGGCCTTTTTAACAATCATTTTCATGATTTGAGACAGTCTGACATAATTTACAATGGCTCTATTTTAAGCCTGCAGAGGAAATTGAATTGAATGTATCCCATCCTGCACTCTTGGTTCCCATGAGCTGCAATCACGTCCTCTAACTTCCACTCGCACCGGGGCCCGCGCTAACCTTCCTGCTCCTCCAAATCCCTGCCCCTGAGAAACTCCAAAACTTGTTGTCATCTCCTAACTGTTTACCTCTTCAGCAGCCTGCTCCATATCTCACCAACAATGCTCCTATTGTTCCCGGGACTGATCCTGCCCCATCCACCCGTTTTTTTCCCCTTTCACATCCCACACTGACATCCCCCGGACAATTCGTGGGGTAGAGGGTGCAGGATCGGACCCAAAACACAGGAAATTTGCATGTGGTAATTCAGGAAGAAGGGTTTGTTTCTGTGTATCAGATGCTGTTCCTGCTGGAGATCTTCATTCACAAGGAAAGGCAAGAAAGAAGAGAGAGAAAATCGAAAATAAAGCGAAAAACAGAGAGGGGAAAAATACGGAAGAGAAAGAAATAAGGGAGACAAGAAGGATGAGATTATTCTAGTTTCTTGAAAATGCTTAATTTTCTCTTGTTAAGTAGTTTTTGTCCCTTTTAAAGGTTATTTATTTTCCTATTTAACATAGATATATTTTTTATTTAATATAGAATTATTTATCATTCATTTTTGCAATTTTGAAGCTCTGATTTTTCTGCAATTTTCTACTACTTTTAACCTAATTGCAGGCTTAAGATTTCTGTTCCACACTCCAGGGTACAGAATCAGGCCCCTTACCTTCACTGTTGAGTAATTTCCCCCAGCTCCCATCACGCTGATCACAGAAACCAAAATTAAACTGACCCAAGTGGTGACTCAAGTGTCACATCCATAGGTTCACACAAGCTTCATCTTGGATATTATGAATCTATCCTCTCCCATGTGTAAAGCAGGATAGACCATATGTATTTTTCCAGAAAAAGAAATATCTCAAATGCATTTCCAAGGATAGGCTATTGTAGAATTAAAAAGAAATCATATTTTATTAATTTTTGATCTTCTACCAGGTTTGTTTTGAGGTCCTGCTTCTTATTCACATGGCTTTATTAAAGATAAGGCTTTGATCAGGTTGGCTGGAGGGGCAAAGGACTGGAAAGAAGGGTATTGGCACAGATTAGGTCTTCCTAAAATCTGGGAAGTTCTCCCTTAAAGAATAGTGGTACATTATTAAACAATTACTCTCTGTTAATATATTCCAAAGTCAACAGAATCAAGAAATATTCTACGTGGGAGAAAAGCAAAAATAAGCACTTAAAATTTTAAGATATCCTTACATGCTATTAAGGGAGATGCAAATTAATAATTTGACTAAATGCATTTCATCTCAGCTTTTAAACTAAATTCAATCAATAATGGCAATACCATTAAAACACATAAATATTTATTATTATAAACTCAGCAAACAATTAACAGCTGTACCAACAATTTACCTTTTCGAGCACTGAAGTTAATTTAAGACTATTTAACGAGGCGCTGCTTGCTCAAAGTGCTTCTTGCATTCAACAGGCATTTTATTTAATCCACGGGCTCTAAGGACTGGCAAAGAAATTTTGTGCCCAGGTGGAAGCCCTTGCTCCCTGGAGTACTGTTCCTCCTGGGGACTGTCACTTGAAGCCTGGTGACAGCATCAGTGACAGGCACACCCAATGCCATGGCGATTCTGGAGGAGACTCTGTGTCTAAACTGTGGCACCTCCATGGATATTCCCAACAGCCAGGACTCCTCAGATAAATTGGTGTTATAAGATCTACCTCCTTTTCATCACATGGTTTAAATTTTAGTAGATGAGGCGGGGTGCTTATCAACTTTAATTGTTTCCATGTATGGAAGCAGCAGAAGCTGGGTCTGATTTCTGCTGTTATACCTTATTACACCCTTTAAATCTCACTGCCATACTTTAAAGCAACTAACTTGTACGAGAAGCTTCCCTCCTTGCAGCTTTTATTGCTCTACAGACCCCAAGTTTAACACAAACCCCCAGTCCAGCTCAAAAATTGCAAAAAATTAATCTTGTGCCTACACACACTCTGTACAGTGATTGTCTCTGGACCCCAAATTAGCCAGCAGTAAAGTTTGCATATTTTCTGCTTATTAAAAAATTACTGTAAGGACTATTTAGAATATGTTCAGCCTATTATGGCATGTGGTTTCTATTTGGGGAGGCTGGAGATTTTGCAAAGGCAGTGAGTAATTACCCCGGTGTTGGTGAGTTTTCACTCAAGCTCGGGCAGCACACTGTAATAAGAGACAGTTGCCATAAACAGACTGGTACAAGTAAATCATGGTGTGTGGCCTTCTGGTGGAGAGCAGATACCTGCTCTAGGTGACCCTACCTCCCTCTCATGGTTCAGCAAAGCCCACCAAACACGTGGTCTCCAAATCTTTTTGTTCTGCAATTATCTGTTATCTCTAGGCTGCTCCATGAGGTTTCATTCCTCGCACTACACATGAAGGATACCAGTTGTTGGTTTGATTTATCAGGAAAAATAGCAACAAAAAGCATTTGAGAGATTATTTCATTCATGGGAGGTTCCACTTAGAGGCTTCTATGTAGGATAGGCCTACCTGAGGAGTCTCCACCTAACCAGAAGTCGGTTTTCTAATTAAGTGTAATCATTTAATCTGCAATCAGCTTTAAAAATTATTAGTGATATTTAATATTGGATCTATTTACACATTTTCTCATTGAAGGAGCCTGAACCAAAAGTATTACTCACCCAATGGCAGGTTACAGATTTTGCACAAATGAGTTGTTTAAGTCAATACTCCTCCTCTTGAGGAAATATATTAGCTTGTGGCCAATTCTTTTCACAGGTGTGGTGCAGGTATTTTGGTAAATTATTGTTGAGAGCAGCAAAAGATTAAGAGGTTTAGCAGACAAGTAAGGGAGATGGTCAAGGTATCTTTCAAGTCACAGCAGGTGCCTGAAAAGGCTGTGGTGGAGAGTACCACTACCAAGAACAATATTTTAAAATATTTTCTGCCTCTGCTTCCCCGGTGAAAAGGAGGGAAAGCAACCTGCACCATTCCCAAGCAGGGTCTGGCTCAGCAGCAAATGCATCCTGTGAGGTGTTGGAGATCCCATTTAACCCCAGCACAGAGCCAGGCTCACATCCAAGGCAAGTTTATTGCTGGGGAAGCTGTTAGTGAAGCTCTAACAGCTCAACTCAGTCCTAAAACTTGGGGCATGCAGAGGTGCCTTGAGGAATGTGGCAGAATGAATCTCACTGCCTGTGAGATTTGTTTTCTAACTCCAGCAAAAGTCATGGCATCTGCTGTGGAGATTCTCCCCAAAATCTGCTCCTAAAGCAGGAGAGCAGCCAGCTCAGCATGGTGCAGAGCACACCAAGCCTGGCATGGCTCCTTCTGGCTAAATCCCACTCCTCACTCTGCATCTGTGCGTGGAAAAACATCCCCGGGACAAACAGGTACATTTATACAGCACACAGTGCCTGTCTGAAAAGGAAAATCACATGAAAACAACCCCTTGCATTGGAGCACAAATTACCCAGAACTCATTCAGTAACTCAAAGCCCTTGTGACACGGGTGGGAAGTTCAAAGGGAGCAGAACAAAACCTCCTGTGCTTCTTTAGGGCAAGAGAAACAACACTCAACCAAAGACGTTTAGCTGGAGACTTACATATAAAAGGTTTGACACTGCTGTGGATGTGTTTATGCTGTTTGAGGCCCGAAGAAGTGGCAAAGGTTTTGCCACACTCTGGACAAGCGTGAGCACGAGCCCCCACATGCTGGGAACGAATGTGCCTCTGGAGGTTGCTGGGGTCCGTGAAAACCTGCTAGGAAATGAGTACTGATTAACCAAGAAACTTGACTGCGGAAGAAGGCAGTTATTACAACAGTTCTTTTAAAATTCAAACCTTGGAGCTGTTCTTGGGAGTACTCTAAGGTTAAAACCCTTGCTAATGGCCAGCACTGGGAGCTGTGCCTGCAGCTGTGCCTCAGTTTCCCAGGATCACCCAAGGTCTGCATGGGACTGTTAACCCCTTTGCAGCAGATGCACTTGACTTTGCCATTAGAAATTGCACATTTGAGGATTTCATGGAAAATGAGTGAAAATGTGGCTGCTTGAAACCTCTAAGCGTTACTGCAATAGAAATACTTTATACTGATACCTGAAGGTGTGACAACAAGTAATCCTGTACACAACCCAGAGCTAGAAACCAGGGCTTGGCTACATCTCATAAATGTTAGCTCAATATGAAATTCCCATTATTGCAGCACAATCGACCTAAAACCAAGTAAGTCCTCATGCAAAAGGGCCAAGCTTTGGGAATCTGATAAAAAGCAATGCAGAGTACCACGTCCTGTACAAATAATCCCCAGAGCAAGCCCAGTGCTGGGAAGTGATGGAGATGCTTTAGAGATGAGAGTTGTACTCAGTGCAGTTGGGGTGCATTGCTATTGCCTGGTTTTGATTTATATTGCAGTAGTGCCCTGAAGTTTCTGGTGCCAGCAGCTGGCACACAGCCTAAGGAATCCTCTGCCCTGTGTTTCCCTGGGGGTTCTTGCCCCTCATTGACCCTCTTACACCCCACCAATCCTCTCAAGGAGCCAAGCCCTGAGCTCAAGTCTCAGTGCTCATTTCAGACTTCACAGCCATTTCTAAATCAAAAGGGAAAGAAAAATAACATATTTTGAAAGTAGAAGTGAAAACCCTTGAGAAGCCCTCTGGAGCATGGCAGAAGCACTATCCCTCCTGCATTCCAGCCTGGGGCACCCCCATTTTCATGCTCCCCTGCATCCAGCAGCACAAGAAGTGCCAGGCAGCCTCCAAATTCACTGTACCTTGGCACAGTTCTCACACTCGTAGTGCTTCCCGCTGTCGTGGGACATTTGGTGACGTATCAAGTTGGACTTCCAGTTAAAAGCTTTGGGGCACTGGTCACACTTGTACTCCCTCTCCTCACTGTGAGACAGCATGTGCTTCTCCAGGCTGTGGAAACAGGAACAGGAACGGTGAGATGTGGGTTTATAGGAAGACGAGAGAGCAGAGCACATGGTTACAGCCAAAAGAAAAAAAAAAAAAAAATTAAAAAGCCTCAAAGGCCCAATCCTCACAGAAATAAGTCCTGTGAGTTCCAGGCTCACCCCAGCCAGGAGGCAGAACCTCCTTCTCCCCACCAGAATAACACATCCTCTCATGTTTTGCCAGGCCACTTGCAAATGCCCCAGGAGATGCTGCTGCCATCGCTCCCCAAGGAGATTATTTCATATATCTCTCAGTATTTCACTCTGGTAATTCTTCCCTGCAGTCTGAATTATTTCTGCCTTATGACTTTCCCTCTAAACACACCTTGGATGCCACCACCTGCTATAAATCCACTCCTTTGATGGGAGTCAATTTTTCTTACAGCAGGAATAGATGAGGAATAACTCCTCTGGAGTAGGACAGGATGAGTTTAAGAAGCCCCTAGATAAGGTACACCAGAACTGAATTTATTCTTGATGATTATTATTATTAACTGAGTGCAATTGCGTGGTTGTTCAGTCGTTCATTTCTTAGTGGTTTATTCAGTCTATTATTAGGATATTCAATATCCACCTAAATTTTGTTGCACATCTTTAAATTAATTTTTGTCTCTGAATTTTTATCATTCATTTGTAGCAAATTGTATTTTTAAATTTGTTGTTTGTATTGCTTGGTCACACACAGAGTCATACTTCACACCACTGCTTGAGGGACGATCACTACATAAGGCAAGAATGGATTCACAGAAAACTCACTGGAAAGTGGGAATTTTAGCCTGGGATGCCTGAACTGCTTTCACATGAAGTTGCCACTGATCTCTGCTGAATCAGTGACAAAACCTGCTGGGGTTCCAGCCTTGTTTGGGTTGTGTATCCCAAACAGCAACCTCCATTCTCAGCCACAGGCAATGGAAATGCTTTCACTCTGCAGATGCTTGTACTTCTACCCCTCTTCTTCTTCTTCTGGCAGGGAGGAAAATAATTCTGGCTTCTCCTCTAAATACTTTTATAACAATTCATTTCCCATCACATAAACAGATTTGCCATAAGACCTAGAGAGAGTCTTGTCCCTGGCTGTGGCACCAGCTCCACAACCTCCGTGGCCATCAGTCCTGGGCACTCCTAGACCCAACACCCCCATCTTCCTGCTCAGCTATTTCTCCAGGTAATCACTCACACCCTCAAGCACGGCTCATTTGGGCCTTTTGTTTTATATAACCTGGATATAGCACACTTTGGCACTTTTTTTGCAGTGAACTGTCTGTGTGGTGTATGAGCCTTTCAATAATTCAGAAGTTCGGAGCACGGCTGCATTCTCTCTCATTTTTCACTCTTTCTCACAGTGCTGCCCATCTATTTATGATGACTCGTTCTTTGTTTTCTGCCTTTTCTCTTCAATATTTAATATTTTAAGCTAAATTTACATTTCCTCAATGATTCCCATATGTTAGATATCGTCCTCTCATGCGCAGGGAGAAAAGAAATTTAACAGGGAATAACTCCCAACATGCAAAAACCTCACAGACCAGAGTCTGGCCTCACCCAGGCTGCTGGAAATTTTGACTTGATCTGCCTCCATCAGCCCCTTGGAACCAATCCTTCAGACTGAAAATCAGGCATAGGGAGCCACACACTGCCCAACAACAGCGAGTGAACAAGACTTGTGCCTGCACAAATTCCTGCCCAGAGGGGTGACCTAGGCTGGGGAGTGATGTTTGGTACATCATGTCTCAATTTCAGTGTCATTAGTTTTGTCCCAGTGCAAGGATCTTCCACTGATCTGAAACATCCCACATGATGCTGGGGTAACTGCTCCATGGAGAGGAGTGAAGGAACATCTCTGTTTTGGGAGAGGGGGCTCCATCCTGAAGAACCAGCCCCTGGAGCATCCAGGAACAATTTTCCAAAGGGACCAACTCTGGGCATGCAGAAAACCATGCTAACCTCCAAAAGACACCATGAGACCCTGGATCATGGACTAGTGAGGATTTCTGTCAAACACACAAAATATTCTAAATTAACAAGCCAGCTTTTCAGAGGAAAATGATTCACACATCGTGAATCTGTGAATGCTGTGCTGAAAAAAGGCAGTTCACAGTCACCCTGGTTGTGCCCACAAAACATGGCAAAAAAAAAAGTAGACAGGATGGAAGTGTGGGAATGGTGCTAAGACTCTGAAAACAAGAGATCCTGGATATCAACCAGCTTCCTACAAAAGGCACTGCCTCATCTCAGCAGAGCATCAGCAGAGCATCTGGCCCAGGGCTTTGCTATTTGCTGTTAATCTTCACTGTAATATTGTATTTTTGGTGATCAGAGAAACTATAGTGACAGGAAAGTTCCACTGTTTACATTCTATGTGTATTTTAGGTACATATGTACACAGGTCTATCTGTTTTAACAGAGAGATGAATTTAAGAAAACAACAAACCCTGGTGCTTCATGACCATATAGCCAAAAAAAAAAAAAATCAACATATAGACATATTTATTAACATCTAGAACTCATCTCTAACTGAAATGGCTTGTTTGCAAAGCCAAAATTGGTAACATCAGTGAACAACACTCAGAGATGTTCCCAATTATTTCTGCCTAAGATTAAGGAACTCAGACCTCAGTAGAACCACTCCTGTGATTTCACTGCAATCAGCTAAATTCAGATCTGATTAGCAAAAGATCCAGCTCTTAATCTAAGGTCCTCATTAAGGACTTCAAACGTAAGGACCAAATTTCTGATTTATTTAGACTCTATTGCTTTTTATACCATAAACCACCAGCTAGGATAGAAATCCTGCTCATCTTCATCTCTGGTTTCTGTAGAAGGTGAATTTATCAGATTCTCATGCCCTGCATGATCCAATTGAAGCCATCACAGAATCTGCCCCATTCAACCAGGTTTTAAGCACCTTCTCCTACCTTTGCAAGTCTGGGAAGACTTGGTCACACTCTTTACACTCCTGGATTTCATGCACATCCTGAAGGTCATTCTCGTTCTCGAGCTTCTTCTGGAAGTCCTCCTCCACCATGGAGAAGGCAGAGTGGGGTGTGCTGCAGGGGAACTTCTGGTGGTCCACCAGCTCAGCCTTGGACTCAAAGAGCTGGTCACAGTCCTCGCAGCGGTACTGGCGCTCCTCTGCAACACACAGGGGTTGGGCACAGGGACACCACTTCAGCTTTCACTCATTTTTAACCACCACCCCATCAGAAATTGGATGATGGTGTGGTTAATGAATTGCTCTTCAATTAAAAAAAGAGAGAAGAACCTCAAAAGAAAGAATGATTCCTAAGAAAGCTTTATTATAATGCTTTGATTCCATGTTAACTGCCTGGGTGACATCCAATAGGAATCCCTAACACGGGCTTAGGACAAAAGTTTAAATACCAAGGATAAGTGTTTAAATATCATCCTAAATGGAATTCTACAGAGTCTAACATGGACATCCAGCAGAGGCTGCCTGTCTCTGCATTTCCCATTGAAAGGGAAATGCAGACACAAACACCAGCATCTGAAACAGCCAAAAGGGTGTTTGGAGTTTTTAAAAGCTTCTTCATTTTCATCACAGTCCTTCTGCAGCACCCAGCCCTGTTCAAGTAAGCCACAGATGCATGAAGTTAAATTCTCTGCTTTAAATTCCAAAACACCAGCCACAATTTCTTACTGGAAAGTGTAGATTATCAGTAAAGTGTTACTTTGGAGTGAGTACTGCATTCCCTTAAGAAAGTCCAAAAAAATACAAACTTGGAGAAGAGCTTCCCACAATGGTGTTTTTTCTGCTGCATTTTCTACTGTTGGTCCATACAAGGAGCCAGACACCCTGATTTGGTTCCAGATATAAATGCCCTGAGGCTCTGAGTCAGAAAGGCACTGGCTGGAATCCCCAATGAATGTTCTTGGTTGCAACTTGACAGCTGAGCTGATCCAGAGAAAGTGTCATGGGGCTCTGCTCTTGGCTGTCCATGAGCAACACTTTGGCTCAGTCTGCTTCTAAATCAGCCCTGTGGGACATGATCCTGCATGTGACTGCAGAGATTCCCTCTGGTGTCATTCATACAATAGCTCCTTGACCATGGGGACTAGCAGGGAGAACAGTGTGCTGGACAGGGGGACACCTCCAGCAATAACTAAACAAAGTTACCACTGGGGGGAAAGCTCAAAAACAAAACCAAATGAGAATGAATGTATAATCATCCCCACATTTTTTTTTTTTAAGAGATAAGAAATACAACTTTAAATATACAAGCAGTTACAAGAAAGTGGAGACCTTGCTAATTCCTGCCCTGTGCATTGTTCCCAAATCCCTGAAAATTTATAAAATGTCTCTCTGGGTGCAAACTGCAACGTGTTGGGCATTAAGCAGATATCCCACACCCAGTTTCCACTGATAACTCACTGCTCAACAAGCAGCACAGCTAAAGGAGATCCGGGGGACAAATCTGAGAAACAACTCAGGAGCTTCAGGCAAAGAATCTGTGTGTGGGATGAGTGAAGAACAAGTGTGAGGAGTAAGAATGATGAGATGTCCTCACAAGCGACAGCAAAATTGACAGCCTCAGATTTCCTCTTTTCAAGGTCACAGCTGTTTGGCTAAATGACAAAAAATAACCAATAACCAGGGCCCATACATGTCCTGCAGGAGCAGCACAGGATTGAGATATGGACATGGAATGTTGTTCTTCTTTTGCAACCCCACAAAACCATCAAATTTCAATCAGGAACAGAAGGGCAGAGGATGGACAAATGCAACCACAGTCCAGCTCTCCTCCCTGGCTGCAGTGAAGCCATCCCAGATTTCAACACAAGAAAAACATCTGCCTAAATTCTGGGTTGATTTCAGATGGAACAGTAAGAAGAGGCTCACCGTGGATGTCCGGAGCCATTGTCTCATGTGAATAATCTTCACTCTTCATGAACAGTAAGAGCTCCTCTCCTGGTTCAATATCTGCTACCACTCTGTAGAATATCTGGGGGAAAAAAAAAAAACAAAACAAGGTAAGCACCTTTTACAATATGCAAAGAAGCATCAAGCACTGCTGGTGAGTGTGGCAGACCTTGTGTGCAGAGCCAGCCTGCTCATGTGATGCTGCTGCTGGAGAGCAGTTGATTGACCATGGCAGGTCTGCTCCTACCAGCCCCAAAGCTGTTGTGTTTTTGGGCTCTGTGAAGATAAAGAGAACAACTGCTTTCAACAGCCTCTGCTGCAGAATGAGCTGTGTGATGACTGCAGATATCACCAGCAACTTGTCTGCTGAGTTGTACCAAACCCAAGTACAGAGCAGCCATAAAACACATCCCTGAGTGATGCTGGTAAGGGAAGGAACTCCTGTTGCACTGGGAAAAGATCCTAAAGTAACTTTAATGCTTGGACTCGATTATCTTAGACATCTTTTCCAACCTTAATGTTTCTCTAATTCTAAAGCAGACATGAGGAGATGCTGCTGGTTAAGCCACAGGCATCCAGCCCCCTGTTCCAACCATCTATACAATCCAAAAAGCTGCGAGGAGAGAAGCTTTTAAGAACCAGAGCACCTAGTTATTGCTTAGCTTCAAATGGAAACTGAGGAAAAAATGGGTCCTGGACGAAGAAACACCGTGAGCAGCCAAAGCTGCTGGTGGTGGCCCTGGCTGGTGACATCTTGTCCCCTCATAGAGGTGATGCTGGGCTGTGGGAAGGAGCCCACTGGGGAGGCAGGAGGCTGTGGGGGAGGGCAAAGGGGACACCCTCCCTTGGGACCATGCACTAGAGGAAGCACAAGCCAGCACCACCAGACTCTGCTGAAAGGAAATTCCCAAAATCTATCTGGCTGCTTTCTGTCTCAGCAGGAAACATGAAGAGCACTAAAAAGCTTCACAAAGCAGCTCAAATAAATATTAGTAACTTCCTCGGGCCTTGTTAAACAAAACCACATGACAGTTATGTTTCCTACGCTAAAAAATGATGCCTTTGCCTTTTCTCAGACTAATGTATTCTTAAAGGTTTGCTCCCAAGCTCTCAACACATTGCAGTGCATGGGGAGAGAGGCAGCAAATCACCTCCAGTGTTCAAAGTCACACAGATGGGTGTGTCACAGGTAGGGACAGGTGTCTGGAGGTTCGTGGGTGCCTTCCCTGTGTGGTCACACGTGGACTGTCACGCAGGGTGGGTGTTTTCCTTGCCCAGGCACACACACACAGACTGTCACCCACCGGCAGCCAGCACATACCGGTGTCCTCCAGGAGGTGGCCGTACAGCCTCATCCTTTCTGTCTGCACAAGCTGTGCCCACGAACATGGGCTAAATACCTAAAAATGTCGAATTAATTATGTATTTCGTCGGATTTGGAGGGGTTTTTTTCCTTCAGTTTGTCCCGAAAGCCACCCCAGAGAACAGTGCAGGCAGTGGCAGTGGAGGCTGCCAGCACTGCTCATCCCACACCTCAATGCTCACTCCTCACCAGGTGACAGAAGTGCTGGCAAAACACATCAGGCACAAGGTACCAGTGCCACGAGCCCCTGCTTGGGGACAATTTTCCCCATAAAAACCAGGAGAAGGAATTTATGGGCAGTGTCAGCCACTCTCCCTCTTCATCCACATCACCCCAATCGAAACCCCAGCCTGGGCTGCTTGGGCTTCCCACTTGTATCTCTCGTTGAGGGGATTTCAAACTCCATCAAGTGTTTTGGAGGGCAAGAGAGCCACGGCAGTGTCCTGTGTAAATCTCTTCATGCAGCCAGACAAATATCTGGTACCACAACCCCCTGTGGATCCAATGCTGTTGTCAGTGCCAAGGGATACAGGGATTCCTGGTGGGCTTCAGTGTGCTCGGGCTGCACTGAGGCAACACAGCTCATCCCATCAAAGGCCAAACCACATTTAAATGAAGCCAGCTTTTACCTCCTGCAAATAAACCTGATGACAGCGCCACATGCAGCCAATATTTGCTGCAAGCAATGCTTGGTTTTCCATTTGTTACGATGAATGTATTGAAAAGTGGAGTTTTAATTCCAGAAGTGTAATGGCCTCTGCATATCTGAAAGAGAAGCTGCCATCAGATCTGTGGGAGATAGGCCCAGTTGCCAGTTGTTTTGGGGTGAAAACGATGTGTGGAATAATGACATGTGCACACTGACTGAAGAGGCTTCTGGAGACCCCCCTGTTGGGGCAGAAGCAGGAGCAGGACCCCCATACAGCCAGGAAGGACTTCCACCATCCCAGAGGGACTGTGCCAAAGCTTCTGCTCTGCCCAGGACTTGCTTCTGCTCCAGTTTTTGTTTCCCAGTCAGGTAAAGCCGCTGTTCTTCCTAGGCTGGTGTTGCACCCACACCAGGGAGCAAAGCAAAACCACAGCAGAGCCTTCTTCAATATTTTCCCTGTCCCATCCAAGGTGTTTGGACAGACCTTTTCACCTCCCATCACAGAGTGAGGACACATGGGCTGAGGCATAAAGAGGGTCTTGTTCACAAGTGCTGTGCTGGGGAGCATTGCTTCTCTTGGGGAAGGCCAGGAGGATGCAGCATCTTTCCTGCAGCTGTGGGACACATCCCTGAGCAGGGAGCAGACTGCAGCCAGTTGTCTTGTCTGCATTGGTATTTAAAAATCCAGAGATGATCCAACTACCTATCAGAAACTGCCTGGCCAGTCTCTCTGTCCCTCAGCAGGGCAACGAATGTTTCAAAAAACTATTTTTTAACTTCAGTGATGCTTCTTTACTTTGCATCTCAAACCTAACATTCTCCAGAACAAAGGCTGAATGACAGATTTCCAGCTCTGGCATTTTCACATCATTAGAGTACTAACTTTAATTATTATTAAAAATGATTTTTAAAATTTCTGTATGTACAGAAAAAAAATCACCTACACAAGTCATTTATACATCAATTTGCATTGCAGTGAGAACCTAAGATAAAACATATTGACGTTTAAACCAAAAGGATCACGAAGGTAAACTTATTCTGATTTTAAGAGCTGTCCTTATTACTTCACATGAATTTTTCTCACACTTCCCACTTAAAACCTCCTGGAATCACCCTGTCTGGGAAAAAGTGAGCAGCCAACTGTTGAAATGAATCATGTCGCCCCAATTTTGAGGCAGCAGCAGCAGATGACTGAGGGCAGGTGGGGAGGGGGTGTCCTGCAATCTCCAGATGGAGGAACCTCACAACTGCCCCACCAGCTCCACGGGTACCCCTTGTCTGTGTTTTGCAAGAACAGCACCTCTACCACAAGCAGTATTTTTTGTTCTAGGAAACGCTATCATAAAATAAGTGGAATTTTCAATTGCAAAGCTTGAAGATTTCTGGCGCACAGTCCTGACTCTACTGTCATTAATGAAAGGTTTCCATTTTCTGGCTATCATTTCTTCAGCTGACTGAGTCTGCTCCATTAAGCAACTTTTTTGGGTTAACCTGCATTGGTCTGCTTGAGAACAGGAAGAGCTTCTGCACAGGAGAGGAACAACCAGAGGAGGGGGCAGAAAAATTTAAAAAAAGCAAGGTCCAGATGCGCATTTCACATGCCCTGGGATCAACGGTGTGTGACTACAGTTTATGTAGGAAGAGCAAAATCGGATTCAGGTCTGGAAACACTTTCAAAGTTCAGGGGGTCCGAGGTGGGGAGAAGCTGGGGGAGGCCTGGCTCATCAGTGCTCTGTGCCTGCCCACACCACAGGTCAGAGATCTGTGCTACCGAGCAGAAATAAAAGCTCCCAAACTCCAAAGCCATAAAGGGAAAGGGGAGGGGGAATTAAAAAAAAAAAGGAACACACACAATTCACTTTTAAATGGATGAATAAGGCCTCATTGTTATGAATCCCAGTTTACTTTTCCTGGTCAGGCACTTGAAATTTTATTTATGCTTAATAGACTGCATTTGGCATGTGTAAAGATGACAGAAGCGTGAATTATGAACGACCTTCGACCTATTCAGGAAGTTGTAATAATTGAAATAATAGCGAAACGCACTCCCCGCAAGCTCGGCTGGGGCCGCGCTCGGCCGCTGAGCCCGTGTGCTTTGAAGCACCCCAGCCATCCCCCTGCCCCTGCCAGCCCCACACTGCCCTGCCTGGACCCCCCTCTGCTCCCATCAGCATCCCCCAGAACCAGGAGGGGTTAATTGAAGTTAAGATTTTGGGGGAGGAAAAGCAACAACTCAGTCGCTGAGTGCGAGCGAAGGCAGGAACTGCCATGCACACATTTGTCGTGCCCCAAAGAGGAGCTGTGTTCTGGTGCATCCAACTAAACCCTTTAGTTTAGGGTTTAATTCCTGCCCACAGCTTTGGAAAATATTTCACGTCTCCTAGAGCTGCCTGGGAAATTCAGATTTTAGGGCAGGCTAGAGATGCCACTCCGAGTCCATGCAGTTTGTCCTTTAACCCCCAGGCCACACGCTGAACTCACAGCTCCCATCGTGGGGGAGGCACCCAGGGATCCTGCCCTGGCCCACATTGGTGCAAACAGGAGGACCCACTCTGCTTGGGATGGAACAGAAGACCCCAAAAGTGGATTGCTCCCTGGTGAGCCCCATCAGCACCCACATCCAGCACCCACTGGAGCACATTCCAGGGGAACACCCACCCCAAGCAAGGCAGCCTCATCTCCCAGCTCCTTTGGGGAATGTGCCCCAAGAGGCAGCGTGCCTGCTGCCAACTGGCATCCACCTCCACATGCTTTGGAGCAAGAGGGGAACTTGCTTGAAAAGCAAAACAAATTAAATGCCCAAAACTACTAATGAGCGTTATGTCCAAGGAGCTCCATCAAAATCAGGAATTATGCCTGCCAGAGAGATGAGAAGGACAAACAGACACACAACTTCACAACAAGCCGTGATTAAGAGTTTGAAGGGAAAGAAACAAGGGAAAAAGAAGGTCCAAATAGTACAGCTTCAATTTTAGCTCCCCTGATGAACAACTTGTACAGCTGGAGAGCTGTGTGATGAAACCCGAGCCACGTTCTTTTTGCTATACTCAGGCAAATGATAAATTGAAACAAACTGGAGTTTTTTCAAGGGCTAAGGTAGAGGAGTCCTGCCTGAGAGCTGTACAGGGCCCAAAGAAAACTTCAGCAAAAATCCAGAGATGAAACTCAACGAGTCTCTGCACGCAAAGGGCTACAGGGGCACAAGTGGGAGCTCAGTGGGGAGAAAGGACCTTCCCCTTCCCACTGCAGAGAGGGCAGAGGCAGCACCACAGGGCCTCAGCACCAGGGCTGTGAATCCTTTCCTTCTTTAATTCCAAAATGCCCC
Source organism: Pycnonotus jocosus (assembly GCA_013400435.1). NCBI lineage: Eukaryota > Metazoa > Chordata > Aves > Passeriformes > Pycnonotidae > Pycnonotus > Pycnonotus jocosus. The sequence goes on along the minus strand of VWYP01013773.1, from coordinate 6,396 downwards.
AAAATCTCTATGTAGGAAGGATTGGACAAAGGATGCTCCAGGAATTCCCATTTTTCCACCCTGTGAGGGAAAAGGTGCTTTCTGCTCCCCAAAACAAGAAGGGAACTGTGGGATACATCTCCTGCAGGGCACCCTTTTTGGTATCTTGGGGGGGTGCAGGCCACCTCCCTCCCCAGTACCTCTCAAGTCTTCTTCCACTGTCAGTGAATTTTAGCTTCTGTGAAAACCTTTCAGTTCATCCAAGCTGCTCTGGTCCTGCAGAGCCTCTTCCTTTACTAACCACTGTCACCAGACCCCAACTTCTGTCACCCACCTGTTCTCCTGAGCTGATCTAACCAATCAGCTGTCCTCTAACACCCATGAACTTCCATTAAGGAACCACACCAATATCAAGCAAGGTGCAGTCTTGTCCTGGCTCTGTGGTCGCCCATAATTCTCTACATTTTAACGAGCAGATGAGTAGGATTTGACAGCCTTCATCACAAAAAAAAAAAAAATCCCTTATCACCTTTATGAAACATGAATCATCAGGAAAAACCTCATCACTTTGCAGAAATGCCAACAACAAGTCGCTAGGTTTGGTTCTAAACAGTTTATTTTAGGTCACATCAGGACAGTCCAATGCTGAGAGCAGTTACACCACCACTGCATCAAATTCCAGATAACACAGGCAGTCATAAAACCCAGGCAGGAATTTCACCCACAGCCTCAGCTCTAACTGCAGCAAGTGGAAAATCACCACTGAGCAGCTCTTCGTTCCACCAGCCCCAAGCTAAAACATCCCTGCTCCACTGGAGATTTTCAGTGGGAGCTGGATTAAGCTTTATTTGATAAATAACCAACAACTCATAGGAAGAAATCACAGCAGAACAGGGCCCTGTATGAGCTCAGCGTGTGCTGCCCTCCTGACCCACAACAGCCAAAACCTTTAATTTCACTCTCTGACAACAAAGCCTCAAAACTATTCCTTAAATACACAACTTTTGCAGGTGGCTGTGCAAGGAGCCCCTGCCCGCCACGGACGGGGGGCCGCGGCCATAAAACCTGAAACATGAAGCTGTGGCTGCAGATTAAAAAAGTTTGTAAAACGTGTAAGGTGGGATCAGATCTGGTGGAACCTACAGCAGTAGGTTCACTCCTGTAAGTTTATATCACTGACATCGGGCACATTGTTAAGAGTGTGATACTACTGGTTTTGCTCCCTTTGCAGTGGCACGTCCTTGAGTATGAGGCAAGGAAACAAAACACACACACAAAAAACCACTAAAAACCTATTTCAGCACGCACAGCAATCTAAAACCTGAGTAAAGCGATCTTGAGTCACTCTGAGTTTTCCATGGATAAACCAAGGGGACTCTTCAGGAGCTGCTTTGCTGGGGGGGGAAAGAGACGTGAAAACTCAGGGCAGTTTCACAGCACTGTGTGTCTGTTTCACTGTCAGAACTCTGCAAGCAACAAGCAAGATAAAAACAATATTTAGGAGTTTTAACTTCAACAGCTACCAACAATCTTTCTAAAAATAAAAAAGTAGAAAAAAAAAAGATTTGCTGTTTGAAGGTGACCATGATCTCAGCCTGGAATGTGTGACAGCTCCTGCCATGCCACTGCTTGATTTGCAACCACACTTTCATTAGCATATATCTTTAAAAATAATGCTTTTGCTGGGCTGACAGCACTGCCAGAAAGCCTAATAGAGCCAGTCATTCTGAAGTCATTAAAAAGCTGAACTAATAGATATTTAACGATAACAGAGAAGAGTCGTCCAAGTTAGCAGAAACTGCTTTAGAATCCTAAACTGACTCTGAGCTGAAAAAACACATTCCAGGGCAAGAACAGTGACAAGACTCTCTGCAGCTCTGCACACACTGTAGTCTCTCTGGGGAAAAGAGAAAAACTGAGTGCCCTGTTAGTGGAATTTCATTATTGATATACACCTAAAATTACATATGTTCAGGTTAGATTGGGTATGACAGGAGATAATAGCAAGACAGCAAAAAGAAATCCTAGATCGACCTCATTTGAAATTTAAAAAAAAAATAAGTAAAAAAATGCAGCTTTTAAGCCCTACTCCAGCTGCAATCAAATGAAACATGAGTTGCATCCAGCGTGCATGTTTTGACTGCATCTCACCATTATCGAGCTGTTCATCTCAGCAAAGCTCATTTATACAGTCATAAGAAAGAGCCCAGGCCTTTTGTAAAGTTGATCCTAAGTGATGAAACCTAACCTCAGCCGTGAGTCAGGGGGTGGGGTGGTATGTCTCTGAAAAAACTCGAAGAGAAAAAATGACAAGAAAATGTTTTTCTTTCCCTCTTTTTGTTAAATACAGCAGGTAGAACACAGCAGAGTGACCAGATTACAACAGGGAGTTCACCTCAATCCTGCCTCGAGCAGTCTGGGAACCATACCTGTCTGTCAGTCAAGCTTGAATTTAGTGGTATAAACTTGTGGGCAGCATGAGGCTGGGAGCTCTGGCAGGATCTTTTACCTTCTCAGGTACAGCCCAATGTTTGCTTGTGAATTTTACAGATGAGTTGAAGCAATTAGAGGTGAACAATTACTGCTGATTGAGTGTCCGCGGCTCGGGAGAGAGCGGCGTCTCCGCGCTGGGGATGCTCCCCCTGCAACTGGGGCTGCTGAGGGGCTTTGTGTCCCTGGGGGAGGCAGGAAGAACAAGGGTGTCCCCCCCACACCTGCACCCAGCACTGGCTGTGGCTCCAGCTGAGCTGGGGTCTCCTGTACCAGCTAGGCTGCATCGTCTCTGCCCTCCAGCTCTAGCTGCAACCACTGACACACATCCTCAGCTCCACCGTATTTTTATTTTCCCTTTTTATTCTCTTCTTTTTCTTTTTTCCCCCCGTTTTTTTTTCAGGAACTACCAAGGCTGAGTGACCCCAGGCAGCCCCACGCAGTCTATATGTGCACACTCAGCCCTGGCTTGCATTTGTCACTCCTTGTACACGCACACGTTTGGCCATGTAACGTCCATTTCCCAGTTTGCCTTCCCATTATATTTTATATTACCTCTGGTGAGCTTGTGCCAGAAGAAAGCAGAAGGAGGAGCTGTTAGAAAGACTTTCTTGCTTTAAGATTTGAGAGCACATTTTTAGCATTAACTTTTTAGGCTCTGGTCATAAAACGTTGGAGTACGCGGACGATTTTGTGGGTAAATGTGCAGCGTTTCCAGAGGGCCAAATGAACAACAATCTCCTGCTGACAGCACCCAGATCACAACATGCTACTTGAAAGACAACCAAATCTTAATTTGCAAATCTCAGCAACAAAACGCTATAAAAATATGGAATTATGAACAGCACGATACTGTGCAAAATAAATAACAAGTCTCCAGTGAATGAAGGGAATTATTGGCAGCAGTACAGCCACCATTACCAAATGTCAGAAATGTAAACACTAAAAAAAGAGAAAGTTAAAAGCGCCATAACTTTGCTTCCAAAAACGTCAAGGCGCGGGAGCGTGTGTGCACTCCGAGGGAGATGCTGATGGCTCAGCCTCGCCTGCACTTTGAGCTGCAGATCCCCAACATCGACCCACAGACAGTGAGTTGCTTTGACCAATGCACGTGATTTCACTTCTTATCTTTCCTCACCTACACCAGGTCCTGCTCAGTGCAAAATATTTGAATTTGCTGTTTCAATTAATCTACATAGTTTCCCTTTCCTATCACTATTCCGTAATGCTCTGCATGGAGAGAATTTATCGTTTTTCAGCACAAAGCGTATTTCAGCTTGGAAAATGTAACTTGCTTTTACTAATAACCTTTATGGTTTCTTTAGTTAAACCAGCTGCTGTAAAAAAAAAAAAATTATCTCTTGCTCTGCTGGCTTGTTCTATGCTACATGTGCTCAGGGCTGAACTGTAAAAGTTGGAAATGAAAAAGGTCTTCTCTCATAGTTTCTGAGAAAGTTATTTAACCCAGTTTTAATCAGCTATCTCACATGAGTGAAATATGTAGCACTGGGCTGGAAATAGCAGGCTCCCTCACATTCATTTCCTATACGTAAGGAATTTGATTAGAAAGAATGATTTCTAATTGAAGCTTTGTGTCTGGTTGTGATTCTTCTTTCAATACTGTCAAGGCAATTAAATCAGCTAAAGATAATCTTTAACATTCACCTGATGCAGTTAATTAAATGGTGAAAAATGAAACGCTGATTAAATGAATCAAATCCTATACGTTGCAGGTAGCGAAGTTTAAATTGGAAACAAGAATTCACAATCAGTTGTTGCTTTTCTGGTTTAGATATTTTACTTTAAAGAAGCAAAGCTTCCTCAGCCTAACTTGGCCCATTAAAATATTTCATAATGGCCTGTGTTATCCGCAGACAAAAGCAAACCCTGATCTAGGAAACACCTAATAACTCATCAGCATAATTGAAAACAAAATGCTTTACTGCTTTACTGCATTCTGCCTCTGCCTATCCCAGCCTTTTTTCCAACACACAAGGATAAATAATGTTTCAGCCCAACAAAGAGTGGATTTAAGTGCAATAAATGAAAAGAAAAAGAAAACCACCGAAGACCCTGATTCAGCACATAAGTACTAGGGGTTCCAGCAAAGTGTATGGGAAGGCACAATAATATCCATGCATGTGTGCATTCAAATCCAAAGCCCCACACATGCGAGTACACTGGTAACATTATCACTTTTGTGTCCTCCACTCTTTCCATTAAATTCATGTTACAGCTTCCAAGCAACTCAACGATTTAACATAGCAATCCAAGTGGACTGCAACAGCAGCCAGAAAATGCTCCTAATGCAAAATCAGCACATAATGGCTTTGTATGCCTCAGAAAGCAGTCCTGAATTTTATCAGATATAAGACTCAAAAAAATTTATGAATTGAACAACAATATGCAAAATAGAAAATTCATATTTTCTACCACCCATAATCAAAATTATTCCATTTTGCATTTCCATCTGTACCTTATCTTTTGCCATAACAGCCAACAGGCCAAAAGCTGTTGTGAATTGTTGTTAATTTTTTTTTCCATTGACAGCAGAAAGTTCCTTAAAAAAGTAAGTCCAGAAAGCGAACACCACGTACCTGATCACTTATTTGACATGCAACAAGGTTGTGCTGATTGTAGCATCCAGCAAACTTGATATATTTGAGCCAGTTTCCTACATCTGGTTGACTGGCATCTATGCAGAACTTCACATTGCAAAACTCATCCAAGATCTAAAAAGAAGAATATGAAAGAGTAAATCTTTCTGTCACTGGCTGAGTATTCTAATCAAAAGATAAATCACAGGTTTCCAGATAAACAAATGGATAATAATAATAATAATGGTATGTTTATTCAGAAATGTTTCCCTGCTGAGATTTTTTTAGGAACTGTCAGAATACATACACGATTAAAAAAAAAAAAAAGACAATAAATGTTGTGAAAAATGTCTTGACAAATATTTACATGCAATCAAAATGTTGTCTAATTATTGCAATGAAAAACTATGTTAATTTCAGGGGCACCTGATTTTCTATGCATTCATCAATGACTATGTCTGAAATTATTCTTTTAATTAAATAGGACTCTGGCAGGAATATAACAAAATTTATAAAAATAGATGGCGTTGGCTTCATTTAAGATTTCTGTTTTGTTTCAGGATTTACGTTGATTGCAGCACTCATTTAGAATTTTCATATTTGTAGCTCTGAAGCAAACTTTATCCGGTAGTCAGAGTTATTTATCTTGTTTTAATATTACACTTCCCAAACAGTCCTGTGAAATAGTTAAATCCCTCCCCTTAATCGAAGCAAATAACAGAACTCCTTATGTCAAAATAAAGAGAATAAATGAAAAACAATGTAAACACTCATGCAAACCATGGCAGTATTCAATACACACCAATAAATGGTTCCAATTATGCAGACAATAAACAAATATAATGAGACTGCTCGTGGACAAGCTAAAGACGATGTTCTATTCTAATATTATGACAAATTACTAATCATTACAGCGGACTGAATATCATTATTCGCAAGCTTCACCATCGGCCTATCCCAAACTTCCCACAGCCTCCCAGGGAGCTGACTGCTAAATTGTAACTTCTTCGCCTTGGCACCACCAGCAGCCACCCCGTTTTAACAGCAAAATAAAGGAAACAATCTCAACCGCCCCAAACGAAAAGCGAAGGGCGAGGGAGGCTGTGCCCGACGAGGAGCGCCTGGAGCCGCGGCCGGAGCCGGCGCTGCCGCTGCCCGGTCGCCGGGAGCCCACGGCAGTCCCTGCCCGGACCCTCGGCGGTCCCTGAACGCGCTGTCCCCGAGGGAAGCGCTGTCCCCGTGGGGGCTGCCCCGGTCACCCCCCCGCGCTCCCGGGGCCAGGATCGGGCCCGGCCGTGGGGTGTGGGGGTGCGGTGGGTGCGCGCAGCCC